>JAWNGG020000102.1:600000-922927 GCA_036937485.2 Tetragonisca angustula | reverse complement strand
TTTCTTTTTTTTTTTTCTTTTTACCGTAGACGTTGCTCGACGAATCATACCGCTCGAAATAAAATCGGACAGTGAGGATCGATGCCAAGTCTCGAACGGTATCAACGAGCCAAACGTTTCGCAAATGGAGGTCCCGATTTATCAACGTTCCTCGTCTTTTGCGTAGATACACGCCTACTCGTGAGTTCTCTTCTAATCAAGTCGCGAATCCAATTATCGTCAATGTACTTTCCAAACGAAATTACAGCAAAATCCCACCATCTTGAGGAGAGAGAAGAGGAGAGATCGTGATTCCCTGTCACGATTTTGATCCGATCTTTCGTCCGAGCTACAGTTGTCACAATGTGTCGGACGAAGGCTTTACACGATGACGTAAGCAGGCACCGAGCAAACTGTTACCTTCTCGAATAGTTGGCAAGTGACGGTTGAGCGGCATCCAAGATCGTGTCGAAAGCAGTGAAGCTTGTAAAGCGGTGATTCGTATTAATAGCTCAGAGGTAACAAGGTTAGCGAGTATCGGTGGATACTGGTTGATCGGTGCGCGTTGCCAAAGCAATCGCAATTTCCGGGCACGATTGGTGCTGATAGCGTCGTCGAGAACGATGAACGGTGCGCCGAATATCCGCGGCGTCCGACAAAGGTTACGACGGTGTACGCGTGGTGGAAAATCAGCCGAGATCCGTACTTGGTTGATCGTTGGGTATCGACGAACGTTGGGTTCGCGTGACAAGGGCTCACCTTGGATGGCCCGATGGCGTTTGCAGACGGGAACACGGCCGAGAAATAGGCAGGTACACGAGAACGAAAGCGTCGACAGAGGCGAGCGACAGAGACAGGGTGTGCGACGCGGTCGCGGGTTAATAATAATTCGCGGCCGGGTCCGCCGGTGTTCGGATAAGATAACAGGAAAGGCTGTTGGTAGTAGGCGGTAGGTGGTGGTAGGTAGGTGTTGGAGCAGGGACGCGGGGGCAGAGGGGCCGTAGGGGGCGTATTGGCGGGAAAACGAGGTGGACGATGGAAAGAGGGGTGGTTGAGCCGCGGCGCGCGGAATAGAGAGCGCGCGGCGAAGAGAAGAGAAGAGAAGAGAAGAGAACGGAAGAGCGAACGAGGCGAGAGAGAGAACTAGGCGTGTGCGCGGCGTAGAACATACGCTTCATTAACGGATCATCTCGTGTTAATATCTACTTTATCCTGGGGCTGACCGTATCAGCTCTGGCCAGGCGCACGGATACCAACGGATACCAACGGATACCAACAGGACGCGCGGCAGGCCTGCAATCTACCCTATCTCGCTGGCGCATCATCGTTCACAGCTCCAGCCAGTGCCGTACCAACAGAGGGAGGGAGAGAGAGAGAGAGAGAGAGAGAGAGTGAAAAAGAGAGAGACAGAGTACATCAGTTGGTCTTCCCCTCCGACCGGACGATTCGACCGTCGCCTCGATCCTCTCTTCTCCCCCTTTCGGTGGTTCCTTCTCTTTTCGGTCAATCCGTCCTTCGCCTTGTCCCTCCTTCCTTTCTGTTTTCATCGGTAGAAACGCGTCGAACCGTAAACAACGCTTTACTCCCACGATGCCGGCGCGCACACAGATTTCCTCATTAACGCGCGACTATGTCGGGCCTCGATAACGAAACTTCACCGGTGGCGATCGCCGCGGTAGGTGGTAAGGTTGCGTGTAATTGGACATTTTCGTCCGGGCTCTATCTATCGCACGCACAACGTAATTGCCGCCGAGTCGTCGTCGTCGTCGTCGTCGTCGTCGTCGTCGTCGTCGTCGTCGTCGTCGTCGTCGTCGTCTTCGTTGTGTCCTTCAAACTCCGGATTGACGGTGGGTATAGTGTCCTAGCAAGTCTAGGCTTTCGTCACCGACGTAGGTATATTTGTGCGGACAAGATTGACCATTGTCAGCACACGTCGATCGATAATTTATCGTGACTCGGAGGACTTTAACCACGCTCCTGGCGGTTAACCTCGATTTTATGTATCTCTGACGAGTCGTCACGCTCTTTCAAACTTAGCTACTTACGTCTCAACAGGAAAACGCGACGTCGACACGCTTGTTTACCCTCGCCTACCTAAATAACCTTCGAACTCGAAGCAACGAGCCCAAGTAGTTGGCGAGTCGGTGCTCGATCAACAACCGGCGGGGAAACGCGAGTACTACATTGGGACAAATGAAAGCTGGCGCGTTTACGAGGTCCTGTTGGACGGCAGAAAAGAGAGGTAAACGCAAAAGGCGGCCAACGTTAGAGAGTGACGCGGTGGAGTGGGGTTGGCTGCGAGTTACGAGCGCCACGGGGCTAAGCGCGCCCTGCGGCTCGTATAACATCGTAATCGCAACGACGGTAATAACGTCTCGTAAAGTCTTTTTACATAATCAGCATTACTCACAATTTAGGGACGGAATGGGCCACCGAGAAGATAGCGTTACCACCGGCTCGGCGGTGGTAACTCGTAGGGGTGGCTTGTGGCCGTGGCCTGTTAACTCAGACTACTACGACACCCCTCTTTCTCTTTCGCTCGCGCCTTCCGTGGCCGATGACGAAGTGGGCATAACCACGTGCTCGTGGATACGCTGGCTGCCAAGGGCAGAGAGGGGGTCTGGTTAGACAAACGAGCCCCTTGCGGGGTGTTCCAAAGGATATCCT
Source organism: Tetragonisca angustula (assembly GCA_036937485.2). NCBI lineage: Eukaryota > Metazoa > Arthropoda > Insecta > Hymenoptera > Apidae > Tetragonisca > Tetragonisca angustula. Next base: position 920,281 of record JAWNGG020000102.1, on the reverse strand, counting down.
ACCAACCGAGCGTATCGTCGCTGCCTGGCCATTGCCCGCACCATGTGTAATACTATGTACGTACTCGCGTAATATTAGAGCTCCCTTGCAGTTTGTCAGCCTGGTTATTCGCGCGGGGGGGGGGGGGGGAATGATTAGCGAGTGTTACTTCCATTATTCGTTCAATTTTGGGGTTGATCTAACACGACCGTTGAACACGAGGGCTGAGAACCATGTGTTCGGTGCTCGTTTACACGGTTATTAAAACAAATATTCAAAGGTAGAAACTGACACGGACAGGGTAAAATGTGTTTTACGATACGGTAATTCATTGCGTTTTTTTTTTTTTTTTAACGCGTAACCGTTCATTGACAACCAGTTTGTGTGTCTCTCTCTCTCTCTCTCTCTCTCTCACATGGTCGTGTTTTGCCAGTTTACTTGATCGATAACTCGAGTAAGAGGTAATCGCCTTAAAGTTCATTCTTTTGTAGCTATAAACGGGTTACGGCCACCGAGAGCCCGGGGAAGGGAGAATCGCCAGTTCTCCGAGCTTGCCACTTTATATAACCCGGGACGTGTAATGGTATGTAGGTATTTCGTAATATCACACAGCGCTTGCAGTTTCTATGCCGTTAGGTCGACGAGGGAAATGACGAGCGAGAGTTACCTCCATTACACGTTCAATTTGACTACGAGCCTGCACCGCCGCTTGTAAGACTCCCTTCAACGTGTCTAGCATACACATATTCGAACATTCTCCTCGCATTTACGTGTAATCGTCTCTCCGTAAGGCGCAGCCATTTTTTTTTTCTTTTTCGCAGTCCATTTACTCTGAAAAACACCGCGTTGCAAACTTTTTTCTTTTTTTCTTTTTTTCTGAAACAAGCGAACAATTTTCTTATCGTCGATCGAAATTTCCCGCAACTGCTAATGCGAGGGCAGGATCGAGCCGGCCGATTAACATACTTAACTTCCCAAGATCGACCGACCATCTCCAACTACCAGCCTGCGAAAACGCTACAACGATCGAACGTAACGACGCTGGATGACCCGAGAAAGACCGACGCAAATCGTCCGAGAGAGAACCGAGAAAGAGGGCAGAGGGGGGAGGGGGACGGTCTGAGAGAATTCTCTCGGAGGATGTTTGTCTTGGAACCGATGTAGGAGAGCGCGCGGCTAAGTCCAGGAAGTGGGACTGGACGACAGAGGAGAGCAAACCGGATGTGGTAGGTGGTAAGGTGGGTGGGGAGAGTACTAGGTTGGTCGAGGTGGTAGTCAGCTGCTGTCAGTCCAGTCCATCCGTTCGTCCGTCCGTCCGTCCGTCCGTCCATCCTTCTGTCCTGGCTTGGTCGGTCGTGGTCCGCAGTCCGTTACAGCCAGACACAAACCCCACCGCCTTTCGAGGTTGGAGGTGGATACACGCTTTTCTACTTAGCGAACGGGCACCCCCAAGGGGGTTGAAGGCCGAGACCCACCCTAATTGCGTCCGAGAGACCGGACAAAGCGCGACTCGTGTATGTGTGCGCGCGAGCGCGCTCACCACCGCCGCAGTCCCGTGGAGGTGGAGAGGTCGGTGTGCAAGGAGAAGGCTGGTGGAGGTGGTTATGTCCGGAGCCAGCCGTTCAGTTCCGGTACCCACCTCTTGTCCGACGGCGTACTGCCCTCTGGCGGTCGACACGCTGTACTACAAAGTTTGGCGGACTGAATAAACTTGGCGGACGACCCTCCGAGAACTTGGAAAAACCGGACAAGCCCGAGTGAAAAGCCTCGACCGGCCCCGGAAATAAAAGGGAACGGAGAGACGAGTCGCGACCAGACCTGATACTTGCCCGGGCTCTTTTGCCCACCGCCGGTCCCTCCACCTCGGCTAACATTATCCCGCCGTTGCGGCCACGTCCGTTCGACGCGATGAAAACCACGGTCGGTCATCGTTTGCCCACACCGTCAAAAGTAAAGTAAAGGAGGCTACCCCTTGATACCTCGTATTAACCCTCGATACTTTCCGCCTCTTACAGAAACGGCGCAACCACTGCGCCACTTTCTTCGGTCGCGGCTTTTTAACGATCCCTGTTGCACTCTCTCTCTCGCCAACCGTTTCACCTGTCCGCCAAGTTTTAACGTTATCGGAGAGAAGCGTACCTACTCGAGTTAAGTGTATACAACAAGCGGGAATTTATGGGTGAAAAATTGCACAGCGCACCGTGATTACAAAGCCTAGATGGGTAGTATATGTTGCGAATAAATTGCTGGCACAACTACGTGGAGCAACGTACTCGAGCGATAACCGTCGATGCACGATGTACACCGGCCACGATATTCCTGCCGATATGATTGCATAATGACGCAACGTCGATCCCCTAAAAGCGACAAACGAAACAAAATAATCTTTCGAACGTTCAACTTGCTCGATCCCTAATTTCCCTCTGTTTCAGGCGTTGGAGAATTCATTCGATCTTACCTTCGCCGTATCTCGCCGTTCGACGGAATTGGATCGCCGTCGTTTCTTTCGTTTACACACTGGTACAATTTGTCCTCGCTGCGGAGCCGGAGTCGAAGAAGGACTCGATCGAATCGGATGTCGTAAAAAAGGCAATCGTAAGAAGATCCGTGCGAGAGGACACCGTGGCGGAAGGTCGATGGTTGAGTGGCGCGCGGCATCGGAGGTTATCGCGATCGCAGCGCCACCTGCAGCGCAAAGAAAATTCGATAGAGGCGGAGTTCGAGGTGCGGCCTCTCCTCGCATGCTCCTCCCATAAGCTCGAAAGCTACCCACGGTATATTCGAGCGGCGCCTATGGATCTCAGAAGCCTTGCACGACGACGGGGAAAACCGTGGCGCGCCCTGGCGACCAGCTCTGCAAACGAACCGGCATCTATTCCGCTGGCAAGAGCCGAGAGTCGCGGATCTATTTGTCGTCGGTTCTCGTTCTCGATTTCACGATTTTCGCTCAACGATTCATCGTTAAGGATTTGCCTAGGTGATCCCGAATATCTGCGGTGTATTTGGCGATGTCGTTGCAATTTTTTTCCAAAGTTATGCCTGCGATACCAGCACCAGTACAATGTTTGACGTTTATGTTCGAGACAAACATTCGGCATAAGAAATTTGGTGGCGCTGCTGTCAGAACGGCCATAATAACATCTTACGGGCGTGAGCTTTCGATTTTAATTAGATTACTGGAAAATTCTCTAGAGAATGTTGCGAGTAAACATTTCACGAAAGTCGAAAGCTATTCAAATGAAACGTAGGAGTAACAAAGCGATTGGTGTAAATACATACGTTTAAACGCAGATACAGCGCGGGTATCGACGATTTATTTGCCACGATTTTTTCGTCGATTTTTGCGCGCAACGGCCGGACACGAAAATGCCGTTTTATTGGCAAACGATGGTGGAAAACGATGGAAAAAAAAAAAAATATTGTTTCAAATTAAACGAATTAATATGCTTGAAATTGCGAATCGTCGATATGTACACGTATCGCGCCGTAAAACACGGGATTCGCGCGCGTACGACTTTTTTTTCTCCCCCCCCCCCTCCGCCCTCCGACGCTGTTTACATCAACGTCGTTTTTATGAGAATTTAATTACTCGGTTTTCAACGAACGCAACGCGAATGATAATATATACTCCCGGTCGTTTATTGCGTAAAAGTGCCTGCATTGATTTTCCACCGCTCCCCGATAACCAGACCCGTTCCCAATGTTTTGTACGTTTCCCACTTATAAACAGTTAGGCACGTCGACCATGATAGATGCCTACTACCACCTGCAACTTAATCACGCTAATTAAGGACTTCGCCATCTTAGCCTGTTATTAATGTTACCCAGCGCTCTCTCCCTTGATTCTCGGTGGATTGCGTTCAACGCCACTGAACTCGACTTACATATGTTTACCAGATCGCTGTAATATCTCTCTGTTTTTTGATAAAAAAAGAAAAAACTAATTGCTACAGACACTCGCGTCGTTTAATGAGCGAGATATATTAAAATAATTCGATCGCGTCGTTTCTCTACGCAGCGATACGCGAGCGTGTTGTCACGTTGGTTATATTTATTCGAAGCTGTAATGGGTAGAACGAAGGAAGGGGGGGGCAGATGGGGGGGGCGGGGAAGAGGAGGAGGGAATGGGAAAAAGAGAGAAAGAGAAAATTCAGATCACGGTGAAACGAAGCGGTATAGGTACAAGGTGTATCGATATCCGACCGGAATCGAGATTCAGCTTCGTAGAGATCGTGAAAACGACCGTTCGGACGATAGAAACGTTTCAGTATGCCGGTGGGTAGCTCCCAATGAAAAATAGGTTACCCTTTTAGTAAACCGTTTTAGAGTACTGTAGCCGGAGGGAATGAAGATCAATAAAACAGCGAGAGAAAAAGAACGATTTGAGGGTGGCTCCGGTTTCAAGGCGACGATGGCAGGGTCGGTGGGTGGCGGTGTGGAAGGGTGGACAGAATAGGGGTAGTAGAAGAGAGAGGGAGAGCCCGGAGTGGGGTGGAACGATACTTCATTCAATTTAAATGAAACTCGTATTAACGGTGTGAAATCAGTGAATTCAATTAGGCGAGCTTTTATTAATACAACATGATTAATTAAATAATACCGTGAAAGAGAAGGAGCACGGGCGGGAGGAGGGGGGAGGGGGGACGATGGTTGAAGGTTCAGGGACTCGCGCAAAGGGTTGTCGGGAGAGCGGCAGATGTTCGTGGCGTCAACCAAATTATTAAATGTCGTAAGTTGCGCGCCCCACTTCCACTCGCGGATTGTGTTGTTAAATAAATTCTTCCCGTTTCCTCGGGAAGAAAGTTATCGAGTTTCGGCAACCCCTTTGTACTCTCGCGATCTTGGGAAAGCGACCTGGCCGCTCATTTTTAACGATTAAACTTTAATTAAACGTCAGTTTTGTTACGGCGATTGCAAACGTCCGTTTCTCACAGCGGGGCAGCAGTTACGCGAAAAACCCAGACACACACCCAGTCACCCTTGGCGTCGCGTTGTTCCTGATTATGCGGTTGCTCGTACCACGTTCTACGACCTTGACTTCAACGACGGGGTCGAATCAAGCGCTCTCTCTCTCTCTCTCTCTGTCTCTCTCTCGTTAATGTATAGGAGCAGATGTGAATGCACGCGGCCAGCATACGCGCATACAGGCTCGTGTATCGTGTTTTAGCTATTAGTCAGCCACTCGAAATTTCATATAATGCCTGTCAATCACCCCGGCCAGTTATTTGTCTCGGGCAATCGCCGTCCCAACGAGACAAGACCGTCGACGATTATGCACGGATTTTAAAGGCATCTATCATTCAGTCACTCCGATGTTCAATATTCAACGCGAAGATCACCGCTGTTGGTTAATTGAAAACGTTCGAAGGGTTTCCGAACGTGTTTTGCGAATATTTTATATGCGCCGATAAAGCTGATCGAGTAACTGATTCATCAGCGAACGTTTTAGAGTTTAAAAATTCGAAATCTCGGAGAAAGACCGTGACTTAACAACGAGGTTGAAAAATTTCGAAGCTAAACACGTTCGTCGATATTATTTCGGCGGAACGGATGTTTCCGGCACCGTTCTCAAAAACTGGCGGTTTCCACCTGCGGACAAAGGCAGAGTGCGCGCAAACGTTCCGCGGCTTGGCTTTCAGCGGACGCATTTGTTTACCAAGGGCTGGTGAAACGTGTTTATAAGTGGAGCAGAATCCTCCCTTTGTTCTCGCCGAAGGGAACGAAAGCTCTGGCCGAGGGTACTTTTCTACCTGGGAGGAAAGTGACACGGAAGGAACTTAACCGAAAAATCACCCCTTGAAAAACGAGCCTTTCCAAACTTACGGCCGAAAATATTAAACCTCGGAGCCACGTGATGCGCGCCCCGACCAGATTCCGTTTCGTGACAATGGCTCTGGAGATTAGGCGAAATGCAAATGGTTGCAGCTGCGTTCTCGACCACGAAATTCCATCTTCCTCCTTGCTCTCTTCCGTCGATTTCTCGAGCAGATCTTTCGAAGAAACGAACGGTTCCGTGGTCGGGATATTATCGCAAGTTGGGTTGTCGCGTTCCTAGCGGAAAGATCGTCCCCCCCCCCTCACCCACCTTGCCCTCCTGCCGTTGCCTCGGCTTCTTCATATCCGGCCAAGCACACAAGCCAGAAACGTTCCAAGGTTTAGACAAACTTTTTCAATGAAGATTATTCCGAAGTCTGCTAACTACTCGGGCGGGAGGAGCAGCTCCCTTGAGGGCTGCTGGCAACTTTTTTCATTCGGGCTAACTTTGCCGAGCGTTCCGCGGTCTATCTAAAGGAGGAAGGAGCGAGGCCAGGGTGCGCGCGACCCCGGAGTGGTACCACTGGGCCGGGAAAACAGCCTGGAGACGAAGAATCCCGCGCGTGGTTATACGCGCATGTTGCGTTTATTGCCATCTTTAAAAGTGTGTTCGCCGTCGGCGCGAGTAGATATTAGCCCTTGAACCGCGCAATATTTCCGCGCCGGCCGTACTTACCGCCGCGCTTCTGCCTTGTCGAACGGGGACTCGCGCGACCCCGTTCGGGGTCACAAGTACGCAGCTTGAAAAAGATCTGGATCGTACGCGATGTTTGATTAAACTTTGTATATGAGCCTTTGCGCACGACGTACATGTGCCGCGAAAGTGCTGACGGTACGAGTACCGCATGTACCGGGTTGATGCACAAGTTCGTCCCGAACGTTTTGGCGTTCGATGGCACTTGATCGTAAAACCAAAGTGTTTTAAGCTGATGTATCTGATGCCCGACAGAAGGAATTTCAGCGAGTACTTGTGAAAAAGCTATTGTGTCGTTTGGTTGGGTTATTTAAATTTTATCGAGTATTAAAAATGGCAAAAAATGAGGAGCATTTTCGACATATTTCTTTTTTTTTGCCTTTGAAAGGCAAGAATTCTATTAGCCTGGATTAGTCAGAAAAGTTTCTTGATAGATCACACGTGTCTTTGGCCATTCGACACAAATTTGGCTAGGATGTTTTGATCCATCCTCATTTATTCATATCAGCTTCAAAATGGCTTCTAAATGGTAAGAACTTTACTTCCTTGGAAGACTGCAAAAACCTACATTGACCAAATACAACCTTTACTAGATAAAATTTTTCTTCAAATTTCGGTCAAAAATAACGGGACGAACTTTTACATCCAAGACAATCCAACACGTATGTACGTACGAGTCGCGATAAGTTGCGTTTCTTCTCCTAAAACAGCTTGGAACGAAGCTCACAAAGAGAAACTCGAGTATCAGTATGACGTTAACGACTATCGATTAACTTGATATCAACAACACTCGATGCCTCGTTATATTTCCACTTGCGTGTATATCCCGAGTATAGATCGCGATCTCTCCGTGTCTCTCAAACTCGTTCGGTGGATTTCGTCTATCCGCTCGCGAGGGGACAAGCGGGGCACTGGAAAGCGGCACTTTCAAACGCGCGGCGTCGAGTCAAGCAGATGACAGGCCTTCCTCAATTACGGCCAATTATCGACCGTCGCGTCCGTCGCAAGACGCATTACCGCGCCGCGTGCGCGCGTGTAACTCTTAGGCTGCGGCAACGGCGATCGACGGAGGAGATGATCTCGATCCGGCTGGCAGCACGTCCGGTTTGCGTAGCGCGTTTCGTCGAGTACCAAGGGGCACGTGACGCGCGTGCACATCTTGCACATCGAGAGTGTTTCCGGTTGTTGCCGTGCGAGCGATTTATGGCGTATCGTTAAGCTTGTCCAGAATCTAACCGTGGACGTTCTGGGCCGAGCGTTTCAGAGGAATGCGTGCGTCTTTATTGGTCATGGGCGCCTCGTAATTGGTCGATCGCGTCAAAATACACCTCGAGTCTGGACAAAGGAGTGCGGCTCCCGAAGGATCTGATTAGCGACGCGTGGATCGTCGAACGAAGAAGGTTCGATCGTTTTCGAAGCTCGCGAAAGGTGGACGAAAGAGAGACGAAAGAAAAAGGGAGAAGAAGGCCTCTCGCAGGCGGACAGGTAGGAGGAGACGACGCTCGTTCTCGTTCTCGATCTCCGTTCTTCTCGGCGCACCGACGTTTGACGTTCATTCAGGCTAACCTTTCGAGGCAGCCTCCTTTTCAACGGCAGAATAAGCCGGCCAATGGGCCGTGACGCGGTCAGCGTAGATAATTGAACGTTTCAGTGGCTGGCTGCCACGAGTAATAACGGCAATACATACGTACGTACGTGCACGCATACATTCGATTACGCAGAATCGAGGAGGTGATAGTGGTGGCGCGAGGATCAAACTTATACACGGCCGTTGTGTTTCGTCTCGTCGAAACGTCTTCATTATCCGCTGACAGCTCGGGTTCGGTCTCGACCTCTCCTCCTCCACCGGAGGAAAGAGCCGCAGGCTGTTGGGTGAATTTGGCCAGGACGATACGCACGAGAACATGTATGTATATACAATCGGTGAGCTGGTACCGGGACCAATGATAGATTGATTTCGACGTTGTCACGATGACTCCCAGTCAGGGAGTGACTTGCTAATTTCCATAGAGTTTACAACACCTCCCCCCTCCCCGGTGGAAAATATTTCTTCTTTTTCTTTCGTTCGAAGATTCGGCGATGCGTTCCTTCCTTTCGACGCTTGTTAAGGATGACCCCCCGTTCCACGGGGCGGACACAGAAAATTTTTTCTCGGATATTTATCTTCTTGAGAGAGGATCTCGTTAAGGATGACGACGCGACTTTGCACAATTTGCAAAATTTACACGGCCCGTCGACGAAGAAAGTGGAGAGAAGGATAGTTCTTCTTCTTTTTTTCTTTTTTCACTTTTGGAAGCGTTCTCGCGACGTTAATGGACGTTAAATAATGATCTTCGAGTACCAGGGATGATCGTGGGTAAGTCTGCAAAAAGAAAGAAAAAGAAAAAAAAGAAGGGGGAGGGGGTACGAAGCGCGAAAAGTACGTACAATACGGTATGGGCATTTGCCGCGACACTCGAGCGTGATTACGACGTCGCATTTATATCCGGTGGCTGGCCGCTGTCACAGCCACTCCCGGACTTTGTCTCCGGCGTTGCAAATAACGGTGCCGGTTGCATACACATTCCGAATATTGGCAATCGGGGGCATCGCATTTAATTTGGCCGTGGCGGCGTGGCCACGGGGAAACGACAAACATTTTGTTCAAACATTTGACAAACACTCGTTGTCCCGGTCGGGCTCGTTCCGCCGTCTGCCTCGGCCGAAACAACTCTGTCGCTTCGGCAAACAACGGCGAAACGGAGACGCCGCGAGACCGGAGATAAAGAGCGAACGAGACAGAACCGGGGATGCTTGTTTTGCTACTATCCGTGCGCCCAAGTTCGTTGGGCTGCATACCTTGGGGCGTTCGTTCGCCTCGTCTCGACCTCTTTTGCGACCGAGAGCGCGGCCTCTCGCTCTTTTTTCCACAGGGTTTTCCTCTCTTTACGCGCTTTCTGTCGTCCATTCTTCTTCTCGGCTGGCCCGTGTTGCGCCTCTGATGTAGTTATTGCCCGATCCTCGTCCCACCCTGCTCACCCCCCGAGCGTCGTTCAACCACTGTTTATCGTTCACCTGTGTGTTATATTTCCCCTTGGTCGCACGTTGGATTTTATTTATTTATTCGCTACCAGACCGGCGCACGCTTCCTTCTGTTCACCGAACGGGAGAGAGCCCGTGTCTTGCTGATAGGGTTACGGCCGTGCGCGCATCGATTCGGATCGCGATGCTCGTTGCTTTTCATTTCGGTCGCCTCGCGATGAAGACGTGCTAGACGTCTCACCACCAACCAGCCAGCCACCGGATGCGTAAAATTTTGTTTATACAAATCGAGCGGGACGAGGAGGTACACGCCGTGTATCGCGAGATCTCGAACGAGACGTTGCGTAATTCTTCTCACACTGTCGACGAAGCGAAGGAGTCAAAGTTACACGCGTCGAAAAGTGCGTCCGGCGAAGGAACAAATTTACAGGAGGGAGCAGCAGCCCCGACGTCCAGAGGAGAGCCAGCGGCGAAAATTAAAATTGAAGGAGCGGTACACACAGGTGTAGATCAATTACGCGCGATACGATAATCCGGGTCGCGGCGAGCACGAGTTGGCGTTCAAAGTAGAAGGGATCGAACGATCCCGCGCTCCTCGCCTCGAGTGTTGATCGTGCACGAGCTGGTTCCTCCACGGACAGGCAAAATAGACGAGAATCGCGCGCCCGCTATTGTAATAACTATTAATTAGCAGGCGTTCGTGACGTTATCTTTCCGTCACTCACGCGCGGAATTCCCCCGCGCGCGTTCACGGAGGAGCCGTGGAGGCATATCCCGCGGGCTAAATGGGAACGTCACGGTGCCCGTGTAAGTGGCTTGTCTAACATTTTGATTAACACGTCCCTGCCAGAAAGACGAGGAGGCAGGTCGGCTCGCGAAACGCAAAAGGCGATGTGGCCTCCCTCTCGGCTCCATCCCTTTCTCCTTCTCTTTTATTGTGCGTACCGGACGTAGGTTGGTATTAGCTTGTCAAGAAGAAGGCGGACTGTCACTCAGAAACCTGAAAGACTGTCTGACTGTCAGAGGTGTCTACGACTACGCTGGGCTGGGTCCCGTGGATCGATCTGTTAAAAACATGTTTACACGCTACCACCTCGCTTTTCACCTCGTCTCTGCCTTTCGTCTCGCATCGTCTCTCCCGCCTCTACCACTTCTCTCTCCGCGCCTTTTTTTCTCTCGACACCCGTGTTTCATGATTTTGTTCGCCCGTGTGCCCGGTGCTATTGTACAACTAGGCCTATCGCCTAGTCCGTGACCGACGAAATTGGACGGGCAAGCTCTCGTCGAGACTGTTTGCTCTTTCAAATGCGAGCATCCGCGCGTCTCGGAATTAACTTTCTCCTTTACCTGCGACAGCCACAGCCTTCGTTCGGTAACGGCGCGAGCGTAACGAGGGATTGAGAAACAAGGTAACTAAAAACCTCGTAATTCGACGTTGATTCTCTCGTGCCTGGCTCGTTCGTTTGGAAAATCTTGTAAATTAATCGACCGTTTTTCAGATGTAATCATCATGGTGTATCAAGTGTCGCAAAATTAATTTAATATTCGTCACTGCGCCGACAAGTTATAGTCGAGACACCTGCTATTAACATATGCGCGTGATTGCATTTAAACGCAACAGAGAACAGAGGCGCGGTTTTTACTTATTGCACGAACTAACAAATTCGTTCCTGCATCATGCGTCGACTTGTAGATTTCATGAAACCTGCGTCAGAATTAATGTGCCGATCCTATATGCCTCAAAATGTTGGATCATTTTCCGACTCCAACGTTACTATCGATAACAGAAAGTATGTTTATTAAGTATGATTATTAAAAAATAAAAGATTAAATGCCAAAGAGAAATGGGCAAAAAGATGGTTGACCCAGAGAAACAAATTTTTCAATTCGATGTTATTGAAAGAGGTAAAGACGAATGAACGTTTGTTCGTGCGTGCATGTTCTGTTTAGATCTTTTGTGTTTTGTCCCGTTCAGATCTCCAACTATGGTCCGATGGATCGTAACTGCATATCGTGATCGCGAAACAGTTCATATCCCTGCCGGACGATGATCGGTTTTGTACTTTGTCGCGTGGAATTATCACACACACTCGAAAACACTGTCGAGGCAGAATGAAATTTTCAACTCGAGACCGATACGTTCTACTACGGTTAATAGATCGTTCGTTTGTTGTCGTGATCGTCATGAAATTAAGCGTCCTTCAGTTTGGTCCTTCGATCTGGCCGCCGACGGTGCCAGAACAGTACACGTTGGATCGTTTCTCATCATCCGCTCTAAAAACGTCTAATTACCAAGAATCGATCGGCCCGTGATCGGATCACCGCTCAAATCTCTCAAATGTCTCATTATTAATCGGCCGACGATGCTTTTCCCCGTTCCACGACGCTGAACCAGTTTCGCCTTCGTGCTTTCCTCTTTTCTCCGTACATCAATCCTCCTCGCGACTCGGACGCGGAATTTAGAACGATCGCCGCCTCGAGTGCTCGCCTTAACAAGTGGTACGCTAATTAACGGCATTCGCCTCTTCCTGAGGTGGCGAGAGAGGAAAAACAAAAAAGAAAAAGGTCCGTTTCATGAGATTTCTCCGTCGTTTCGTCGCGATTAAAATTCCTGGACAACGTCTCGATTTATAACTTCCCGTTTACCTTCGAACTCGCGCGCGGGGCCTCGTCTAGTCGGCCTGCTCGCCGACCGGTTGATACATTCTCCCGATGTTCCTCGGAAATGCTGGTACATCGCGGCAGCGTCCAGGCGCTTCGGCACATTTTTCAACGGGACTCGCCGAGCCGAGGCAAGTGACGCACGCTCGACACAACAAATGGCCGTCCGCGCCTATTTTCAGGCCGGAGCTCGCTCGCTCTGCTGGGGCAAATAAGCACGCGGTTTACAGGGGAGGGTTGCCGGCGTTACTTACGCAAGGCAAAACGGGCCGGCGCGCGGTGGAAGAAGAGAAAGCGACGCGACCTCTGGGTATCTGGCAAAGGGGGAGAAGCTAGGACTCGACCAAATTCATGCCCTCTTAGGATACAACCCTTGTGCGTAAGGGTCGCGGGCACCCCTATATTACTTACGTAGTCGGTTCTCTCTCGCCCCCTTTTATGTACGCACCGAGCCCCGCGCGTATAATACTCCTCTCCTCATTCTGCTACGAGGCAGCGTGCACTCGTTCTTCTCGGGGGTGGCGTTGCCTCGTTGGATCAGTCTCTTCTCAAATTACCCGTCGTTTAGAGCTCGTTTTCACCCGTGAGCGCAAGTGCATACAAATGTCATTGGGCCGATCTAGCATCTTGGAGGTAGAAGAGAGACGAGTAACGTCGGGTCCAAGGGCTGCCACCTGCAGCCGATTTTCCGAGTGGACTAAATCTCGTCAATTTTATCATTAACCTCTTGGCTGATAACCTCTTCAATGACGAGTACATATATTTGTCACGAGGAAGTGACAATTTTTTTTTTTTTTGTGTAACGAAGCTGCAGAATTACTGCGAGAAAAGTTTAATTGCAATTTGTTGCTTAAATTAAACTTTTCATGGAAAATAAAACATATTTATAAATCATGGACGTTTTGAGACTAGACTTGACTAGTCCCTTTTTTTAAATATTTCCTTGCCATTAATATTAATTATTATTATCATTAAATAACAAAATTATTGATTTTTCAAAAAAAACTAGTGTTACTTCCTTGTACTTTATACTCTACGTCGTCCCAGCGACACAATATAGATACACACTTTTAAATATATGTAACAGCTAAGAAGTTAAGAACATTCTTGCATCTAATGGGTCGTTTCCGTAGTCAAGCGTGCCACATCATCGTTCCCTACAAATTAATTGAAATCAAATCACCACTATTTATTACCTCCGGTGACTTTTCGCGCGCAACGTCATCGAGCATGTTGCAACGCTTCATACGTCTCTTATTAAAAAGCATAATTATACGTTGGGTGCATCCAAGGCTGTTTTTAATTCGTCGTTAATACTGGCTCCATCAGTTGTCACTCGGCCAGATGATCCGATTATATCGCGCGCCGATCGAGAAATCCTTCGAACGTTAATCTCGTCCGTCGAGCCGTTCCAGAGCCGGTGGACAGATTCCGAGGAAGGAAAGCCGAACGGGTAGACAGAATCGAACCAATTCACGGGCCCGAGATCGCATATTTCCAAGCAACGGAGATCGCGATTAAAGGTATTTAGTGGAGGATCGAGAACGGCTGGTACGAGGTTCTGTTCTGGAACGTCGTCGACTCGAGCGAACATATTACCGTGTGTAACCTCTCGAAATATAATGGTCTCGCAGACGATATCCTCGATTTTACGCCCATCACGGATTACACTCATCCAATTATTCCAGTTAGGGATCTGTGGACTGGACACGAGGAAAGATCACCGTCGCGAGAGAGAGAGAGAGAGAGAGAGAGACCGATGCAAATTCCACGACACACACGCGCGCGCGCTATTCTCGATCGATCTACGCCCATTACGAAAGAAACAATTTGACCGTTTCTAATTCTGGCACCGTCTGCCTCGTCACGTATTCCTGTCTCTATGACTGGTTAAACAGTCCTCTCTTATTATAGGCGAGATGTTATTTTTCTGACATCATCATAAATTGATGCCCTCGCCAGCTCGAGCATACCCGAGCCGTTCTATTTCGACATTGTAATAATACGCGACAAATAGAACCGACAAATATAAATTGTCGCTTCAACAGGAGATCGGTATATCGGATTCCTCTTTATGTCGACTTATCTCGTCCGTCGCTCTTCGAATATCGAGAGACGACACGTCAATTAAAAAAAATTCGTGGAAACGTTCATCAACGATCCATCGATCCGTCGACATACATACCGCGGTGGCAGATATGTACACACATAAATAGTGGAGTTCTATACGGCGAGAATGCTGCACGGTTTAAACGTCGGGTTGAACTACGGTTGATCAACTTTCGCCTGGTAGCCAGACACGCGTGTCTTCTTTCTCGGAAGAGTCTTTACGTGTTCCGATGCTAATGAACCTTCCCTCTCTATTTCTCCCGCGTGACATTCGTCCGTTCGCTTGTCTTGCCACGACCGCGAGCAGAATCCCGCGGTTCACCGTCTCGACGAGTGTACCATCGTCGACAGCTGCTTTATTCCTCGGGTCCCACCGAGAAGTTGGATGGCGCGAGCGAGAGAGAAAAATAGAGTCGAGGCGAACACGATCGAACGAAAGAAAGAAAGGAGAGAACGGAAGTGGAAGAGAGGAAGAAGAAAGAGAGTCACGGCATAAGTAGGCAGTAGACGGCATCTTTGACAAATTCGATTCGCGTGTCACGGCACGCGGAACACGCTGAGAGCCGTAAAAGTGGAGGGTGTTCCACTCTCGCAGTCGCTAAATCAGCTAAATGGCTGGCAGCCAGGGGGTTGGAAACCTGTGTAACGCGAGGTGTGACAGGCGTGGCTGACGCCATCGGCGAAATCTTGAATATTTGATGTCCCGCGTCTCGTCGTCGTCGTAGCTACCGTCTACATAGACGACGACGACGACGAGATAAAGAGAGCTCATGGCTTTCAACGTCGTGCACGCGCAACGTCTCATCAGCTGCTCTCAAGGAGAAATCGCGTCTACGGATGTAGCATTCCCCGTCGTCCTTGCTACCTTTCCTCTACATTATTCGTTATCGTGTTCCTCCCGATGGTATTATTCAAGAATTTAAGCGCCACTGACGTCTCAGCTTCCTCGAGGGCTTGCGGCTAGAATCGAGATTTCATGGAATTGAATTTATTTATAAAGCAGCGTAGAGCTACGGATACCAAGTTCAATTATACATACATGTATAACGCGAGCTCGCGAGCTCGCGTTCTACCGACGTTGCGAGATGGTCTGCGTGATGCTTTGAACAATCTTCTCTTTAATTTTGTATAAAAAAAGCAGATATAGAGAATTTACCACGTGTCAGTGCAATCATTTGAGCATTTTCTACGACATTCGCGTCGAAGGTGCAGAATCGTGACGGACGATTGAATTAAACGTCTTAAAAGCAGCAGAGTGCCAGGCTGCCACGGAGTTTGTGCCCGGCCACGCTCATTTCGAAATGGTGCAAACAGACTTTTACTACCCTCCGGCAAACACAGAACCGGAGCGCGTCTCGCTCGTTCCGGAACTCATCCAATTAATCATTTTACGATCCATCGGGTTTTTCTCGGGCCCTGCCACGCCCATCGGTCGCATTCGTTCTCCCCGTTCTTCCTCGTCTTTCCGCGGATGAAGTGCGAAAACAAGCTTGCTCCGTTCTGTCCACGCAGCTATTGATTTATATTCGCGCCGCGTTGTCCGACCACTTACTCGCGACGTACACACAGACACACATACATACAGCACAATCGCCGAGTTCGCGAGAAAAAAGGGGAAGAACTCGCGATAGGAAGCGAGCAAGAGCAAACTCATCGAGTTGCCAGTGAACATACCGGTGTGGTTAGTGTCAAGATGGTAGGAGATTACTTCAAAAAAAAGAAAAAAAAAAATATCGATGAGGGCACTTGCACCGAACAATTTCTGACTTTAATATTAATAAAAAAAAAAAACTTAAAATTCATGGTCAAGGTCAATTCTGCGAAAGGATCTTTTTACCACGTATTTCCATCAAATCGAAGGTGTAGAATTCATCTAACTTTCCTTTCCATTCTGTACGTACAAAATAGAGTTCCACAAGTGTAATACTTTTCACTACTCAACTCAACTTTTTTTTATTGATCATTCGGCATCTCATGCAGCAACTATCTCCAAGTTCACAGAACGGACAGATAAATTTCATTTGGTGACAGCCAGAGCGTCAATATCATCTTTGCTTTGTTTCTTCGACGAAACGCTGCCGACGATCCGTCCGCGCCTGGTTTCGCGTAAATGTGAAACGCGGCAATGTTCAATTACGTACGTGCGGTGCGCTTGGAGTCGATGAAAGGGATTTTTAACGAAGGATCGCGAAACTACGTACGCGTATAGCGAGCGATCGAGACAGAGATCAGACAACGAGAGAAACAACCAGCGAGACAGAGACAAATGGAGTATAAAGTCGGTGCGCGGTGGGAGGTGGGGGAGGGAGGGAGTAGAACAAACGCGAAACGAGCGTGTTCGTGAAAAGTACGAAATCGTCGGTTGATAATGGGCGCAGTTTATCAACCCCTCGCCCCGCCGCCCCGGCTCCGATCTATCCAGAGTAAAATCCACCCACCCGGTTTTCCGCGGAGGACGCCGTTCGTTGCCATCGATGCTAGAGGTGGGGAAGGGAGGGGGGGGGGTGGCGGGCGCGCGTGGAGCGCTTTCATTGTACACGCGGACTGCAAACAATAATCATGACACGCCGGATTGGCCGGCAATGACAATGGAATTGATGATATATCGATTGCGTGGCTCGACGACACCGTATAATTGTTTTACAACGGCGTCGTTGCCGATAGAGAGGCATGCGGCTACGTAAAACCGTTCTCCAACCAGCGACCAGCGTGCCAGTGTGCACGCGCAGCACGTACACACACGTGCATACGTGCATACGTTTCCAACGAATAGGAAAAAGAGAGGGACGCTGACGTTGAAGGGTAGAAAAGGAGAGAACACGGACGAGCAGGAGGACGGTTCGAGAGAAAGAACGAGCGATTAGAGGGAGGGAATGGCGTAGGCGGAGGGAATGCGATCATTCGCGAATAATTATTATTGTCGGGCGCATTGAACCGGTTGTTTACGAGATACGTTGCAGCGACGCGGAACGATTGCGTGAGAATCGAAAGGTCGCTGGGAAACGCGATGCGCCGAATGCACCCCCTCGACCACCAACAACAGATGCTCCCTCGTATTCGCGTACGTATTCTCGCGCCCGATCGTTGTCTTCGCTTTTCCATACGCGAATTTACGGCCGTCTCTTTGTTCCTTCGCCTCTCCCCGCGAGCCTTAAACGCGGTGGTTTAAACAGCCGACGTTGTTGGAATTCCCGTGTACGCGGTTTTTCGCAGGTGGTTCGCCGCTCGTCGTTACCGACCCTCCAACTCTCTGCTGGTGGCAATCTTTCTCGAGTCGTTTCGAGATTCTTGTTCCGTCTCACGCACTATGACACACCATCATCCACGACTACATCCTACTACACTCGCCTCGCTTACATCTCACACACACGCACGCACACTGACATACACTCCAAGAAAAAAGACAGTCGACAGCGTTTGGAAGATTCGAGACAGTCAGTTGAAAAAGGGAATCAATCGAGACAACAACGTCACACAATTAATGTACAAATCTAACACATAATAAAGGAAATATAATAATATAGACAATAGTGTAATAGTGTAAATAAAAGGGCAATCCCCCTAAGACAAGACGGTAACACTGAACTAGTTAGTATTCGTAAAGGGATACTAACACCGTGGTCGGAAAATCCCGTTTTTTCTGGAATTCTGGTACAGAACAATTCTTTCTCATCTCGCGAACGCGAATTCGAAACGAGAACGAGTTCTCCGACTCGTATACTCGCGTCCGCAGCGCGTACACTCTCGTACTTCTCGAAGTTTCTCGTTACTCGAAATTTCGCCAGCACGAGTTCACAGAGGAGGACGTGATCGCGGGATTGGCCGAGGGAAGAAAGCTGTTTCTGAAGGCGTCGCGGCGTGAACGGGCGAAACGGGCCCGAGATATAATCCCCGGGGCTCGTAAGCAGCGTGTCACATGCAAGCGCGTTGTTGCGGCAGCGAGTGCGTTCGCCGCTCGGAGAACAGGTGGTGCCTAAAGGGCGGAGAGATTTGTAGTTTCATTAGGCAGCGGCTGCTGCTTATGACACCGGGTCCCGGTTGTCTACAACCACTTACATCGCTACTTACCTGCGTCGTAAGTAACCTCTTTCCCGATTTAACGGCCAGTCGTAGACTCGCGAGTACCGAGGAAGTAAAAAGTTTGCTCGCGCGTCTATCGCACATATCTGGCCGACTCAACTTTAACTCACAATTGACGCGTTACAATTGACGGCGATTCTTCAACGATTTTTGCTTTTTCTTTTTTTTTTTTTTTTTTGTGCAGGTTTAAAATTGCGTCGACATCGAGGTCATTAGCGACTAGGTACTTTATGGTACTTATATATTTTATAGTACAGATTTGTGCCCATTGAAGTGCTCTCTTCAGACGATTTTAGCAAGTCTCCGATTCTCTGTTGAATCATCCAAAGCTTCTGCATTCATACTGAATCTGTCGAGCTGTGACAGATCTATCGCAGAAGGAACGGTCAACCATTTTAATCACGTAATGTTCATGTGACCCGTCCTTATCCAGTATAATTCTTTCATTTTTGGTCTCTCCTATGTGAGGAAAGTTGTGGATCTTCGTTCGATTTGACGTTGGTTTCTACATAGTATATAGTTAGGTAGGCTCAATAGTTCCTTGGTATTCAAGTCTGCCATTTCGTTTCCACTGGTCTTTTTCTTCAACGTAAAACATACGATGTTTCACAGCGACAATTGACCCAATTGAGTAATCAATTGTCGAAATCTAGCGGGAGCTGAAAGTACATTTTGGAGTTTGTCGAGGAGGTGGCGCCATCGTCTCTCCTTTGCTACTTCTTGGATCAGCGCGGATCAGTTGCCGAGATCCAGCGAGAATCCTCCAAAAAATGGCAGATCGGAAAGTTTCTCAGGTCGGCGGGACCGCAAAATTGGCTTTCCGAGGGATCCAGCTTGAAAGTTGGCTCTCGATTGCCACTCGTGGCGGCTGGGTCGAGGCGAGGGCGAAGAAGGGATTTTAAAGAAGTTCCCCAAATTGCGCGACCATCACGGGGGAAACGACACTCTCTTCGCGTGTTCCGCACCTGAGATGCCGTCGTGACAAACTTTTTGATACCGGTGTCGCGTAGGTAGCTACGGCACTTCAATCCCGCATTCATGCATTCCCAGTGCACGAAAAAGATGCAGATGGCGTTCGTATATAATACGCGACGTCCCTGAGGACGACGGGGTCGGCCAGCTGCGTGGATCTACCGATTTTGCGAAACGATCTGAATAAACACAGGTCCTGCCGCCTTTCACACGTCACGGGACACAAACCACCGTCCATTGTGCCGTTTTGCCGCTCAATTAGCCGCTCGGCCGCGATACTGTGACGCCTCTGGCGATACAAATATTTTTTGGAGGACGTACGGTGAGAAATAAAGATATAGATTCTTCGACTATTTCGTGTTAAATTACGCGTTCCTTTGTTCCCCTTCTTTTTTATTTTCATCATTTAAAGTTGCATCAACCGTATAATAGGTATATCATATTACAATATAATTTATTATATTAGGAAGGTTAGACTAGAAGGTCTTAGAAAGTGTATTAGCTTTAGGACCGATTCTTTATCCTATGTTTTCAGTTGATGTCTATTCGTGTGTTTTCTGCACTGGACAATAATACGTCAATCGAACCTTGCGCAAGTCGCAAATTGAGGGATCTTCTTTCAATTGAGGAGATTTTTGTATTTTTGTATAACTTGATCGAGTCTTGGTAGAGACGAGTATAATTGTCTTTTGAAAAAAAATTTTACACGAACGAAAGGTTTACACGAGGAATTTCCATTTATTGTTCCAGTTCCCTTTTGATTGTCTGTTTTAAGCTGAAAAGTATAGATTCCAGAGGCAAGCTGTTGACGGTCGATGGTCGGTGATTTGTGTTTCTTCTAGGTCGCGAGAAATGACACGGAAGAATCAGAAAGGAAAGAAACTGACAAAAGTAAACTAAAGCACAACTAAACAGCGTTTAAATAGCTCTCAAAGTGTTACAGCTTTCCGCGAGCACCCGGCCGCAGTTTATAGCGAGATCAATATTTATGGAGCCGAGAGCGGTTTCGGTTATGCGACTACCCCCGCCGCGCGGTAGTTCTCCTCCTGGCCGATAATGCCAGGTCATTTGCCAGAAACGGTGGCCGTAAATAGGGAATCCACGCTCGAGGCGCGACTCTGGCGACGAGCATCGTCACGCCGCATTGTTGATCCCACCGTGCCAAGTTGACAACGAATCTCTTCTCGAAGCGAATGGTACGCCTCGCCTCGCCTCGCCTCCGACCACGTCACGCTCCTTTTCAAACGGTCCGTCGATGGATCATTATTCGGTCGTTTCCTCGTGGGTTTTCACGCGCGGCGAGACGTGCCACGGACTCTGATCTGCGGATCTTACCGCGGTGACGCAACCACAGCAGCAGCAGCAGCAGCAGCAGCAGTTCACCGAGCGTTCCAGTGAAACATCCCCCTTGGTATGGTATTGCTGGTCGAAGGACGCAGCCACACACAGCCCCTCCCGACACTCGGTTAGTGTGTGGGCAACGGCCCAACGTCCAGCGGGACGTATCGACTCGGCAGAAGTGTCGGACGTGTTTCTGCCCGAAGGCGCCGTAATTACGGGTATCTTTTATAGGCAGGAAAGAGATATTTATACAGCCGACGTACGAGATGATCGAGGAGAGGGCCTGTTCTCGAGGATGACGGGACCTTTTTCTATCCCCGAAGGATCTCGCCCGGATATGTGCCTTCCTCTCGCTCTTCTCCCTTTCTATTTCGTTTCGTTTCCTTTCGTTCTAACCACGTTGTTTCGTTCCTCGACGTGTCTGTCGTCTCTCTCTTTCTCTCTCTCTCTCTCTTGCATCGTGAACGTGCTGGCCGATGAATTAAGCGGCCATTCAACGGAATTCGACGCGGAGAATGTTTCCTGGCTTGTTTGCTTAAACGCGCACAATACGCCCCGCTGCTACGCGCCGAATGAATCGATCGAACGCGAACGTAACGAGGTGGTGCCCCGCTCGACGAAGAATCCTCCTGACGGACGCGATTGCTACACGAACGCTGGATAATGCAGCGCGGAATCCGTTCGGGTACCGTCCAACCGGTATTGTTGCGCCTTTCTCTGCGAATCTTCCTCGCTTCGCCTCCTCGATAGCAATCGCTCGACTAGAATCTATTCTAACCACAATCTATCTGCTTTGTTTAATCTTCGATTCCCACGGTTTTCTGCGGTTCCAAGTGTTTTCTCTTTCTTTTATTTTTTCCTTTTTCTTTCTTTCTTTCTTTTCTTTCTGTTTTTTTTTTTTTTTTTTTTTTTTTTTGAACTCTGAAAACTCTCCCGATATATCGAGGATCGATTCAATGGCACAGACGACGATCTCGGGCGATCTTAATTCGCGAGCAGGCCAATCCGATTAATCCGAGGCCGGAGAATGTAAAATTCTCGGCGGGAGATAACGGAACGGATAGGAGTGTGAGGAGGAGGGGGGGGGGTCGAATCAAGATAGAGGGAGAAACGACGAGCGAGTTAATTTCATAGCTGATCACCCCGAGTAATCCCGGCACCAGGGGCGGCGCCACTGATGCGGAAAACAAAGCCGCGGGGTGCGACGAGTCACCCTACCAAGCTTTTCCGAGTCGTACGTCATAAGTGCTTCCGCGCTAGATTCATCATCTTAGCCGAGCAGCTTCCCAGCAGGGTTATCCACTTTTTCCACCCTTGTCGACGATGCTAGACGAGGAGGAGGGGTGGGGAGGGGAGGGGAGGGGAGGTTGACGGGGATTATTCTGCTTGAACCGTCTTGGAATCATCCTTTTCCTCCTTGTAACAAATCTTCTGCTTACGAATCTCTTGCTCGCTCTTTCCCCACCTCAACCCCTCAACAGCCACGTCCACCAAGTACGATTTCATACTGTATGACTTTTGCTGTCATTTCGCCATTCCGAGAATTGTCTCGGGTGCCTCTCGCCAATGACGAGCCTCGCAATTAGCTCCAAGAATTTTATACTTTATATTTAGACATTTTCCTCGAAAGGCGTTTGCTCAACCGTCGCCGTAAACGTACGTACTCGTCGGCCACTCGTTAGCGCCACTTATAGCTTCTCTTCTCTCTCGACACGCCACCGTCGGGTCGGTTCCTCGACGAGCACGCCAACTAACTCTACACCCGGTAAACGCATCGAGCGGCGGCGGCAGTAAAGTAAAGGCGCGCATACGTTCACCCCATCCTTCCGCTGATTTTTACGCGTGCATAAACCGACGCGTCGTTAAACCCCGAGGAAGAGCGACGAGGTTGGCGCGAATGGAAAGAGAAGCGAGAGCGAGAGCGAGAGCGAAGATTCGTCGCGGACGGAGAAAAGGGGAGAGAGAAAGAGAAGGGAAAGAGAATGGAAAAAGAAGTGCGTGGGGCGTGAGTTGCGTACACACCGCAGGACCCTAATGGTGGCTGCTTACGAGTTGATTTATTTATCGAAGTGGCAATACCACGGCGAATCCACCCTAAGAGCATGCCAGATTAGCCGGGCCCTGTGTGTATCTTTCTCGCGGCTCTATGGACGCATAATAGACACGCGTGATAGACGAGAGAACGACTCCGCGCGTGTCACGTAGCGGAGAATTGGCTGCCGGCCCGATCTCGCTATAATGCCGAAGAGAGGTGACGAATGTGCGACCACGCATCCGACACACACGTCGCATCGTAGGGTACACATTTCTGTTAATATTTGCTTGTACAAGCTCGACACGTATACTTTCGGTTTGTTGGTATACGGTTCAGCCAGCGCTGCACGAATATTGTTTCATTTTCACCACGTTCCCGTGGTGAAGGGAAATGAATTTTTTCGCGACGTTTGTTCATCATCTTTGTTAACCTGGCTGTGTAGTCGCGAGTCATAATAATAATAATAATAATAAAAAAAAAAAATTCGGCAAAGGGAAGTGAATTTTTTGCGATGTTCATTCGTTCGTTTTCACCCTCGGTTACGCAGTCGCAAGTCGTTGTTGGATGACCAACCCGGACAATATTGTATCTATGCAAAATACTGACAACGAGCTAGCAACAGTCCACACAAAAGTGAATAGTTAGTCGTAAGGGCAAGATCCAATAGTTGGTCATTTATGCTCCTTCCCCTTCCACTTGACGATGATAACCAAATATATGTAAGGACATGCTTTAGAGACAGCATGAAACATTCTAGAGACATTCTACATCATATTCAAGAGCATTAAACATTGTAAATCATTCTATTTCATACACGACCACGATCGTAACAAGGAATAAACTCTCCGAAGTTGTAAGCGTGTTGACTCCATTACACGGAATCCAACATCGTAATAAAAAAAAAGAAACGAAAGAATTCACAATTTATCGAGAGGAACCGTGCAACATCAAAGAACGTCGTGGAATTGAAAGGTTACGTACATATCTGTCCGTTGAATAATTAATAAACAGAGTCTGGCGATACACGCGGGGGTAATGTTATTCAGCAGACTGATTTGATTTTCACTCTACAAAGTCGAACGTAACAACGTTCGACCATTAATACGACGTGTACGCGCGTGCATTATTATGTGTGGCATAGTAATCGCTCTTGGGAGCGAGCCACTCGGCATCGGAATCACGTTTCCCATAATCTCCGCTAATCTCATAAATAATGCGTGGACTACGTGCGATCCAGTCTCGTCCGCCGCCTATGAAAACCAGACATTCGTTCAACTGCTTTATTCGCCGACGGGGAAAATTCGAAAATTGTATCAACGCTGGTAAACGGTTGAAAATATATCGCGCGATCAGTTTTTCAAATTCCATTCTGATCGACAATTTTATCGTCGAAATGCTCAAGTTTGGCTAGCAGCTAAAATTATAAAATTTTCTATAATTGCTGATAATTATAACGAACGTAGGTAGGTTGTACGATATAAAAGAAATGATAAAATTTCGAAAGAAGAAATTCCTGGAGATTCTCATTATCATCGAGTTCATTCGTCAAATTATTATTCGGAATAATTCACACGAACTAAACTTTTTATTGCTTCTTGAAGAAAATTGAATTTACGTATCAATATAACTTTCATATACTATGCTCGCGGTGATTGCTTAAAACAACGAAAATTTCACGCTAAATACCATTTAAACAGGATGATCATTTCCAACGCTGTATCATTTTTACTTAAAGCGACACACATTACTCGCTATTTCGCGTAAATGTAAATAGCTGTTAGATGACAAAAAAGAAAAAACAAGAAAAAAAATGTTTCCGAAGGCAAAGACTTAATAAAAGGAGAGGACGTAGGTACTAACGCGAGCAGAAACAAGGGCGAATTTCAAATATACCGAGCTTCGAACAAAAGAAAATTCCAGTGCGATTTTCGATAAAAGCCAACAATGCCGTCGAGCCTCTTTTCACCAAACGAACCAAGGAAGGGAAAGAGAGGGAATTAAAAAAAAAAGCAAAAAAGAGGGGAAAAAAAGAAAAATGATTTTTCGCCGATCTGGCCACGCACAAAAGCACGTGTACGTTGGCGCAGAGGAACGAAGAGGAACTACCTACTGGCTGGCGAAAAACTGGAGCCGCCGAGTCGTCCATATTCCCGATGGCGTTCGACCTCGATTCTCATCCCCGTGAATTCGAAGGGAGCAGGAGGGAAACGACGCGGACGGCAAGCAGCAGGGTGAGATTGCCGTGCGAGCGGATTGACCTCGCGATTTGACGCTGTGCAAACGCACCGGCCAATTATCTGCAGTCTCCCCCTTTTTCGGATTTCATGCCCATTGTGTGCACCGACCCCAATGCCAGGAGGATCGGCCAGGCGCAGTTTCTGCCTGGGCTCTCTGCACTTCCAGCCACGTTACGCCGCGCTTGCCTCGTCGCTTCATATCACTTTCCCTGCTACCGTTTGGCCATTCGTATCGCTCGTTCGTTGCATCGGTTAATTTCTTCCGATTTCATCGTGCCACCGGCACGAGATAACTGCTGCGACGTAATCTTCCGGATGAAGATTAACTGAGACGACTAGCGTCGAATTGGAGAGTTGCAATACACGAAACACTCGAGAAAGTTTCGACTTTTATTTTTCGAAATAATAAGCTCGTTCCTATTATTGGTACTTTTTCTTCAGCCATTTCGAAAGTTCCACGGTCCTCTTATTGAAATTCCAACGATGATTCTTCGGAGATTCGTCCCTCGATATTTCAATAGAATACGATCGGTCAAATAAATTCATGCTCCTAGTGAAACGTCTTCGAAACGGGGAGCAGCAATTTCTCTGTCATTTTTTTCCCTACGGAAGTAGTCGTTTCTCGAGGAATAGGACGGATCGAGCCGAATATTGACACTCGAGCCGAAATTTTCGCGAACGCGACGCACATCCGTATCCCATGGCACGTCACGGCTGGTGATTCGGGTCCAGTTCTACCACCCATCTCTCTCTTCCTTCTGGTCGCCGACGTAGCGAGGCTTCTTCGTCGAGAGGAATCCTTTCAATACGTACGACACGCGTAGTACGCACACAGTAACTGAGCGCAAAAGGAAAAGGTCGGGTTCGGGGGATGAAAAATGAGGGGCGACTGGAGAGGAGGAGCGGTCCGTCACACGAGTTATACGACCGTCCGAGTGGCGAGGACAAAGGGACCATTTTATTATCGAGTGCCACTATCCCCGGCTCGAGCTTGCGCCAGGCTCCTTCGGTTGACGAGCGCTGCAATAATATTTTCTCGTGTCTCGACCGTACTATCGGCCCGCTAATTTATGTCGTGCTGCACTTAACGGTCCCTCCTCTATGCCTTAACTGTCAGCCCCGCTCCGCGCGCGGAAACGCGCGTCAGCGGAAACACTGCGGTTTCGTGCGTGACGTTTCAGCTTCGACGAGGTTTGTCTCTATGTTGATTGGACTGTACGATCTTTACGATCCAGCCACCAAAGACAGCTCTATCTTCGATTAAAACTTGGTCACGACTGAACTGCGGATGTTTACGCAATTTTGGGAAATTTTGAAACTTGCACATCGTTACGATATTATTGGGTTCCTTTTTTTTTTTTTTTTTTATCTAATAGACGAACACATGTGTGACTAATGTCATTTTAAGCCGCAAATTTATTGTGCAGCTGATTGTCTGAGAAAAAGAAAATGCACGATCTCGTTAACGATTGTTGGCTTGGCGTCGACTTGAAAATGGAAAAGGAGAGGAAACACTGTGAAAGCAAGCTTGTGAAAAATCGACGTGTATGTTAAAAAGCTTTAAAGGCAGTATCGGAACTGGTTTGCGAAATTTCACCACCGACAAGGATACCAAAATTCCAACTCTTGGAATTGTTTCTTGTCGAAAAGATCAAACGAACCTTCTGTTTGAAATTGCACAAGGCAATGGAACAAAAATGGACAAAGCTTCTGTCTCTCGTGAAAAATTCGCCTTTCGTTTGCACGCAACAAAGGAACGCTTTTACCTTTATCGATGAAATCTGAATTCGCAAAAGTAGTCCGAGTTCGCCTAGTTACGATTTCGTATCGTCAACTCCAGAGAACGTGGAATTTTACGAACGTGGAAACGAAGTGTTCCTCGCCGCACAGTGGAATTACTCTGTGAAAGGGAAAGAATCCTCTAATCGGCCCTTACCCGTAGTTGGCGGCTATTCTTCGACGGATATCGCGAATTATGTAAAGCACTCGACTGTCACGGGGTTACGAGCGCGCGTTATTTGCTGCGAAAGACCCGTGGCTGCGCAAAGAGCCGAGGAGGGGAGGGGAGGGGGAGGGGGAGGGAGCGGGAGAGAAAGAGAGAGAAAGAGAGGGAGATAAAAAAAGGAAGAAAAGAAAAATGAAAATTTACCACGGCCCCTAACTGACCGCTGTAGAAACGAAATTCCGCACAACCGGCGAGCGTGTTCAACATAGTCGGTATTACGGCCGTTTTATTCCGCTAATGCCTCGTGCTCTGTCCGTCTACTCGCGCTTTTATTCATGAGCACCCGAGGCGCTGCCGCTACCCACGTATACACGCTGACTGCGTACTGCTGCGCTGCCAGCTATATAGAACACCATCGGCGTTAATGAATAACGGGGATAAGAACTCGGATGTTGTCCGATTATCATGATCCGATGATTCAGCTGTATCCTGACTGAATCTGCCTCGGTACACGTCGACCAACAATTCACATTGCATTGTGCAATCCACGAGATTTATGTGCCCGGAATTATGCTCTTCGTTCGGTCGGCATCTCTAAATTATTGGTCTTTGTACATATATATATATATATATATATATATATATATTAATTTCTACTGGCGATATTACGTTAGGCGAAACAAAAAGTCGGCGCCGTTCTCGTTTCGTTCCGCTTTCAGCAGCGTGTTTCGTTTCTCGCGAGAGTTTCAATCTCTCGTTAATGAAACAAGGAAAAAAAAGAAAGAAAAAGAAACCAGAAGCCGCTCTCGAATTTGGACGATGTGGTCCCACGGAATCGTCGAAAATCGCGAGAAGATTCCGCGCGGAAAGTCGCGAGTCGCGTGAAAGGAAGGGAACACAGGCATTAATTAAAATCAGCCTCGTTTATTACGCGATGAAAGGTGGTAAAATTGCCTTTGTCACTCGTGGAACTATAGCGTGGCGCGGCGTTGCTCGCTGCTCGGCATCGGATGGCGTTCGCGTCGGCTTTCATCGGGCTTTATCAGAAAGGAACAAGCTCCCCCGGGGGAGAAGGAGGGAGGGAGGGAGGGAGGGGGGGGGGGGTTAGGGACCCGGTTCCAGAAGAGGGTGGAGGCATCCGCGCGGCGGTGTGCTGGCATCGTCGCATATTTTTCCAGCGGTGGCTCGCGAGCGGGGACGCGGGACGGGGCGGGGTAATAATAAAACCGAAACCAGCCGCGTTATATATAAAACTGAAGCGGCGCACTTTTCCGGCCGCGGTGTATATTCGAGTCCTCGCTTTGAATACAGCGTCCGTGGAACGGCAATAAAGAGTTTTGACAAACGGAGGCGGAGGTGGGGTGGGGTGGGGGGGAGGTAGGGGGTGGGTGGTGGCGGCCGTGCAGGCCGCGCGCCGCGCAACACCGCCATGCATCGCCGGGCTTTTTCATTTGCCTCGGAAAAACGAATGAACGTCGCTCCCGTCGACAAACGGCGAGTACACGTCGGCTACACGAATACGCGAGGCCAGCCGTTTGTGCGTTTTATTATTCGCGCCGAATGACCAAAATAATTCATGGCTCGGAGGAGACGCTGGCCCATCGGTGTGCCTTTGGCCCTGGTCGAAACGCCGGCCAATCGACGGATCTGTTCGGACTTTTTTTTACCGATTCGTAGATGAATAACTATCGTGGATATATATATATATATATATATATATATATCCGAAAGGATCGTTCAGCTTGGCAACGAGACGATTTCGAGATCGTTCGAAGGCAGACAACACAGCCCATCATTATTTAGCTCTTCATAGTCGCAAAGTTGGGAAATCCCAGAAAATGTTGAGGAAAATCTTATAACAAAAGGAGGATCCGGCCACTCGAATCGCGAGTTTCGCAACGATTTCCAACGAGGAACATCGATGGATCGTCAGTCTAACCATCGACATTTAATCTTGTAAGATTTCTCGATTCGTATCCCTTCACTTGGAGACTCTGACATCACCCAAACAGCATTCTCGTAAAGTATCAGTCGTTGCCACCATATGGCATGCCTCTCTCCTTTGAATCGATTATTTTTCGTACAAATCATCATTTCTCATCGGTCAGCTCGTTATACGAACGGTGGTAGCGTCTGGAAAAGCGCTGGAAAAAGCGCAAGCGAGCCACGACGCATTCGCGACGACGAACGACTACGCGAGCATATTGTTGAATATTTAACCAGCTTGTTCCCGTTTCTCGCAGGCAAAGTGGTCCGCGCGCGAGCGTTCAAACAAATCATCGTTCCGCGACGATATAATTTCAGTGGAGGCGACCATGCGGTGGATCCACCCCGGCTGCAAGCTGCGTTCATTTTTTACTGGCTTTAAAGCGGCGTGCTATGAAATTTTAATATCCGCGTTGCACTCGCCTTCCGCGAGTTGGATTTATATTACGATTACCGTCCGCGAAATTCCGCCTCGCCGGAGGCACGGCTAAATAATAACACCGGGACATTAACATTTTACATCGTTGTTTCGCGCGCCGTGTCGCTCTCCTCCACTCGCGCTAGCTCGCTCGCTCGCTCGCACGATCTGGCGACTGCACGCGTGTGTTCCTCGCACAATGAACGCGCGCGCGCGAAATTTCCATCGGCGGGCCAATTACACTCGAGGAGCGACGACAAAAATTTCGCCCACGCGCGGCATCGATATACACGTTTGGCCGAATGACAACACGTTGTATCACATGCTGAATACACACACCTGCGCCCTCTCGTCGCCCCGTGGATTTTACCAGCTTCGTTCCTCTCCTCTCCTCTCCTCTCCTCTCCTCTCTCTCTCTCTCTCTCGTTGTTGCTCTCTCGCCATCGAACTCTGTCGCCCGAACCCGCGCGAATCATCGAACGATGAAACACTCGATTACTACATTAACAATGCTACTAATTCAGCACACCGTGTCCCTGCTTCACTCTCTCTCCCTCTCTCTCTCTCTCTCTCTCTCTCTCTCTCTATTGTCTGTTTCACCGTGCGCTCCCTGGGCGATTCGCAGGGCGTGAATTGGAATCGATATCGTAACGCTGCAGCGACGAGAGAGCAGCAGCGATCTCTCGCGAGCTCTCTCTCTCCGGCAGTCGCGCGCGGCTCTTCCTGTGTGTACACGGCTTTCGGCGTGGCTGCCGACACTCGTTTTCCGCCGGCCGTTAAAACGGTTAAAACGACCACACGACCGATACGTCATTCCGCCGATGTTCACGACCGCCGTGCACCGAAAACGGGCTGCCGACACGATCACCACCGGCTAAATCGTAATCGCTGACTCCCGATTTCCACGCCGTAATGAAATTGCAAGCCCTCTCTCGCTCGTCCGATCGGCCTTGTTCAACCCTGATCAACGCGTCCATTTCATATGCCACCCCTTCCTCCCCCCCCGTGTTTCCGCTTGGGTCCGTTGCCACCATATTCCATCGATGTGTTTTATAGTTTCTGCTGGCGCGAGAATGTGTGAAACATTCCCGAGATGAATCGCATCATCCGGTTTAGTGTATTTTCTTTCGGTTTACGTTCTTTCGACAATTTTCTTTATCCGTTTGTTAGATCACGGTTGAATGGTTGGCTCGCCTAAAAGATCTGGTCTAGTCCGTATTTCTATTCGCATTATTTTCACAATTTTCGAAAATATACTTTACTAGATCAAAGACTCCGGAGCCTATTTCTCGATATTATCGAGGATAGCTAGGCGAATGAATCAATCAGTTCATATAGCGTTCTTTCGCGGGCGATCAAGCGTTAGCAATTAATCAGTTCGCAATTAATCTAACCAAGGTAGAATCTCGAAGATTTTCGTCGAGTGATGATCAAAGTATGGATTGAGCAAAAAATAATTTCGTATTTTAGTGCAAAAGTGAAATAAGTTCTTTTTTTTTTCATACTTTAAATAAACATGTTTTGCCGTTTTATTTGGCCACCTTTTACCATTTTTGAGGCAAAACATAATTCCGTCACTGTAGAACTTCTGTGATTTCTGGGCAAAAAAACTGCGTTCCAGGAAAAGAAAGAAAAAATCAAAGAGCAAAAAAAAAAAAAACGCGCCAAAAACATGTTAAACAAGATTTTGCAAAGATACTGAAACAACTAAATCTTATATGATTTGTGAAAAATATGTCTGCAGAAAATGTAATTAACAAAACTGAAACCTCCTTCATCTAAATGAAACAAACCATCCTCCTATCATTTCCTGTTCATGTTAAATACAAAAGTAAAAATACATGATACTTTGTTGTTATTTAAAAGTTGCATTGCGCATTACTTCCTTGCAATAAAAATTGAAAATTTGTATCTCTTTCGAAAAAAGAACGTTATCTGACCGATTATGGTAATAAGTATTGTGAAATGGCGGTACGATTAGTGTTAAGTCGGCAAGCTCCGTCTCGATCGTGGTTTTTGAATGAGTCGAAATTTTGAAACGTGTTGAAACTATCGGCAACTATAGCCACTTAACGTCTGCGTATTATCAGACGATTTTAATCACCGAAATAAAATTTTGCATCGATCGAAAATTAATCGGCCGGTTCGACGTTCAGCGTGCATACACACGTCGGTTCGCTTGCAAGCAACGTGACTGGGGGGGGTCATTCATTCGCGTGTCGCTTAAAGTGATTTTTCATTTGAACCGCGAATCATCGAGTCCGATCGCGAAATATAAGCTTCCGGCTTTTGTATCAATCCCGCGTGTATCTATCGCAACGGTACATCAATCTTGATCGATCATCGAAATCGGTTCGAACACCGGTTGGCCACTTGCTGTATGGAAAACCGTTGAAACGCGTCGTTTCGCGACCGTCGGTGGGTGTCGACATCGAACGTCAAAACCTAAAACGCCCGATCCCGCGTCCCCTGGGTCCAGAGGCTGGAAATCGCATTGTCCCACGCCGGGGCGATCATTGTGTCCGCGCGGCTATGCATTAACGCGGCGCTGACGCGCGTAATAAATTCCATTAGCGGAATTCTCGTACAGTTTTTCGTCGTTCGTCGTCCCGTACGTTTCGATCGTTGCCGTTTATGCAAAAAACATCCCGAGCGAAACGTTCATTATGTCCAGGCGCGCACGCTCGATGAAATAAACATTTCAGCGTGTTCGCTTTTCAATTAAGTTTCGCGCGCGCCCCCCGTTCCCGCAAGGCTAATATTTTCCACTCGGTCTAGGCCAGGGAACGGAAAATTACATTAGATATTCCAAAGATTGTTTTCGAATCGTACGCCGTGAAAGTATACATAATTCTTTCGATATCTCGCGTAATCTTCGCCTCGACGATGCGCGATAGGCCAGCGTTATTATATTCTAAATATACCGACCGCTGATGAAATCCCGCGAACTTTCTTCTTTAGTTAGAACACGACGAGGAATCCAGCCTTCGGCGTTCGGAAGATAGGTACAAGATTGCGCGCGATAGATCGTTTCCCAGACACGTTTCCCGGTGCGGTGTTGGCCGAGGAGTTGCAGCTTGTTCTCGCAGTGCGAGATACGTATACGTCATCAGACGGTGGATAGTGGAATCCTCTTACAGAGGAACAACAAGGTTAACGGTTAGCCGGCAGGGAAAAATGAAAGAGCGAGCGAGGCTGGTGTAGAGGCGAGGTAGTTACGCTAGTAAACGAGGTGGCTGCCGAGTGTGTAGCATCGGGACAAGGGAAACGCAATCGTATAGCTGCTCTGCGGATCGGGCGGCGCAGCTCGCTGCTCTCCCCATCGCTCGGGCAATGAATACGAATAGGTTTCGAGATACGATCTCTCTCGGGATCAACGGTATGGAGGGGTTAAATTAAATGATTTGCATAAGTAGGTGGGTGTCGACACCGGCAAACATTGACAAACGCGTGTGCAGCAGCCACTTTGTCTCCCCTCTTGCCTGGCCACCACTCGACCCCTCTCCCTCTCCCTCTCTCTCTCTCTCTCTCTCTTTTCCCTCTTCCTGGGCCCCATTGCCCCCGGACTTCTCATCCCATCGCCGTTTCGTTTCGTTTCTCCTTTCCACCAGCGTGCAGCCGAGCAAGCAGCCGACCCGGGGGCTGGCTCAACTTTTAAGAAGAATATATTATTACGGATAATGGAAACAACGGAGTTCGACGTAAGCGATAAGAGGAACGGGCGCGCACGGGTCGACACGTGTCGAACGAGCTGCGGGTCACTGATACAGCCGTTCGCAATTATCCTACACACGTCGCTGCGAAATCGAGCCAATCGCCGCGATAATCTTCCGCCGGTTCTGCCACGGCCAGAATTTCGTTGCTCCTTAATTACCAAGGTTGTACACGACGTTGCGCGTCAGACACTTCCATCGTCGTGCATCGTTTCATCGAACGATGGACGAGAAACGCGTGGCATCGTTCCTCGAACGAGGAACGGAATTCTTTTCACACACAGTATTTTATGCTACGTACGGTGCAGCGACCGAAGAGTGAGCTGTTCAACTCGAAGCTGCTTTTGCAATTTTTAAACGACAAACCCCAAATTGAATATACAGAATACAATTCCATCCAAAGTTTACCACTTCACAAATATCCTCCGTTTCTTCTTGGAGGTATGAAAAGATTTTATCAACGAGAATTATTCGGTACACAGTATAGTAGTGATGATTTCATCTAACAGTAAGAGGAGGAATTTCGCAGATTTCAAGATCACTTTCATTTTTTTTTTTTTTTTTCAAATGGAATGATGTTTTTCCGCTCATTAATTGACGCAGCTTGACGTTCTCTGTAAGAAAAGAAAGAAATTAGTTAACCTATGCGTGTCAAAAAATTATTAGTTTGATTTTAGTACAAGATTTATATTTATGAAAGTTGCGTCTTTTTCTCGTTATTTGTAGCATAAATTTTACAGAATTAAAGTTGAAATATCATTTAAATTAATCACTAACGTATACAGTTGTACCTTTTTTTTACATGGACGAGAAAACGTATCACTCCATTCAGAAAAGTGGAGATGATCTTGAAATCTCTATGGAAAAATCGTCGCTCCAATGTTATAGGCCCCTCTCTATCGAATAACTTGTGCCTTCGAAAACAACAGAGATGCTCGAGGTATCGAACTCGTTGTTAGGTGAAACACCCTATTATATATCACGCGTCGAATAGGAGGGAAGAATTGCCAAGCACTTGGCCGATTGTTTATCGAGAGTCGCGGGGACGGCCGAGCTAAATCGGCGAAGAAGTGACGCGTCGTCGGTCGAGCATTTGGTTTGTAAACGAGATTCTCTCGCGGTGTGTTGCCCCCCTTCCTCCCCCCGCCTCGCGCATTTGTCCCCCTTGTCCGAGTGTTTGCCGTTGTTGCGACAACGGCGTCACGTGTCAATTCGCATTATTACTATTTGTCGAAGAGCGTCGCTCGACGACGCACCGTGAAAGGGGCAAGGGGAGGGTGGAAGGGGAGGGGCGGCCACCCTTCGTGGGAAAAGCCAACACAAACAAAATAAAATAGAGATAGATAAAGTGGCGCTAGGATGATCGTCGAGCTTCGAGGGGTGGCCACCGCGTTCTCCTCTCGGCCCTCGCGCTCGCCCGCTGCCCCTTTCTTCCTTAATCCCGGATTGACTCGTGTCACTTATTAATATTTTATGCAAACACCATGATTTACGGCCACGCGGACGGCATTACCGGCCAATCCTTTGCTTGGCGAGTACCCGATAACCGTGGCCGCGACAACGGTTTTATCTCCCGGCTTCATCGTGACGAATCGCATTACGTCTTGATTCGGCTAGCAGCGCCGGGAAACGGAGACAGAGAGAGATATCCTCTTTACGGCTCTTCATCCCCTGGCGATCCGTCGGATAAAGTCGTATCGCGCGATATCATCGCGGATCGAACCGACCGGATGGAGCGTAATTTCATTTAGACTAGGTCGTCGAACGTTGTTTGTATCGAGATTTTCGAGAGGGGGGGGGGGATGGGGTTGGGGGAGGAGGTCGCTGGAAATTTACGACGAGCGCGCGTCAAGCGACGAAAATGATCGTCCGTGTAATTTCAATCGACCATGTTGTTTCAAATATTTCCTCTCGTTCGATCCTCCTGCGTTTCCTTCATTTTCCACGTGCGCGTATCGGTAGAGCGACCGGGGGAAAGGGAAAATCTGCAAGCCAAAACGAATCAGAGTAATCCTCCTCGTTGCGTTCTCAAAAAAAATTCCCTCTCGCGCTCGAGTCGCGTAGGAGGGCGAAGGGAAGGTTATAGCACCGAGAAAAGGACCAAAGACGGTCGATGAGCATTTCGCAAATGGATCCCTCCTTTTTTTCCCCCTCGATTCGAGCTTTCCACTTTCTTTCTCCGCGGCTGTCTCCTTCTCTCTCTCTATTTTTCTCTCTTGTCTCGCGCTTCTTCTTTCTTTGCTCCTCTTTCTTCCGTCCGCGTCGCGATTGGAAGCGGTTCACCACCGATCTGTCTCTTCCTTTTCCCCTATACTCTCTCCACTGCATTCTTATCGCTTCTCTTTCCATTCGTACGTCTTGCTTCCTCCTCGGCGTTCCTTCCTCTTGGCCACCGCGCCGCGCCGTGTCGTATCTTTTTGCCAACCTCTCAGTCAGTCGATCCCTCTGTCATTGTCTGTTTCCCTCCGTGTTGGAAGAAGCTGCTCGATTCGTCGAGCCCTCTCGCCCCCTCGACGCTTTAAATTGCTGATGAGCATTTTTAGATTGGTTAGGTTAAGTGAATTGGTACATAGGCGGCGCTGTGTTCTCTCGATAAAAGTCTTTAATGAATCCGGGAGGAAGATGGCCCCGGCACGACCGCGATAGCGGCTTCCTTCTGCATGCCCCACGCCGATACGTACCCCTCAATCCGCTTATACCCGATACAACTTATTGATATGCACGAGCCTCGGGACAATCTTGTTGCAACGGAACGGTTTAATAAACGATTTCACGCTCCTGCGTCCTCCGTGTCGCCACTCGATATCAAGTTCGCTGCTTGGCCCGTTAAAATTTGCTCGCGAGTCTGTGTGCGATCGCGTTCGTACGAGAGCCTCGCAGGATACACGCGCCAATCTCCATCAATTATATACACGAGTTCCAATCGTTGAATCTCCAAACGCTGAAAAGTGTTGATAACTGGCCGGCTAATCCGATGAACATCCTCCATTTTCAAGGGAATAACTACATAAACAGTTGGAAACGAGGAGCAAGCGTCTAGCAGGCTTGCGCAACACTCGCCACGG
Source organism: Tetragonisca angustula (assembly GCA_036937485.2). NCBI lineage: Eukaryota > Metazoa > Arthropoda > Insecta > Hymenoptera > Apidae > Tetragonisca > Tetragonisca angustula. The sequence goes on along the minus strand of JAWNGG020000102.1, from coordinate 884,211 downwards.
ATAGATGTTTATCTCTGCTTATCAATTCGATTTTCTCCTGATCCCAGATACGTGATGAAAATTCACAAGGTGCGCGAACCGTGGAATTGCTGCTGTCGATTCTCAGTTCCAGAGTTCCAAGATCGAGGAAACGCTGATTATCATTCCCGGTGCAATCGTCGCCTGTACGATTCCGCGAAAGTCCAAACATCGAGCGAAATGACGCGATTCGTCGTCGGCTGGCCGGATCCCTCAGGAAGTTTGAACATTTTTCCCTGGCCTCCGCGAGAGCCGGGCAAGGTGGCGAGAGCGAAAGCCGCTGACACACGTAAATACCAGGATGAAAACAGGGGGTAGATAGGAGCGCGAGTTAATTAAAACCCTCTCGTCGGCATTAGAGCGAAATCGTGGCGCTCTGACCCCTTCCCTCTCCCTGTTCTCTGGCCCTCGGTATTCTTTGGCCCGTTCGCTCCTCCTGCACACCCTTTCTTCCCCTTTCGTCCAGGCGAACGAAGGGACAGAGAGAAAATCGCCGGGACATCGGACAGGGTCTGGCTGCCTCCTGGCCTCATCCGATAAAAGGAACGGGTAGTCGGCCGAATGCGTCCGGGATCGAGCAACAACAATAATGTCGTCGTCAGTTCGTTAAGCGCTTCTTTCAGGGTTGCTTCTCTCTCTCTCTTTCGTGTACGCGTGCTTCGTCTCACCTCTGACCGAACCAACGCGACGCGACGCGACGCGATGCGACGCGACGACCGGCAGTGAGGTGCCAGACTCGGAGAGATAACTAACCTCCTCACTGTTGTACGGCCCACCTACGCTCCCTCCCTTTCTCTCTCTTTCTCTCTTCTCTCTCTCACTCTCTGTGTATCCCGAGAATCGTCCACCTCGTTACGACATCGGCACGCGTGACTGCGTGAGCCCGTGCATGCGTGACTTCGTCACCTGAGATAATATCGGTGAACCGACGACCATCTATCATCCCGTGATTCCCCGTGGACGTCAACGTGGCACGAATGTATCTACCATAATTCGGGGGCAGATATACGTACACACGTCTTCTTCTATTCGAAGCGAAACGCGGGAATGCACCGTGACGAAGCTACTGTTTTCATCACGGTGATGAGTCTCTCTCGTTGTCGAGATGCTAAGCGCAGAGAGGAAATTTCGACACTGTTGAACGCGTCGAACGAGGTTTCTTCTCGAGGGCTTGGAGGATCCTCGGATTATCGATTCTCGGCGAAGCTTGCTCGATTTAGTTTTTTACGTTAGAAAGGTCAGCTGCTCTGAATGTACGAACAATTCGCGCGATCTGATTCGTTGAATCTGAAATGACAGATCGTAGGAAGCTAAAGACCAATTGCAAACTTCGTTTCGCTGGCTCTTTCACCTATAACAGCGAGAGGCTCGTGGTAAGTTTATCGGTCGAAACGTAAGAAGCACGAGTCAGGCTCGTGATTCATAATACATTCAAACGTGCACAAAATATATTGTCTTAAAGTATTAACTTACCGCCAGTCTTTCAGAAAGTTAGTAATTTAAAAAGAGCATTTATTTACAAAATAAAGCATCACCGATACATTATTTACATCCAGATCATAAACCATTTTTGTTCTCTGATGAATCGTTGATAACTTCCGATATCTCTTATGAACGACTCTGACGCCTAAGCTATTTTATTTTCGTACGTTTACACTTAATTTGAAACATTGATCTTAAACGACACGTACGTTTTAAAATAAACTATTCGAGTCTCCTTAATAAAGTTTAATATTTCAGAATTTTTTTTGTCATGACCTTTCAAGAAACAAAATAGATCTTAGACACCTTGCAACATTAAGCCAGTTGTTCCTAACATTTGTATATACGTAGAATCATCATAAGGCATACATGAATGAATAAATTCAAGCGTATGGTCCAAGAGCTACCTCTACACGGGCCAATGCGCGACCGATTTTTATTACTGAATGTGGCACGCATTATCACGGCTTCAATCGTAGTGCAAACTTCCTTGTCTTCCAAGCTATTACGAGCATAATGAGGGGATTTTCCATAAAATTCGACGGGTTTTGCTTCCAGTGCAGAAAGAAAGTGGAGAAGGGAGACAAAGCGAACCGGTCAGGTTCAGTGTGTTGCGAGTCACGTTGGCTCTCGGGACGAACGGAGCGGCGCGATAAATTCACGGAATAAATGCCGATATAGAAAACACGGTGCAGCGCACGTCGTACACGTGTGCGGTTTTGTAGTGGCGAACGCAGGGCCGATCGGCGTTAGGTGATTGATCGTTGACACGCAATGACTCATCGCGATTACCGCGGCGCATTGTTCGCGGAGAAAAAGCCCGGTACCAAGACGATAAGCAGCGATATATATGCTCGTCATTCAACGTGACTTTCCAGCGTCTGGTCCACGCGTCTCTCGTTTGCCTCCTTCGTTCTCCATCGCTTGACGTCTACATCGACCGAACAAGCCACGGGTACGCTCGCGAAACTGTTTCTAATCTCTCTAATCTCGAAGGAATAATAACGTTCCGATAAAGATACTTTTGCTGAAAGTTTGCACAATTGGATCAAAGTTTTGGAAATCTTGCACCTCGCATTCTTCCGTGCGAAAATGAGATTTGGTGGAAATGCATGTAAAGAATCTGTTGCAAAACTGACCTTGACCTTGAAGTTTAAGGTCAAAATGAGCAGTCCACTCGTCACGAAAGTAATAGGAACTGTAGGTCATGATCTAATTCATTCGAAAAATGGCAGAAATGTTTCCTAATCGTTTAACGCTGCGGACGCGTGCGTTCTAACAGCGACTGTATGGTTTTCTGGACGCGCGGACGTGATGTTTATATTTCGAGTAATGTTAACAGTTTCATCGTTTGATTATCTAAGATTATCACACTGATGCTGCAACTATGATAAATCAAATGTCAGTAAATGAAAATTAATATGAAAATTACGTGAAATAGACATCCATGCGTCCAGAACCCGTAAAGTCGCTGTTAGCACGCACAGTGTCCGCAGTGTTGAATGATTAAGAAACTTTTTTGCCATTTTTCAAGACAATTATTAGATCGCGACCAATGGTGTCTCATTATAGAAAAGTTTGATCGCGATGAGTAGAATACAAGAGTCTAATATAAAAGTCGTTGAAATCCAAAGTATAGGTCAATTTGGCAAGTTGTTTACATGTATTTCCATCAAATCGAAGGTGTCGAATTCATCTACGATAGCCACGGACAAACTTTTCTTTTTTTCCACCCTGTACGTTTTTCCAGGCAGTTAATTCTCTCGCGGCGTCGCGTGTCTTTTATGATCGCTTTACATTCACTACGAGCGTTGCATACATGGGCGTTACACAAACGAGACGAGGCGCTCCGTCTTTGAAAGCTGCTCGTCTCCATTTCGGTAGCCAGTCGAGTCGGCCAGTTTCACGAGACAAGCTCGACAATAACTGAACTGCGCTCTGTTGCGGTTCTAGTAGCAACTCGAATAATCGTGTCAACGTGGCATTATACGCGACCGAACGACGAAGACGGGCTGAAACGCGCAACGCGAACGACAGAGAGAAAAGGAGAAGGGGGGAGAGGAGAATCGAGAGAAAGCGTCGAGCTGTGTATCGTTAACAAAGCCAGGCCAGATACAGATTCGGCAACAGATGCGTAACCGTGTCAATCAAAGCGTGCCACGCGTTAGGGGTCGCGCCAAGTGATTGACATATTTTCCGCGGTGAATTCATCCCGGCTCCCGGGAGCATCGCAAAGACTGGCCAGATCCGATATTCGCATAAAGCTCTTACCGTGATCGGGCTCAGTCTCCTTTTGCTCCGTGACGTTTCGTTCGGGAAGGAAACGACACGCTGTTTCGTCCTTCGCCAATTTGCCAAAGGCCACCCCTCTCCCCCCTATCGCGTTCCACACGTAATCCGACCATCTCGCCGGGATCGATCCCCGATCCACGTAACGGTATTTCACGATTCGCTGCCAGAGATCCACCACCGTCGGTGGAAATATACTTTACGCATTTGCACGTAAATGCGAACGTTTAAATAGAAGAATTCGCTTTCGAAGCGGATCGTAGAGTTAACTCCTCGAAACTTCCGATCGATTTTCGCTTTGAATACTTGGGAGTTTTCGACGAATTTTTCACGATGGTCGAAAAGCGACGGAGCAACGTTCGAGCATCGAGAGCCTGCTGTTGATTACACAATATTGCAATTAAGTGACTTGTCAAAATGCAATCAGCCTCTAAAAGCGGAGGACACAGTTCGTGCCATGTTGCGTACGCGTCACATGGTGGTCAGGCGGTAACGGCAGATGGACCGACGTCGCTCGAAATCCACCGACGCGTCCATTTACAGCACCCCTTGGAATCGCCGGCGGAAGAACTGTCACGGCCGGCTCACGAATATCTCGTCAACGCGGAACGCGAGTTACCAAATAAATGGGAGATCATTCAAGAAACTGGCGTTTCGTCGGTCGAGGAGAAAGACAGGTCGGTGTCGTGTCGAGTTTCGTGACGCGACGGGGAATACGCGCGCCACTTGGCGAACGTGTTCTTATATGTACGTACGTACGTATGTACGTGCAATCCGTGGGGCGCGGACGCGTCTCTAAGCGTGTTGAGCTCTGTTGAGATTTGAAACGTTACACCCGTTACACGGCGAACGCGGGAGATTTTGCGCTGGCGCCGACAACTTTGTCCCTCCTCTCTCCAGCTAAAAACTATCACCCCCTGCAACGTGAAACTTAGCTCGATCCCTCTTACCCCCGATTTCTCTCGTTCCCTCCTCTCTCTCTCTCTCCACTCGCCCCCTCCTTGTCGCGCGTCGCTCGACAGCCTACGAAACAGAGCGACACGTTTAATTGGTAATCCGTTTAAAGGATTAGTAACTCACGATGGGTATTAGGACGTGTCGCTGGTCCGCCTGCAGCTTGTCCGTTTCGCACGGACAAGCCGAAGGACACGATCCCGGCCACGTCGATGGATATGCTGCTCTCTTCGATGCCTGTGTTCCCTGATCTCAATCCTCGAGGTCGGCGGCCTTGCTCTTTCGAACCGTTCCTTCTAGATATATACACGCCTTCGGATAATGTTTCCAGATGCTTGCTTTTTCTTTCCTATCTCTGCTTCTTCCGAGGTAAGCTTTACGTTATCGTGACCTTGATCCTTACACACGTTATCAAGGACACTGTCCTGAATGACCTTCAGGAAGTTTGTCTTTTGTCGAAAAATTATTAACAAAAGATATTTTTGGAAAACAGCAATTATTTTGAGCTGCAAAAAGCGTATATGGAAGTAGTATATTATCTCTTTTAACACTTCAGAATTAAGAGTGCCATCAAATACAGAGTGGAAAGAAAAGTTTTGTCTGTGGCTGTCATAGACGAACTGTAAAATCACTGTCAAGGCTGCACGCGTTCGCAGTGTTAAATGATTCAGAAATTTTTTGCCATTTCTCAAAGAGAACTCTATTAGATCGCGACTTGTGGTTCCTTGGGAAAGTTTTACCTACGTGGTGAGTAAAATACAATGTAAAAAAAAAGAAGAAAAAAATACTTGATCTTGAAATTCAAAGTCAAGATTAATCTTGCAGCAGGTTCATTACATGTATTTCCATCAAATCGAAGGCATAGAATCCGGCTTTCCATCCTGTACACGCCGAGACTAGTGTAATATTTATTACATTTCTAAATTTACGCTTCTGTCGCGATTTCTTCTGTCACTTTCACTCATGGCATTCACAAATATAGAATGTCGTTGTTAAATATAGAATACGAAAAAAATGTTTATTTGGCAAAATCAATTTCCTCCCGAGGTTTGTTTCTAATATTCAATATTCATTTTCAGAAATAACGAACGATGGGGTTGCTCAGAAGAGTCTCCTTGACAATATTCGTGTAGGTCAAAATCATCATCCCTAATCGTAATATCGTAAAACGTTGTCCTCAATTCTAGGGAATTTTTTTTTTAAACCTCGATAGAATATTCCACGTTAAAACAATAGCAGAGATTATCGATCCTTTCTTTTTTTTTTTTTTTTTTTTAGGGTTTTAATCGTAATCCTATATTTCCAAGACTTTTCACAGAACGAGCCCGATGGCACTCTCCTCTTCTTCGTATAATCGCTTTACTGCAGATTGTTTATGAGATTAACCTCCGCTCGCACGCATCCGCTGGATCGTCGTCTCTGGACGAGCTTTTTCAAGCGATCAGACACGACTCGTCGCACACGTCAGCCAGAACCTGGGCGAGGTAGCAGGAAAGCTCGATGGATCTCCACGGGTAGTTTTTCGATGCAAACCGGGCGCCCCCGAGAGCCAGCCGAGAGTCGATTCTCTTTCACCCGTCCCGCGCGCTCCTTCTCTCTTTCGGAGAGAGTGTTCGACACGACACCGCGGGGCGTGCTCACTTTTCAAACGAGCTTACTCTTCGCCACGCAAGGGCACGTAGCCCAGGGGGAGGTTGTAGGTAGGCTGGGTTTCAAATCCGGCCTGATCTAATAGGGATTAACAAAGTGACAAATGTAAGAGTTAGCGACGCCGGGGTAGCCACCCCTTGCATGGGTGGCAGCGCCCGATGTTCCCCGATTGAAAAAAAGGTATCAAACGAAGGACTTAATCGAGCATCGGGGCTACCGCTTTTGCCTCTCGTGCATTTTTAATTGCGAGAGATGGGTCGTTCGAAACGTCTGCATTACGATATGAATGAATTTACAGCAGCAGAGAGAAAGCAGGGATACAATCAAACCGGATACCGTCGTTATTTTTCTAAAATAAAATCTTCGATACGTAACCGAATTGTGACACTCGAGTGGATCCCACGATATTATGTAACAAGTTTCAGAGCAAACAACATACTCGTAATGGTTTCGTGCAGACAGAGTTAAAAATTTCGGCTTGAAGAGTTTCAACGTTTTGAGACTGTTTTTTGTATTCTTCGGTCGTTATAGAGTATTTTGACGCTTTTTATCACCTTCCTATTTTCATACGTATAAATATATTACAGAAATATGTGAATATATTACACGTACGTTATATAAGTATAAATATTTAATGTTTAGTAAGTGAATGCGTTTGGGACTAAACCGGTGTTTGGTTATGGGGCAGAACCGGGTGCAATGCACTATATGTTACAGATGGCCACGTGTGATATGTACAAGTGTTGAAGGGGAATACTTTATTTGCGATTCTTGTTCTATTAATTAAGACAGAGATTTATACGTTAAAAGATTCAAACCTTTAACAAATACGGTAAAAGTTCCGAAACTAGTAATTAACATAACTTTTTATAAAACAAACCAAATAGAATAACTTTATATTTGTTAAAATTGTTAAAAAAAAAAATTAAATTATTTCTGCTATTATTTCTGCTAACTAACCGTAATAAAAATTTTATAACTGTATTTTATACGTCTTTCAATAGGTACCCGGTTTTATTCATCCCTAGAAATCGAGTATTTGTATACCTCCAGATAATTTTATTTTCCCGCGAGCGAAACAATTTTTGCGAAAAAGTTTTCATCATTTTTTCCAGGTCCAATTAAGAGATTTGACCTTGTGCGAATTGTTTTTCTTTTCTTTTTTTTGCCGTCCGATCTTTTATCACGAAGCTAAATACATTAGGTACCCAGTTTTACTCTACTTTCCCCTAACTGAGCACGAGTGTTCGTTCAGAGCGAATAGGACGATTTCAATCTTTTTCATCGATTGAAATGACAAAGTCTAAAGTAAGAAATGAAACAGAAGCAACTGGAAAGTTAGTTGGCCAATAACAGTCAATTGAATTAAGGCCAAATGAAAATTGTCGATCCCATCAATCCGTTCAATTAATTAATTCCAACGTCACACGACACCGGTCAATCCTTTGCCTCTTTTGCTTCGGCCATATTCTAGTTGCCGATAAAATCAGTTGAAATCGGGCGATCGTTTAACGATCCAAGCCGTTTCCCTCCACCGAAACCGGAGGGAGGGAAGACTTTTTCCGTTGAGACGACGATCGAGACGAGGCCTGCTCGATTCCATTCACGTTCGCCAGGAAATTGATCGTTTAACTGCTCGCAGCGTTTCGAACGGTCCGGCATCACTCCTATATTTATATTGTTATGTAAGATATCGGGGCGAGATAGACGCGAGGGAATTATACGTGTTGCAACCTGCTCCACGAAAAGAAATCGGTTCGTCGTAACAACGGAGCCATTGCCAAATTTCTTCGATTCTTTGCAAAAATTTTCGAAGCTGTTCGGGCCCCTTGTTCCACGGTGAATCGATAAATCCGTTGATACAAAGGCCACTTCGTACGGGAAACCGTATCAGATCGTTCCCTTAAATAACGAGGACAGAGAGAGAGAGAGAGAGAGAAAGAGAGAAAGAGAGAGAGAGAGGATCCGAGGTAGAATTATCGGCACTTCGAACGCGCTAAACTTCCCTCACCGGCCATCAATCAGCTGGCCAGCGACCACCTGGCCTACTTTTATCGAGTATCTCTCGAGTGGACCCTCGATCGGAGATCTCGTGTAATAATAGGCACCGGTCTACTTCTTTTCGGTTATGATACGGTCTGTTTTAATGCGATTCGAGCTGTTTGCTGGACATTTGAGTTAAACTCTGGTCTCAGAAGTTGTGCCGTTTCTTGCGATTGAAACGTTCCGATCAACCCGTTGATACGACCGACACTAACTAAAGACGAAACTAAACCTTGTTGCATTGTAATTTCTCTGGGAAGCGAATTTCGTTCCTAGAATTCTTTTTTAAAATCCCCAAGTGAACTATTAATCAAATTAATAATTGCATCAGAAAAGTTATATAATATATTACGTTCCTAATGATGAGGAGGAATATTAAACATAAACTCCGACTGTTAAACTAAAATTGAAAGTCCGTTGAAGGATTAACAGAAAGAAAAAAAAAATTGTTCCATTATTGGCTGTACTTGTGCAATGTTTCAGATATTTTTGAACTTTTTCCCTCCTTTTCCTTGAAATAAAATATTTGGTTCTTTTCTAAGAAAGACCTTGTAGAGCCAGTATTTAGTAATGACAAGAGCGACACGTGAAAAACGTGGAAACTCTGTACGAGGCACCGAGATTCTCGTGAAACATCCGTCGACTGAGATCACTTAATCGAGCACGGATGATATTTTCACCGACATCCCATTACGTTACAAAACAACATTAACAAGTACGGAATACTCTCGTACTCTACGTACCCGAAACGCAGCGACGCAAGAAACAAAACTGAGAAGGGGGTGGTGGTCAGCGAATTGCATCCGAAATCGGACGAGTGGAGCGAGCGAGTATTTTGCTTTCGTTGGAAACGCGGGGAACGACGTTCAGGCTACGAGTCGGCCATGTCGGCCGGCAATAAATCAAACAGCCGTTTTTCAGGGCAACGGCCGGTCCGAGGCACGAATGGTAATGAAAACCGGCGGACGATACAGGCGCGATAACATTCCCCGCGGCCGCGTGTCCAGCTCGCGACGATGCCAGCGACGACAAGCACGGCCGCGACGACCACGAACGTCGGCGAGTCGTCGCTGCAAAACCGACCTCACCTCGGCATCTCTCTTGCATTCCCTCGTTCCACCCTTCGTTCCGTCCGTCATATCGTTACGTGCGTTACACGTGTTCCCGCCTGCGTACGTGCCTGCCTCCGTCCGCTCCGGCAACCGATCTTTCCCGCTCGGTCTTTTCGGTCCGTTTCTCTCCACATTATCGAACGTATCGAGCTTGGCGGTGAACTTATCGGTGATTGATTATCGTCGAAACGCGTCCCAGCAGCGTGTTTTCCAACGTGTACTTTGTATACGTGTTCTTTCGATGGCGTGTAATAGGTTAAATTAGGCTCGAAGGTGTAACGCGCACGCTTATAAATCAACTGTCGTTTACGTTTACAATGGCATTAAGTCACGAGATCGCATGTGTTACGCACGTTCGTACGTGTTGGGATATAAGCGAGCACTGGGCTCTCGATTACAGGATTAGCCCGAGCGGGACTTTCTAATTTCCCTGCGTTCGCCGGCAGATCGGTTCGATTTGTTCCATTAGCGAAAGCGGAGTAACGGCGTATACTTAACGCCGCTGTAACGCAAACACACGTATACCCGCGACTGCTGCTGCTGCTGCTGCTGCTGCTGCTGGATACCCGGCTGCCAGCCACGAGTTAAACTAATCGCCAGCGAACAAGATAGATGTAACGACTCCCTCCCCCGTCTACAATCGCGGCTAATGTCAATAATGCGGCTATCTATGATATCCGTAATTAGTCGGGACGGTAATATCGTGCTATTTCACCGTGGATTTCCACTATTAGAGTACGACAGCGCACGACGGCCATCCTACAGTTCGATACTCGTTCCAACCGTTCGATCTCTCTTCACCGTGCCACAGAAATAAATAGATCCTTCAAATTACCATGAAATATTATTCACCGCGGGCACACACAAGGATACCTCCGTCCCTCTCCCTCTCCGCCCCTCCTCCCAATGCATTCGTCCACTTCGAGTCCTATCAGTCGTATACAAACAAATCCAATTACCGACTATCGCGAATATTTTACCATACGAAAATATCCCCCGTTTAAAACACAGGGATACTCCTGCCGACTTCTTTCCAATCCTCCATTTGAATATTCTCCCGTTTCTTCTTCCCTTGCTCCGTTCCTTCGCTGCTTGATTCCTTCTACCTCTCCCCCCCCCTCTCGCCACCTCCGCCATCCTTTTCGTCCCGCAAACAGATAATTAATGCACGCTGGAACCCAGCCCAGAAGAAGAAAAGCCGCTCGCTCGCTCGCTCGCATACGTGTGTCCGTCATTCCGTGGAGGAACAGGCGAACCGAAACGCGTGTCCTCACGTGAGAACCGACTCGTTTCCCGCTCGCTACGGGCTGGTATGTAAATGGCTCTGGCCGCGAGACACCCAGTTACTCGATTTACGGTCCGCCACTTTGATATTTAATGCCAGTCGCGAACGTCGCCGCTTATCACTCCGCACTCGCGAGAATCAGCGAAACATATACACGAGAGAGAGAGAGAGTCCATCGGTAGCGTCCTTGGAAAAGTGGTGTTTCTAGCGTGGAATCGCGAGCACGGTGCCTCGAGGATCTCCTCGAGTGATTCTCGGGAGAAAAAAAAGAAAAAGAAAGAAAGAAAAAAAGGGCACGTCGCCGGGATTAAAAGGCGTTCCCTGCGCGACGTTTCTGTCGATTTTGTCTCGAATTTCCTGCACCGTTTTATCGGAGGCGCTTAACGCCGAGAACAGGTTTCTGCCGGAGTTAAAACCGCCGGTACGTGGTTGCCCGGTACGTTACTCGATTTCGACAAGAACGAGGGCCCAGACAAAGGTGAGGGGAATCGACGAGAAACGTCCCACGACGGATCATTGTGTCTATCCTCGATTTATTTTTGTTATTTCGATCTCTGCCAGCCAACCGTTTACCTTCGCTAACGTCGCGCTTACGCGAATCTCACGCTATCATTTCACTGTTTGCTGCGCGAATGGATTACTAGCAAGCAACGTAAAAATTGGAAATGGCAACGAGGAGAGAGGAAAGATGTTGTCACGTTTCTTCACCTGCATTCAACGACGTGGCACTTCTCAAAAGAGACATATTTTACTTCAACATTCTACAACAAACGGCCCCCACGGGTTCCACCGATCTTCTTTCGGCCAATCGTGATCGCTCAAGATTCATCGCCGGTCCATCCAAAGAGGGAAAAGAAGTTGGAGCAAAGAGTTCGGAATGTATCGATTGCAATATCGAGTGGAAATCTTTAATTTCGAACTTGTCTCGGAGCCGAAAGAAACGGAGTCGGGATGCCACCGTGCTATCGGGGATGCGAAATCGGCGCTGAAAGAAACGCCGAAAAGAATCGGGCTATCGAGCCGAATAACCAATTTACCTGGCGTTGACGAATTCCGCTAACGATCCTCTCGATCGTGTTGCCGATCGGTCGACACAATTCGCGTGATCTGTCCGTGTGGTGATTTCGTGATAGTCAAATCCGACCAAAAAAAATCTTCCACTCTCTCTCTCTCTCTCTCTCTCTCTCTCTCTCTCTCTCTCTCTCTATGAAAGATTTATCTGATTGGATCCAGTCAGAATTCGATCGCTCGACTGTTGCTCCGATGCGACGACTCATTAACATTCCGGCGTGTATATATCGCGGCCGAAAGAAGAAGAAGAAGCGAAGGAGAAGCCGAAGAAACCCGGCCAGCCCCGTGCATCCACCATAAAAGATTCCCTCTCGCTCGCTTTCCTTACTGCTCGCCTTCTTTCCTCTACCCGTTCTCGCAACCCGTTCTACCTACTGAGCGGCCCGATCCACCGTGGTTTCAGTGCCCAGATGCTACCTGCCGCAACCAACACGCGTCCTATCCACTCGCATCCGTCCCCGAATTTCTGTCGACACGATTCTCGCGCCTGTTTCTCCTCCGCGAGTCTTTCGCTACTTCCACTTGCTGAGATCCTTCGCCCGATAACTCGTGGGAACTCGCAGCGGAAACTGCCAAGAGGTGCTTAGACGAAGTCAGAAGATGCGACCGACGAGGTGAGTGTGAAAGATTGCTCGACGAATCTACGGGCTAGATTGAATCGAAAACAAGTAGGTACAATGGTTGAAAAAATAGTATATGTTGCTGCCTGCTATTGTACTTGTTACCGATGCCATTCGGATAAAACGTAGAGCCTCGTAAAGAAATATTTCATCGAGGTTATGTGCCAATATGTGTTTTGAAGCCGCCGTACACGTGGAGAGAAATTCAGATTAACCTAAAGATAATTGCGCGAATGGCATTTGCCGAAGGAGCATTTGGAGTTAAATTGAGAAACAGAGAGTCGAGATTTATTGCAGTATTTCTTTTAACATCTCGTGGTTGTTTTTACATCTCGTGTAATGAGTATTTGGTTATAACGAAAGTTATCTAGGGATAAAAGAAGTTCAAACAAATTTGTTACATTTCAATACCTTATGATTGTTTTCGTACGAGTATTTCATGAATGAAAGTTAGTTCAAGTCAAAAGGAGAAATAGAGAAAAGGATGTATAGTATGTTTTAATAACTTATGATTGTTTACGTATTTTGTACAATGAGTATTTGGTGAACGAAGGTTTTTTTCTTAATCAAAGTGAGAAATAGAGGAAAGTAGAGATAAAGAAGATTCGAAAAGGTTTATTTTAATATTTCATGATTGTTTTCGTATTTCGTACAATGAACATTTGAACGAAATGTTGGTTTGAATCAAAGTGAGAAACAGAGAAACAGAGAAATCCAGAGATAGAGGAGATTCAAGAATGTTTATTGTAGTATATTTTAATACTTTACGATTGTTTTCATATTTCGCATAATAAATATTTGGTGGACGAAAGTTAGCTCGAGTCGAAATGAGAGATGGAGAAATCCAGAGGTAGAGGCGGGTTCAAGAAGATTTACAGTATATTTTAATACCCTGTTTTGTATAGTAACTGTATTTGGTGAACGATAGTTGTTTGAGTCAAAATAGAGGAATCGAGAGATAAAAGAGATTTATCGTAATATAGTTTTAACGACTTATGGTTGTTCTCGTTTGAAACGAAGTGGTAAATTAAATGACGGCATGGCGTTGCAAATGTTCTTGCTTTTCGAAACCGAGGGTGAAAGTGGATTCTCGTTGGAACGATGGCGCCACTGTACGGCACTCCATATTACGCTCGCTGTAGAACACGTTGTAGCTATGTCGTGTATAATTGAAATCGATTGTCGACCAGCCCTTTGCGACAGACCTGCGAATTGGTATTAATCGTTGCCATACCTCATCCCTCAATTTCCCGACTTTTCCTCATCTTTCCTACGTTCCGTTTTTACCATCTGTATCGTCAATACTAGTTCAATTCGTAGAATTCTAATTCGGGACCTCGTTACGCCAGACACTCTGACACGTGAAAAATATCCCATTCAAGTATTATCTAAAGATACCATCCAAAATACAGCAAGAATTTTGACAAGAATCCCAAATTAAATCACGACAGACACCTGTCTTCGGATTCGTCTTCCACAAATATCTCGACCTACTGAAAAACGCAGACGCTCCGCATAAATTTCTTTCTTTCGTTCGAAGAAGAGCGCCAAATATTTTGCGAAATGGCAATTTTGAAGTTTATCGTGTGGGCGAACGTAAAATCAAGTTGACTGTAAAAGTTGATTGTAAAATGTATAACATTTCGCGCGATTTGAGGAGGATCGCTGCGGCGATACGATATTCAGCGGGCGGCCGTTGTTCCACACACTCGGTTCAGCTGCCCACGCACACCAACGAATCCTGACGACGAGACACACGCGCGTGCACGGGCGTGCAGCCGCTCTAGGGAGAGATGGCAGACAAGATTCCCGCCGGAATCGGGACGAGGAATAAAATCTGGCCGTATTATTCGATCGGTGTACCGCGAGCGGAATGCCAGCCGATCAAACTTAATAACGCGATCCCGGCGCAAAAAGCGGCGGCGCGTGCGGAATATCGGGCGCATCGGCAACGACGGCGTGCACCGCGACGCCGACGCCGCAGCAAATTAATATAAACGACGATGCCAGACCTGCCCCTCCTCCTCGTCCTCGTCCTCTCCCCATCTTCCCCAACCGAGCGCAGCGCTCTCCGGTTCATCGGGTATGCGTGCCGTGCGAGCAATCCGATTGCCTCGTCGTCTTTCGAAATACCTCGCCGGGATCTCGCGTCGCATCTTGATCGCCCGATTTTCCCTGCAGTCGCTTTTCTTCCATTTTCCCGACGGGCTCGAATTACTCGTCCCAGGCGCGATTACTCGCACCGAGCTGCCGCGGACGTTGAAACTGACGGACAGATCTATCTTCTGTCTTTTTTTTTCTATTTTTCACTTCTTTCTTTGTCTTTCGTCTCTTGAGCAAAGTTGGATTCGGTAATCAGAAATTCCGATTTTTTTTTTTTTTGTTTTGTTTTCTTTTCCGTCGAATCACCGCTCGCGTTGATGATACTCCTCTGTTCGCCTCGTCCCTGTTAATTGCACGTATAAAAAAACTGACGTCGAATGACTGGGCATTCTTTCCCTCTGCGCTTTTCCTCCCGCGTAAAATCGTGGCTACGTGCTAACGTAATAGATGCCAACTAGAGGCGACCAACGGCGCAGCTAACCGCGTAAGATAAACTCCTCATTAGCGAGACAAATCGCGGAGGCTTAATTACTCGGCGTGGCGGGTGGCCGATCCGGCAGGCTTCCGAACGTTCGTCAAGTCGTTGGCGTCATAAAATCGCATGGCTGCCGCGAGTTACATGCTCGTTCCTCCACATTCTCCCTCTCTACCTCTCTCATTCTCTTTCTCTCTCTCTCTCTCTCTCTCTCTCTCTCTCTCCCTCTCCTTGGTCAATTAAAATTGTCGAACGCTGCTACTCCGCTCCGCCTGTTACTTCTTGCCGTCGATTCCGGCACGCACCGAACGTGTAATGCATCGGCTTGTAAAAGGTCGCTCCCGTGCTCCGAGACGGCAGCTCTCATTAAATAACTGGCCGGCATGGTTAATTATCAAGAAGCGATTATCGCGGAATTTTCGGGCTGGTTCAGCG
Organism: Tetragonisca angustula; assembly: GCA_036937485.2. Taxonomy (NCBI): domain Eukaryota; kingdom Metazoa; phylum Arthropoda; class Insecta; order Hymenoptera; family Apidae; genus Tetragonisca; species Tetragonisca angustula. Next base: position 868,674 of record JAWNGG020000102.1, on the reverse strand, counting down.
ATGATCGGCGGAACATCCGTGGAACGATTACGTATCTCTTCATTACGATCTCGCGTTCGTGCGCGTTGTAAACCAGCCGAGACAACGCGAGGAATGATACATTTCTGCTAATGTTACCCGTCACCGAACGCTTGAACCTCTTGGCTGTTATTATAAATTATAAGGAAATGAGAGAACATGATTGATATTATTTACGAAACATTTATAAGTTTCTTGCTGAACAAAAGAATCAAATATTTGGGAAAGATGAAAAGAAATTTAATTTATTAAACAAGAGGGACGACACGTAGTGTCACTTCGAACGTCGAACAACAATATCTAGATTCTTCTCGTGCATTATTTTCTGAAGATTGCCGATCAATTGACGTTATACGCGTTGAATTTATATCTTCAATTGGATATATTTCAATAGTTTTTTTTTTTTCAATACACTGCAGCAACAAGTTTAGATGCGTTAATTTTATTCTTTAGAACAAAAATGAATTCAAATAAATAACGTCCAAAGGATGATTTTAGTAAATATATGTATATTGCAGTATACGCAGAAATTATACGTGACTTGACTTTCACACGATGCAAGTCGCAATAGGTCACGCAAGATGGCGCACGGAAACGATCATGGCAAGAAAATAATTAGAAATGATGTAAAAAGAACTGGTCAAGCCTAGTCTCGAAATATTCTGAGATGTTTGAAATTTACAAATACGTTTCATCTTTCACGAAAATTTTATTTAAGCAAGAAATTATAATTATTTTTCTTCCATTACGACGAATATAGTCGCAGCTAAGAGAGGTCAACAGGTCGCTCCTGGCTTTTTCGGACCTCTCTTCTTCGTTCTTCCTTCCGTGAAATTTTTTCCGCCGCTACGTATATCGACGAAGAACCGCGAAGATTCGTAGACAGAGTGATTTTTCGGAATTTTTCACGCGAGCGTGACGATTTTCTTGACGCATCGAGAAAATTCTCCTGCTTTCCTCGATGATTTCCAAACAACACTCGGTTTGATACATCCGAAGGACGAAATTGACGGAGCCTCCCCAGAAATATCCGTATTTGCTTCTGGCGGAGGAAAAAAAGAAAAAAAGAAAGAAAGAAAGAAAGAAAGAAAGAAAAAGAGAGAAAGTACACAAGAGTCCCTGAGAGAATTTTGGACAGGCTTGCAACGAAGTGAAGCCGAGACAGAGACGAGGATCCTCTTTTGCGCAATTTACACGGTTCGCCGGAAGAAAGAGATGTCTAGATTTACGTGTGCCGCGGCCGGGACAAGAGATTGAAAACGTCAACACGTCGAGAGGCAGAAGGACAAATCCGGCACGTCCGTCTGGACGATAGGGGAACCCCTGGCCTACGGGACGCAAAGGCCCGGGCTTTTCGAGTGCAGACTTTACATATTTGTATTCTACTTTCGTCTGTTTGCCGAAACATCATATTTCGGCCCCGTTCGTTGCGTAAAAGAGGAGCCGCCCCCGCTTGTCGTCTCGTTTGCGTTTGCGCCGAACACCGCGCCGCGTATCCGCGGTTCCTTGTTCTCATGCTCGCAAGTAGCTTCGGTACCCGCGTCTCATTTTTTACCCAGACGTACAGCTACCTACTCCCCCTACCGCCTCTTTGATCTTACGTCCCCCTCTTGCACAATATTTTCAACTGATATTGCTACTACTTTTCAAATTACAACTGTCCCGTGACTCTGATGCAACAAAGGAGAAGAAACAATTCGTCGACGTTGTTGGCTGGTTAATTATTGTGCGAACGGACAGTTGGTAAAGATGAATTGATTCATTTAATCTCTGTTAGTCTAATCCACCAACGATGTAAAGGAAACAATATTGCGTCGTATTTGTGAGAGAGGACACATTGCTTCGTGTTTAATCCGACACGAGAGGCAGACTGGAGAGTCGTCAGAAAGATCGAGAGATCGAAAAGTTTGATTTTTTTTTACAAATCTCGGATCCAAGGAGAGGATGGAAATCCCAACCATGAATTCTTCGATAAGTTCTCCTCGTTTGCGTCGTTTTGCCTTTCGTCCAGATTGAAAAGAAAAATATCGAGGGTAGCGCGGAAAACGAAGAAACGATCCGCCGCCCCCCTCCCCCCCGAGGTCGGTCCGGTTTTTCCTTTACACGCGACACGGTAACCAACTTGTCGTGGAAAATGCTAACAGCCAAGCCGACTCTCTCGATCGAACGGGAGCGACTGTGAATTCTCCACTGGCATCACCACCACCAGGCAAGCCACCCCGGTCACGTAACACGTACATAGACACGTACATCGAGGCGCGTGGATCGAGTGGAAAAGAGGGCGGTCGAAGGAGAAGCTGGGGTTGGGCTGGAGGTTCGAGAGACGATTGTACTCTCTCCGTCTTCCTCTGGCGGCTCTTGCTCCACAGCAGCGCTTTGTAGCCCGTAAACTTTCTTGGTTCGACAACCCCTCGGTCGGTCTCGAGGCGGAGGAAACCGAGAGAGAAACCGTAGGAATAGTCGAATCGAGCCGCTTCCAGCCAAGTTTTTCCATGGCGGTAGCTGCGCAATCATTTGTTCAACACACCGCCAACAAATCCAATACGCAGCCAGCCACCGAGCACACGGATTTCCTTTCTCCTCTTCTTATTCTCTCGCGTTCAACCAGATCTCGCTCGTCGCCCCTTCTTCCTCCATTTCGTTCTACGCCTGCTTTTCTTTCACTTTCCGGCAAATGTACCGAACGTACGTTCACGTACGCTGGATACGCACCAGCAGCAGCAGCAGCAGCTCGTGCCTCTCTGTTATTTCACCAACCGTGTTTTGCCCGTGTGCAACCCTTGCGATTCGTTGTCGGATTTGAAGAGTGCGCCGCGAAGGGGACGTATATAACAGCGGGAGATATAAAATTGAAGGATTTCGTGAAAATGTGCCGGTACTCAAAGGGTAGAACTCAGGACGATAGTTCAAAGAGAGAAAGTATTGAAAAATTTCATCAGACTTTCTATAGGTTACGTTTCTGAAGAGTAAGATCGTTTCAGGAAAAACACGAGATCTGTTTCGGTCCTATCGTCGTGGAAACAGAGGAAAGATCTTAACGCAAAGGAAAATTCGCGAAACTATTTCGATTTTCGCTGCGCGTTCTCCGCTTCTATGGAAATCAATCGGTGTCACGCGGATTGATTTCACGGCGACGCGGAATTTGTTTGTATCGAAAGAAGGAGAAACCTTTTCCTCGCCGCGATCGACAACGCGTCGCACAGAGGGTGGTGGGCACGTCGAACGTGAGAGGACTCCGGATTTATACGAAAACACTTCTTCTCCCTGGCGAAGCGATAGCGTTGCACGCGCGCGATACTCGAGGGTCGTGGAGAAGGGCCGATTCCTTAATATCCCCGGGAGACGTCGTGGATCGGATACACATCGGTCGACCTCGCCTATCTATTCAATATGCCTCTATTATTTGATAGGTGATAAGGTGGAACGGCGGCGGTGGTGGCGGTCTGGCTCCTCTTCTCCCTCGACCCTGCTTACTCTAACGTCACCACGCCGCTCTCCAGCCCCCGGGATATATCTTTCTCTCCCCCCGGGGACGAGAGCGATGAGCGATAACCCTCGTTGAGGGCTACTTCCTTTCTTTTTGTATCCGCCGCCGCCGCTCCGCCAAGTTGTTTTACAACCTTATCGACTCGTGGCTAACGATCCAACGCGCGCGTGATTTTTCCTTCGGCAGTGGTCGATTCGCTAGAAATTGCCGAGTAAAGAGTAGTTTGTCCCCGTGATTTCTCTCCTCTTGATTCAATCAAAGACTCGAGGATTTACGAAGCGAAATTTCACATTACGGAATTTTGATTCTCCCTGTGAATATTCCCGTGTTTGTGATGCAAACGGGATGCCTTTCGAGAGAGAGAGAGAGAGAGAGAGAGAGAAAAGAGGAAAAGAAAAGAAAAAGGAAAGAGTCTCGAACAAGCCCGTTTGTGAAGGCTTGATTATCCCAATGCTCGTAATAAAGCAAACAGCGTTGTACTATCTGTAACGCGGCCGCGTTCAAAGGTGAATGAGAGGAGCTGAAGCCGAGAGGCAGAGCGTGCGGATCTCGTGCAACGGGCGAGCAAAAAGGGACAGAAATAAGTGTAAAAAAATAACGAGAGGGCGTAAGCTGGCTGGATCGTCGGCCGCGCTGGCTGGGCTGCTCTCTCTGGCTCGCTGTGAGAGAGCTCCGACTTCATTTGTGCAAATCTATTCAGTCGGCGCGTATTCGCGGAACTCGCGACATTCGACCTTCCTTGTCGAATCACACACACCGCATACATACCGGCCCCGTTGTCACCCTCTCCTCTCCCCCCTGTCAGCCTCTCTCTTGTCCTTTTCCATTCCGCGCTTTTCCCCGGTGAGCTTGCAGCAAGCAAGCCGACGGTTTTCAGGCTACCTCGTACGCGCAGCTTTTCACTGAAGAAACATGGTGTACGTTCTATAAAGGCTGCCGTATCTCGGCTCGTATCTCCACGGCCCCGGTAAAACCGCCACGGGGGGTGCTAGCCCCTAAGGGTACACAATGGGCCCCATATGTTTGCGGGGGTGTAGAACGCTTCGTATTGCAACAGAGACCTCCATCGACCTCCTCCTCCATGAAAAATCGAGCCTCTCCTCTTCCACGCAATTTCCGTGAATTCGCGTTCTGCTTTCGCGTTTCTCGTCGGGCGATTCTTTTTTTTTTTTTTCTTTATTCCTTTTTCCCCGTCCTCGAAGTTTTTTCACGTTTTGACGCGTTCGGTAAGTTAGACAATCGTCACAGTTCTATCATTTTACAAGTATCGTATTGTACACAGGCTCGTAAGGTCTCAAGATCGTAAACTTGCTTTTGACCCGCACTAAGTTGCGACAAAAGTTGTCCCGCAACGCAGTATTTCTAGAATACGTTTCCACGATACGAGAGTCGAGAGTTTGTACGATTTGAGAGAGTTTGGGAGGAAAGGCAGGGTTTAATACGTCGGAGTGTCGGTCGACGCGACGCAGAGTTTTAATTTTTCAGACGCGTAGCACGCGTCGACTATCCCGTCAGGTGTCGTAAGAGCGAGATACGTCGCGGGAATATATCGCGAGAAAAAGCGTTGCCGATACGCGACTGCGTCGAGATATTAAAAACACGTATCTCTGCCGATGCGAGGAGGAAATTTCCATGAAAAGTCGAGCAAAAAATTCAATCGGTAGCAAACGAGTTTTTGTTTACGAGTTTCTTCGAGTATCGTTGACACAGATGCATCCATGCGAATACCTCTGGCCAGGGCATTTGCATATGTACGACGCTGTATTATCGGAGCGACTGCCACTTCATTGCCGATCCATCCGAGATTCCACCTCGCAGTCCATTCATGTTAATCTACTAATCCATCCGCATCAATAACACGAACAATTTAAAAGATTATACCGAGCCAGTCCCTAAGGTTCGTGACTTCGTCCAGCTGCCAATCTAGATTCAATCTCGCCGCAACAAGACCGAAAGAAGCGAAAAATTTCCGTAAAAAGCGCGAAGCGGTTCGTCCGGAGGTGGATCAACCGGATCGAAAAACCCGCTCGCTGCTTCGGTGCCGGCCGGCAGCAAAAAAACGAGGAGACCGAATACTTAATATGCATCGCGTCCTGCCTTCCCCGAAGCGCAAGTTTCTTTCGTTCGGCTGAAGTTTGCGAGAAACGGCGAACGACGCACGAAAGGGCCCACCACTTTCTTCGATTCGCCGCTGGAATCGGCGCGCACGCGAGCGCGCATCGACCGTCGCTCTCCACCGGAACACACGGTGTCGCGTGAGACCGGACGAAAACGGCGAGCGAGTCTGACTCCGTTCTGTCCGTACAAGAATTTACGATCACCTCTCCTCTCTGGTAGCCACGCCACTCTGGCTACCGATCCGCCGCTGCTGGCTTAATTTCGCTGGCCTTCGCTTCGTTCCATCTCCTGTTTATTTAAATTACAAACGCCAACAGGATCTACCAGTCGAACGAGCCGGGGCCTCTTCAAATTTTATTACTACCGCGGAAACGAACTCTGTAATTATCTATAAATAGTTACGATCCGCGGGTTCGTTAACAGCAGCAGTAATCCTCGTGTCTCGCGATTAGGCGAGCCGAAGCAGGTTCGATCAAAGCGTCTCTCTCGAGCACGACGAGAAACGCTCTTAAATGTCCGGGTGAAAACTCTTCACCGTGTTCTTCTCTCTTTCCGTGTCAGAACGGACGGACGGGCGAACGATCGGATCAATGGATCGAAGCGGGCGAAAGGGAGATCATCGAAAATTGCCGACGGCTGTAAAAGGAGATTAGTCAAGCTAGGGCGGAAGGAGGACGTCAGAGAGCGCGGCGACGTCCAATTAGAGGGGGTACGTGTGCTCGGACACTAACGAGTTTTAATGGACTCGGTCCGAATGGTGGCGTGGCGGAGTGGTGCATTGGCAGGTCGCGTCAATCAGATAGCGGCGGCGAAACGCGCGGACACAGAGGGTCGCTCAAGTGCCGATATCCTCCGATCCGGCTTCCTGCTTTAATTTAATTGGACGATCGCCAGTCGCGCGTGCCACCTGATAAATAATTAACGCGTCTGGCCCCGGATCGATTATCAAACTGCCGGTCTGCGCGTTCGATGACGAAGTATATAGAGCCGCGCCGCGCTGCCTAGAGAGAACTCTAGTTCCACGTTCTCTCGACGCGATCCAGAGGATCGATCCTCTTCGCCATGCGTTCAAACCTATTCGCCACTGGATTCGTCGCGTCTCCGTTCCATTTGCTTCCATTAAACGCCATCGCGCTGATTAACTCTCGCGAAAGAGGCTCGATGTTCTACAAAGATCCCAACTGTCTCTACTCTGCACGCTTTCGTGCTTCCAACGTGAAACTTGAGCAACTTTTTGACGAATGTACTACACATGGCAGAAAAAGCGCGAAGAACTTTAAAATGTGGGATTTGGAGGGCAGAATTTGAAAGTTGGATCAAGATTGAATGTGTAACGCTAAAATACGCGTATTTAAATCCTCGTTGCTATTCGTTCTCTTTATCTTTCTCTCCTTTTCTCTTTCACGATCATGCTTTTAATAATATTGTATTATTTTACAAGTATCGTAGGCCATCCGAGTGCCTGAACAGCCTTCAATACCTACTTAAATCTCGTTGAAAAGAGAAAAAGAAAAATATATAATTTCTTTTCCTATTATCTAAAAGTATCTTGTGCAAAGTTTCCTACGTTAAATTAACAATTGTCTGTATTTCTTTCGCAACGCTCTATTTCATAACCCGTCACTTGACCGGTTACAGTAGGAAAAGTTACGACGTGTTTGGTATTAAAAGACTGATTGCGCTAGATTTCAGCATTCCTACAAAAATGATGGACTAGAAATTTAAAAAATTGGAAGGTAGGTCGTACAAAGTCCAAAAATGTCGTAAATTCGCTCGCGTTTTGTGATTGAGGATCTTGCAGAAAAACTGTTTAGAAAATTATTGCGCTGACTTGACGTTAAAAAGTCACTAACTGACGTTAACACTAACTGAAAAATATGTATTTTCACATAGCAAGTAGTAATTATTGACTTGATAAGTTATAATTTTGATAATTTCTATCAATCTAGAGCTGCCTCTGACTTGCAATGTATTATACAAAAAGCGGTTGCTTTTTCTAACTCTGCATAATAAATATGCGCAGTCAATTTATCGTTACTTTATTAATAAAATATGCTGCATTTTTTGACAATTTTCAATATGAAAAAAATAACACTATTCTCAAGCCTGCGCGTCATCTTACAGAAAGATTATTAGTATTACTAGCGATTAACCTTATTATTGTGTTTTACTTTCTTCCATTTTATGCAACATAAAAGCAAGTCTAGATCTGCATTCGCATAACTCTCTCGTTTGTCATTGAATTTGCGTCTAACTAGCACCAAATGACGTTAAATTCTAAAGAAAAAAGAAAGAAAGAAAGAAAATGAAGTTTAAAACGCACCTTTCTTGCTGCAAAATTCGACAATACGAAAGGAAGGGAGCACCGTAAACTTTGATCGTTTAAGGCTCGACGTTCTTCAGAGACATCGCTAAACAATGACTTTATTAGAACATAAGTATCATGGATGACGGCATTATGTCGCGTGTTGATCGTTCGCCGAGCAATCGATGGATCTAATTAACTTCTAAAGAGTTGCAAGCGTGTATACACGATGTGTACGCAATTATTTGCAATTATTTCTTCATCGAGTGGACAAGGTAGCAGGCACCGCTTACGTTTTGCACATATTTAGTTCATTATCAGTTGGTACACGACGACAGTGATTGTGGTGGGGACGTGCGATTTCACTTTTACGAGCTACGGGGCAATTTTCGATACGTCCTGCATTCGTTGTTGCATTATAATTACATATGCAAATCACGGTAATAATTGTCGTGATAAAAATTGATCGGCCGATAGAATCAATAATTGTGGAATCGCGACTGCGGGGATCATTATCTAGGAACACGTTTAACCGGTGATCGCGCGCTAGTCCTTCATTTTTTTTTCTTTTCTTTCTTTCTTTCTTTCTTTCTTTCTTTCTTTTTTTTTTTTAAATGTGTAACGCAGTCGAGGACGCGAGCAGAGATCATTCGTAAAGATGAAACCACGGCGGGGATTATCGCGTAAAATGTATTTCGTCGGGCATCGGAACGACCGATTAACTCGGGCGATTCGAACTCGGTCGCTCCTCCTAAAAATAAAAATTAATACGTAATGGCAAACGCTAATGGACGCTTTCACGAAGCCGTGGCAGTCACGAATAAACGAGGATTGGACGCGAAAAGGGGTGATATCGGCGATATAAAAACGTATGCGTAAATGTATGCACGTACGAGTCCGTGGGTAACATATACGAAACCGGTTCCCAAGTTTTCGGAGATACGCGCCTGTTTATCATTCGCTCCGATGTTGGTCACTCATCTTTGTTTAAAGTCCAGCCTAATAAGCGATAATGAACGGGCATAAAAACTCCCTAGATGAATAATCGAGCAGCCAACGATACCCAACAGGTAAACACTTAAACAGTATATGACGTTCGAAATGTGTGTTACGTGTAAAAATAGGAATGATCAAGAAGTGAGAATTCGAAAATAATTCGGTGGAAAGTATCAGGTATCTCAAGAGGAGTAATAAAAGAAAGTCGACATTTCTGGAGGTATACACATATACGATACAACAAGTTTCGATAATTAATCGTTTCATAAAAAAGTTCTTTTTATAAGTCAGTCGATACTCGTATCACGAAACAATTATGGCCAAGAATGCCAAGAATACCACCATCCAAATACAAACATCTCATCGTTCCAAAATTAGCATTGGCAGTTGACACGTTTCATCTTTGGGATCGTTAATATTCTCCATCGTCTTTTTTATCGTTTTCTCCGCTACCAATCGCTCGAAATGAAAACCATCTACCCCGTACGAAATTTTTTAATTTACAACGTACACACAAATTACCATTTTCTTTTCATCTCGTCACAGTAACGAATTATCGTCGGCCATTCGAGCAGGCTGTCGACGCCTCGGACGATATCCGGTCCCTTGGCCTCGCGTCTTTTCGAGGCAATTTCGTCGGATCGCTCGTTACACGCTCGGTACGCGGCCGGTTTCGCGAGATCGATCCGCGCACAGCCTGGATCGCGCGGCGATCGTGGCGATTACGCGGGCGAGCATCGCGTAAAATTGCTCGAAACGTAGGAGAAGGGCTCGCCCGTTCGAACGAGCGAGCCATTAAACGTAATGTACGAGCGGGTAATATACGGTGGGCCGAGTTCTGCGGCTCGTGTGCACCGCCACGTTCTACTTTTTCGGCCTCGGTCGCGGCCCAGTGCCGATTCCGCCGATCGAGAAGACCCGGCAGCGAACCCCGGCGATAATTTATATATATATATATAGGCACGTTCATCGGGAAACGAGTAATGTATGTAGACGGTCGATGGCAGCGATACGAATGAAGCGGTTAATTTTTATAGGCCGGCCGGTGGTGAGATGAACGCGTAATAATGCAATTATCCGCGTGACCGGTCGCGAAGCGTGTAAGCTGCCTGGTTATGTATGTATGTTTGACCCGTGTCTCAACCCCTTGATGTACAGGGTGTTTCGTAACTTGTGGGACCCACTTTGATTGTACGTCTAAAAATAATGAAAAAAAGTCATATAAACGTATGTCCTATCTGTCTTTGTTTACGAGATACAATGAATTTTCTGTTTTAATTACATTTACAAAACATGCTCGAAATGACCATTTTGCATTTGAAGACAAGCCTGCAACGCGTCTTGTCATCGATCTGGTTACTCTCTCTATCATTCCTGGTGTTTCTCGAATTTGTCGGAAGCCTTGCTCTATTCTATTTCGTAGTATTTCAGCATTTTCAATCGATGTTGCGTATACGATAGATTTTAAATGTCCCCACAAATGAAAATCTAATGGATTCAAAATCCAGAGAACGAGCAGGCCATGCAATAGGACCTCAGCGACCAATCCATTTATTTGCAAAGTATTGATTGAAAAATTGCCTAGCCACTCGGCTAAAACGCGGCGAAGCTCCATCATGCATAAACCGCATACAAGTCTAATATCGACTGGAACTTCCTCTAATATTTCGTGTAAACGCGTGCTCGAAAAATCAACGTACTTTGTGCCTGTTAGTTTCCCATCAAGAAAAAAAGGTTCAATCAAAAATTTATCAATTATTCCTGTCCATACGTTTAAACTAAATTGGTGTTGATGTCTTGAATGTACGATAACATGTGGGTTTTCTTCATCCCAATTATGATTATTATGAAAATTGAATAACCCATCCCTGGTAAAACTAACTTACTAGAGTTTGCTCATTATAAAATTCATTATATCTCATAAACGAAGACAGATAGGACATACGTTTATATGACTTTTTTTCATTATTTTTAGGCGTACAATCAGCTCCCGAAGTGAGTCCCACAAGTTACGAAACACCCTGTATAATAACGTCATGCATTTTCTAAAGGACTATTGAATTATTAATTTCCTCTTTCATCATTTTTTTGAATTATGCACTTGAATCTGGCCAACAACTCGGACTTCCTCGTTTTATAATTTGCTGATAATTATAGTGAACGTATGCATTTAGCGTTGCAGGATGCGATATATAATAGTACAATATTCAAACAGACAGCTAATAACGACGTAAGAAAAACAAAAGAATTTCAGAAGAAGAAATTTCTAGAGACACTTCCGAGTCGACTGACACTCGTTGAAATAATTCACAGAAACTCGATTTTTGCATTGCTTTTTACGAAAACTTAAAAGATGGTGGAGGATATCATCTTCCCAGAGATTGAAACTATTTAGTTATACTTGTTCTAACAAACACGCAATGCACACTGACGATTTAAACTTGCTTCAAATTTTGACCGATATCACATATTGAAAAGATGTAATCAACAAAATTTCGTGTGAAATACCGTTTGAATGATTATTTCCAATACTATATCATTTTATTTGAAATGATGATGCTACGTAAATAAATTGCTGGTAGATGATACAAAAAAAGTTTTCGAGGATAGCCGGTAGCGAGCACACGCACAGGCGATGAGAAAAACGCGCGGCCGTCAAAGCGTTAAGTTAGCAAGTACAATTCTTTTCTTTGTTTTCTTCCTGTCGCTCTTCCGCGTCTCATGAATCCAGGACAGGACTAAATACTCTGTTCGCGAGACTGCGTGACGTCGTTACAACAGGGTTGCAAACCTTTGTTTCTTGTTTCCTTTCTCGCTTCGATCCGACGTAAGTAGACGTCGCAGGTAAATAGCGCAGGTTTCACGAGCTCGTCGAGTCCCAAACAGGTGCGTTATGAGTTCCAGATAAGAGTTCACGCGCTGTTGGCATCCAGCCTCTTGTCGAGTCTCTTAACAAATAACTTGGCCGTATAAAGGAGCGCTTTAATCTGGCGGCGTCCTTGTCTCCCTCGCTCCCCCCATAAACGTCCAATGAGAGGGACCACCATTCCATTCCATCGCATCGGCGACAGGCAACGTAGAATCGACGAATCGTTCGGATCGATCGCGGAATCGCCATCGATTCTTCGATTCGACCGGCAATCGAGAACGCTCGGATCTTAACGGGGCAGAAGAATGTCGCGCATGCCCTACCACGAATAGTATCGTCTATTTATGCCGATCTCTCGCGTAAGAGCCTCCCCCCCTCCCCACCCCTCTGGTGGGACCGAGTGACGACATTCCCCGACTAGATTCCTGAATTTAATGCCGCCGCGGGAACGGGACGAAAAACCATGCTCGCTCGATAAGCCTTTAATATGCTGTAATTGGCGTTCGCTCGAGATTCCTCGCGCGATACGTCGACGTTTCTTGGTACGCGACGCCACAATTTGTTCGGTCGTTTTTCGTCCGGATGCGGCTTGTATCTAAACTTGTTGGTGAATTAATAGCGATGTAAAGATAGGATTGCTCGATGCGCGGTTCAATTTTATTGCTCGGGCGTTAACAAGAGCGTGAGTTTCGAACGTTTGGAAAAGTTGACGTCGAACGTAAACATCGGCGAGTTCGCGTAGCGGAATTAACATTCAAAATTAATTTTCATTGATCGTTGAACGTGGAAACTAACGGAGTTGTAGTGTTAGCAACAGTATTTATTCGGTTGTTTGTTTATTTACTTACGCGCAGTAAATATTCTATCATGAACATGTAAAAATAGTAAAACGAAAAGAATTTATTCATTTACGTGCAGTAGATATCTTATCACGAATATGTAAAAATACCTATGAACACGACAATCATTGTAAAGAAAAGAGAGAAAGAAAAATAAATAAGTCAAAAAGTAACCGCGTTCTTTCGCGTGCAAATGAACTCTGTGGCAACTCTGGCACTAGTACCTTATAATATTGTAATCCACGTAAAATAGTATTATTTCTGTTTAAACTAAAAATTTGCTGAAATATTTGTTTAATTTATGGAAATGTTAGTTAAAATGACATAACTTTGGTTTGTACGTAGTACTGTTTACAACAAATGTAATGAAAACGTTTGCACCAGTAATTTTGCAAAGTCTTATAATTTTGTCCACTAGCGTAATGACCATTTCGATTATCTTTTGCCATCTTTCGTGCGTTCGAAAAAATTCTTATCATTTTCGACAAAAAAGAGTTAGAAGAATATATTTCACATCTTGATCGGCAGTGAAATTTAGCGAGTCAATTCTGACACTACGGTAGTTTGAATATAAAATATAAAAATGCTCTCGAAAAACTTGCCTCTCCGTGGAAACTTTATCAAACAGATTCTAAAATATCTGTAATATATAAATTCGAACAGAATTTTTTTCAAAACAAAAAGAACCTGTTTGACCTGTTAAGTTTGAAAGACGGAAAACTTCCCGAAAAGAAATCAAACTCAGTGTAAGGGTAACGATTCGACAACAGGGAACACTGTCGTTGAACTGCAGTGTATATACACAGTCTGAATATCAGAGGTATAAATTATAAGATTATTGAAAGTGATCAAAGCGTACTACAGACGAAAGAGAAAGGATGAGTTGGTTTCAAGGCTGACAAGAAGAAGAATTATTCGCGACGATCCTCGCGACTGATACGAAGTAGGTCACAGAAACGCGAATGCGATCGGTCAACCTGTCCCCGTCGAGAACTCGAAACTGTTAATAAGTACATCGTGTATTTATTTAACCGTGTACGCGATACACTTTATTTATCCTTCGTTCCAGAGTTTAATAAACCTGCCACTATCTCTCGCCGCGCATCTAAACGTTGATGATTGTTAAACGCACCTCATGAATAATATCATGACTCGACTCAATTATCAACTCAATTAGAGAAAACGGATAAGGAAAACGAGCTGCTACTATAGAGAATCGTTTCTGCCGGAAGTGGAACGTAAAATTAGTCTCCATAACATCCTTAAACATTGTTCGAACCGGTGTTGCATGCCCACCGGTCTCGAAGGAAATCATTTAAAGTCGCCTTGTATTTGTCTGATTCTCACACATCCATTTACGCCGATAGACAACAATGTATAAGTTCATGAACGCGGACTAACAATAAGTATAACTTCCGTTCAGCCGGCGTGCGGGCCCCAGTACCTTGACAGCAAATGCCGCATCCCGTGTGGTTTATACGTGTACCTAAAGTAAAACGGCGCGAAAGCCGAGGACAGCGAGAGTAAGAAGAGAGAAAGAGAGGAGACGGTTCTCTCTCTGAAAGAGCCGCGATCTAAGTACGTTCTCGTGTATTGTGTTTGCGTACGGCGATAACGCTGCCACGTACGTACAACGTTTGGCCGCTGGCATAAATTTACGAGACTACAAAGTGCTAATTAGTGGCTGGTCATATCCTCGTCGATGCAATCTCGCGAGATTATTTCGTTTCGTATTAAATTGCTAAACAAAACTCATAACATTTGCAGAACGTAGATCACGAGTGACAAGGGGGGCCGCGCGTGAAAATGAGATATATTCTCGATAGTGGTGGATAGTTTGATACCCTGTCAGACAAACAATACTTTCCGACGTGCACGTGGTATTTTTCATGGGAGTCGGATTCGTCAAATTCGTCGGAGTCAAATTGGCTCGATTGATTCGACGATCCGTGCGACGATTTTGGCAAGAGTCTTACGTAATAAAAAAAGCTGTCTGCTCGTGATCGAACAATTTTCCACGGACGAGATGCAAAGATTCTCAGAAGCGCGTACGTACCCGTTTAAATAGTCTTTCGTCTAATCGGTCGCCAAAGTTATACACGCTAAAAAAGCCAGACACGTTCGCGATCGTGTGCCAAATTAAAATTTTATTAATTGGTTAAAGCTGGTCTCGGTTCGAAAGGAGAAGCTGGCATTTCAGAGCTGGGATTTCACTTCATAAATCCTGGGAGAGAGCGGTAGCGGCCACTCGGAATCTCTCGTCAGTGAACGAAACAAATTGTCGGTGAAACGGTGGGCGTGTACAGGGTGGTAGGTATCGGCTATCGCGTCGGATCGGTATCGGTCTTGGTTTATTGCAAACTTTTGCACGGCTCGCGAACTCGCGCGCTAATTACCGGTAATTTTTATCAAACTATCCGGCATGATCGCGTAACGAAGTGGAAGTTACGGTTTCGAGACCGGCATCGTACGGGATTCTCCTCTCCTCGGCCGCATATTACAACAGGGCAATAAAGCGTAATGAGAAACAATTTTTCTGATGATCTCGTTCGGATAACGAGATTTGTTGATTATTAGAACCGCGTTCTGGTAACGAATACCGGGTACTCTTGGTTTCCGTCCACGCGCGGGGACGGGGCGCGCGTACACCAGCCGAGTCTGCCGGAATCGCCGAGTGGAAACGTAATGGGCAGCTGGCGATTGTAAAAGCTCGTTATTTCCGGAAACCGTGGCGAGCTCGTTAGCTCGTGTGTGTCGCGTTTTGAACCGGGCTGGCCTGGGGCTGGCCTGGGCCTGGGCCTGGGCCTGGGTCTGGATCTGGGTCTGGGTCTGGGCCTTGCTCTGGCCACAGGTGTGTCGTGTGACCCGTTCCTACGACCATTTCGACGAACACGAGCCTACGCGGGACACCCTTTTAAAAAAGGGTATCGTACGGGCCGTACGATGTTCGCGTATAAAATTATACGCGTCTACAGAGTGTTGTATCGTGAATCACGCAAATTAATTACGTCGCGATACACCTGCGCGGCAACGTGTCTGTGACCGTGGGACAGACTCCAATACTGTCGCCAAGCTTTGTTGTTTCGCCTCCTCTCTCCTCGATCCTGCCCCCGCAAGATTCTCATTGAACCTTCTGCTCGCTTAGCTCCACGCGGCTTCTCTCCGCGGCGTGTTCGTTTCACTATCGCGAAAACACCACGTTAGTCCCGTTAGTTGGTTACAATTCGTAATAGGTACGGTGTTTTAAAACCGCTGGCTTTTATCATCGACGCGATTTAATACCACGCAGTTTCGGCGACACGCCGCATATATACTACGTACATATGTACGTGGAACGCGTGAAACAACGATGTCCCAGAGGAACGAACGATCCGCACAATGGCGGAACAACAATTGCTGCAGTAGTGACCCGGGGGTATTCCGCGCGACGGACAAAGCGACGAGTTTCGCATTCGGCAGGAGGACGCGCGCGTGCGCCTCCATACGTGTGACATCCGTTGACATCCGGCCGGCTGATCAGCCCGGCAGATACATACGCGATCAGCCCGTTCTTACGTATAACTGAATTAATTAGCGGGCAATCGCCGTCACTCTAATTGGACTAATTAACGGACGTTAAGCAACCGTGCGATTCGATACGGCCGACCGCCCAATCAGCAGCCGCCTTCCTCGAGCGCTTCCTCGTGGAACCGCCGCTCCGCCGCCACGAACCCACGCCGAAAACTCGTTCCCTTAATATGACAGCCAGGAATTCGAACCTCGACTCCTGCCGCTGATCGATCGATACGATTTCCTCCTCGGATTCTCCGCGCAGCTCCATCATCGATCATCCGGCGGCAGTGATACGCGAGCGAGTTCGCGTCCCCGTTTTCAAACATACACGCGCATTGTGCCGGCTTGTTTCACGGATGTTTCGCATTCCTGCCTCTTCCTCCGCGAGCAATGAGCAATCAGCATAACGCCTTGTCGAATAGTTCGAGATGATCGGGACGATAAGAAATTCGATCGGACGTTAAAGCGTATTATCGTTCCGGGGGGTCGAATCAACACGAGATCTTGAATTCGAGTCGGGAATTAAAGAGAGCAGAAAAATCGGGCAACAGGTGTAACGATGATCGTGTAGGTAGGTTCATATTTGAAGGACATCTGGAAATTATTATAATTATTATATACGTCATTATTCAGAGGATGTGACCAAAGATTCGGCGATTAAACGTTCTCTAACGACGTGGCGTCGACTCCTTGTGTCCAATAGTTTGATAACTAATGAAAAAATGAACGTTAGATTCTCGTAAAAAGTATTTCGAGTTGAGAATTAAAAAGAAAAAAAAAGAAAAAGAAAAAAAGATCGAGAAACAGGTGTAATGGCAACCGATAGGTTCGTATTTGGAGGAATACGACATTTGGATTCCTAAAGCGAGAAACACCGAAGAGGCACCATTATTCCGGATATCGTCAGAGATTTGGCGGCTGAACGTCACGTTCTCCAACGATACGGCGTGTTGTCGTCGTCCCCTTATCGGTCTACTCGCAGCCACCTTGGCAGCTTCGAATAAGCGGCGTGACTTTGCTCCGACGACGGCTAATCGGATCGAGACGCGAAAACGCCAATCCTATAATTCTGCCGTTGCCGTTGCCAGTGCTCGCGGGCTTTTTCGTTTCGAGGGATCGACCGATTCTCACGGTGTCGTCGAACGTCGAATACATTAGCGCTTACGAAGATCCGTGTGATTAGTACGGCGCGCGTGTCATCGCGATCCTAATACCAGACTCTAGAGAAGTAAAGGCAAGTTTGGAGACCGCGAGAGGATTGGACTTGGCGCTTTGCCTCGTCGAGGTACGAATCATCGCAAACATACCTGCGTACGTTTCCCTCGGAATTTGCATAGTCGGTCGTCTGAAATCCTCCGTAACGTAAATTGATAGCTGTGACACGTAAAAAAAATCCCAGCCGTGTTTCGCTCTGTATTTGTTTTTCGATCGACGTTGATTACTCGGGAGTAAAGTGCATGTAAGAAGCACGGAAGACGGATATGAAAAGGCAGGCAGACGAGATATTAAAACGCAATGAAACAAGATAGTAAACGCAGACAGCCGACAATTTCTCAAGATTACTTCGAACGATATTAAAGGCACTTTTTCCATCATGGCGCCTACGTTCCTTTCGAGTTTACACAGGCCTGGAGGCTTAGTCGTCAAACCTGTACGATAAAATTAACTTGTAAAACCGTCCCGTCCCGGCTAGCGTAAAGACTAGCTCGCGTTTCACGAAGCTGACTCTCGAGATTCACCCATTTCGTAAATTAATACGGCCGGGACGGTCGAAAGGAGATGGAAATTTATTTCTCCTACTTCACTCTACGTGCTTCTCTGTTTTCATTCAACTTTCCCCTCCATCCTTTCCCCCCTTCTTCTATCCTACCCGTTTACCTTGGCCGCGAGCGCGTTAATTAGATTTTTAGGATCGACGTCTTTATCGACGGGGAGAATCTCTTTTCACGTTGGCGCGGAGAAGACATACTAGTTGAAAAACTCCGAGAGTGGCTTTACTCACTTTTGCTCCAACGAACGCGCATTTTCTACGGCTAGATTTCCTGACGGGGAACGCACAACGGCACTCGTCGGCCCGATTGTAACAACAAACCACCATGCTCACCGCGATTTCTAATTACTGCAACTTTGAGCAACGAGTGGGCGGAAATTTCAAGCGTTGCAACGTTTGTACCGTGTGTATCGGCTACCACCGTTTTTCCCCTCCGCGTTCTCTCCTCTCTCTCTCTCTGCGTCTGTTTTTCTTCCCTTCTGTTTCCCGTTTCCTTTCAAATCGAAAAAGAGAGATCAAGTCCCATGTTCCGTGTCGATGATACGGTCTGCGGTGTGCTAAATAAAACGAGTTAATTAACGGGGGATCCGCAGGATAAGAGGTACACAGAAACTCGAGTGTCGTTGTTGTTGAATATCTCTCGTTGTTCGGGATAATTCCAAAGAATTAACGTGAACGTTTTATCGCGGTTCCCCCATCGATCGATAGAAACGATATACAATTTCAGCTATTGTGTTCGTTAAATTATTCCTCTGGTCGCCAGGTTGAATCTTGGCTCTTGTTTACCGGGCATCACGCAGATAAAGGCTACGGTATCCTGTTCTACTTCTGCCTCCTCTTTCCTGTTTTTCCGTTTTCTACTTGCGAGGGAACACGCCGAAGTGCGAGTCACCGATTTTTCATGAAATCTGGCATAAATGTAGCTTTCTAGAAAGAATATTTGACCCGTATTTCTTTTTTTCTTTTCATCGGCAATCGTCGATGTCGAAGAGGCGAAAACTACCTTCAAAGTATGCGGAATTTATTTTGTCAAACATCTCGCAAATTATTGAAGATACGGTTTTTCGTGTAAATTGATGAAATCGGTGTTTTTTTTAAACGACGAATTTAATTGGTGTATAAAACAACCTTTTGTTTAAGCAATATATTTAAAAACTCGTATTCTTTATAAATTTTTCCAAGTAAATGTTAATAAATCTTCTTGAATATGTGTTTGTGAAAACTATATAGTCGGACACAAATTACGGATAAAATGGAATCTTAATTGTAAAATGATTCATTATTTTCAAATCTTTCTCTCCGTGTTTCCTTCTTCTTCCTGCGCGTGTCACGCGTACGCTAGTATTACGAACCGCTTCGACGACAATCACGATTAACGATCGTAAAATATGTTCCGTCGCGCTCGGATTTATACGGAATTGTGATGGAACGAACAATTTCACAGCAATATCCAAAATTCGATCTTCCAATTTTTCATGGAAATAACGTGTCGATAACAGTCACAGACTCTTTGATGTTAGCAGCTGATCTTTAGCTACTTTCTGTCGTTCGGTTCGCCCGCAAATTCACCCGGTGTAGAAAAGAAAAAAAAAAAAAGAAAAGAAGAAAAAATGCATTCGAAAGGGGTCGACAGTCCCCCTTCTTTCGTTTGGCACTGACGCGGAAGAGAGAAAAGGCGGATAGGTGTGTGGTGACCGGAGCTCTCGACGGTGGCGAGGGACAAATATGATCGGCGGGCGCGCTGCTGGCGATGGCGTTCATTATGCCCGCTTAATGGCGCGATTTACCATTGAAAAAAGCTGGCGACATCGTCTGAATGAGCCATTACGGGCCGGTCTACAGAAATAATTATCGTAGCATTGACACAAAAGGGCGTTGGCTGGCTGGCTGGCTGGCTGGCTGGCTGACTGGCGAATGCTTCATTGCCGGGTACACACATCCAGCCATCGTGTGTGTCGTCGGAGCTTGGCTCTTGTTTCTTGCTCTCCACCCTCTTCTTCTCTCTTCCTCTCGCTCTTTTTCTCCGGTGATCTATTTACGATACAAAGGACGTCTCATCGCGAGCCACGGAAGAAAGACCGAAAGGTGAAAAGAGAGAGGGAGAGAGAGAGAGAGAAAGAGGGAAGAAAAGGGAAGCGGCGCGAGCCAGTCGGTCGACGGTGGCCGATGCTCCGCGCTGGAAAGGCAGATTGTTTGTTTGTCGGGAGCTTCTGGTGCGCGCACAAACAAGTGGAAACAAATAATATCCTGGCCGCATTACGCGAACGAGTCGATGGAGAGAGCCCGACGGGCGAGAGGCTGATGGAAGAGGACGAAGGAGGCACAGTCAAGGCTGCCCCAGGGCGACGGTAACGAGGCGAACGAGTGCCGTGAACCTACCGTCATTAATGCCGGCCTCGGGCCCACGCGTCTCTCCCTCTCCCTCTTTCCCTCCCTGGCCCTTTTTATACTCCTCGTCTGCTGGAATCGAACCCTCACAACCACCCCGCCTCGTCTGCTCGTCCATTCCAGCAGCGGCCCTCTTCCCTTCTCTCACTCTCTCTTTCTCTTTCTCTTTCTCTTTCTCTTTCTCTTTCTCTCGCTGTCGACGATCTCGCGTCGTTTCGCGCGTGTGTCGCGTTTTTTTTTTCAATCGCCCCGGAACGGAACTGCAAATTGACGAAGTTCGATCGATGGAAAGTTAGCGATAGGTAGTTGTTAGCGACGCGTGGCGCTACATCGTTGGGGTTCCACCAGCGCCGTTTTCTCTTTTGTCAGGGCGGTTTGCTTTCACTGCCAGCGAAATTGAACGTGTCCCGTTGAAACGTAACGTTACTCTCGACTCGAACAGTCTAATTAACAAGGTACGTGTTCCACGGTGTAACTCGCCAGCAACTGACCTTGAAAGGTTGGCAGTGGTCAGTCGTAAAGGACAATTTTTCGTTTTGTAAGAACGACGCGAATTGTCGAAAGAGTTAGAAATCGAGGGAAAGACAGTGATTGAGTGATGTATTCGAGGTCTTGGGACGTCGTAAACTCGCAGAAGGTCGCTGCACTCGTCAACACGGCCATTCTATCACATGCAGGCTCTGAATCCTTGACGAAAATTCTCAATTCACGAGTACGTACGAACGAACGTGGCGAAGTCAATCGCTTTCAAACGGAGGAAAGCACGTTTATGAACAGCTTTTGCTTACTTAAGGTGACGAACGTGGCGAAATTTTTACAATCTTGACAGACAACGACGTAATGGTGACAGGCGCAGAGCAAAGAAACGGAGCGAGATTCAGTAACACAGCGCTGACTGTTTCGATTTCAGTCTCTCGAGATAATAAATTTATCACCTTTGAACAAAATTCAGGGAAACACGTGGAAATTTCTTCTCGATCTTGGCCGAGATACGGCCTACAATCCTAGAGGAGCAGACGAACCAGCTGAGTAACAGAGTAACAACAAGCTGCTGCCTTCTCGATCTCTCGCGTCTCCAGCGGCGCAACCACCTGTATATCCGTTATTTATTCTCTGTTCGACCGCTGACTGGCTTAATTGCTCGGCCAACATCGGCAGCGCTACCTCCATTAGGCTGCAAGCCACTTAATGCGACTGGTATACGCGGCCGCTTCATTTACGCTTAATATGGCGCGTACGTGCATAAACGTACATACATACAGGCGGGTTTCAGCGTCTCTTCGAGCTCGTGTAACTCGCGGCTGTTTGGCCGACGCGACGCGACGATCGGCTATCGAAGGAAAAGCCTTTCGGCGGAGGATCCTCCCCGGTGTGTTTCTCCGTTTATCCGGCCCGCGCGCGCACACAATCGCATTTCCTCCCACCCAGAAGCGGCTACAAGTCCGCTCGAGTACACTGCACACACGCCTGGCTAATGGCTCACCGTGCACAGGTAATCCCACCGCGTGATCATTGCCTCTCTCTCTCTCTTTCTCACTCACACACACACACACACACACACACACACACACACACACACACACACTCCATCTCTGTCTCTCTTTCGCAGACACGATTCCACCTGCTCGACACGTTCCGTCTTCGCTAGACACGTGTACGTTTATCGCATCCCCCCCGTCGATCGCGATCGTCGGACCGATGGAACCGCGCCATCGATGACTGGATGACTGTGTGAAAGTACGTGGGACTTTTGCGTCGAAATTGTTCAACGTGCGGATCGTCGTCCCCTTTTCAACATCTGTGCACGCACGGAATGACCAAGACTTGTCACTGAGAAAACTCACCAGGCATTGCGCTGTTTCGCGATCGTTCAACCCAAACGACTACTTTACAGCTGCGGGATTTGATTTTCTTTTTTTCCTTTTTTTTTTTTTACGATAGTCGCCGGTTACCTCGGTATTATGCTGCGATACAAATTACAATTACGGTACGTGTCGTGCAAATTTGTCATATTTAACGGTCATATTACGGTAATAAAAACCAGGAATGTAATTGGACGTTTAATAACGACGATGCGAGTATTTTCGTATCGATTATCTGGCCAGTTTCGACGAACAGGTTGTTAAACGGCGTATCATTCCGCAGTAAGTATGCAATATTTTCGCAATGAAATTTATTTCGCGTAATGTATCGGTGTGGGAATGCGTGGCGTCGAATCGGCCGGGCAGGTGCTTCTCGAGATTGTTGCCGCCGCGTATAATCGGTCGAGATACGCTTTCGACATGGGTGCGATCGGATAATCGTTTGTACTCGCTTTCGCGTATAGGAGAAACGGTAATTACGCGGTGCTCCATATAATCAAGAGGTTCGCCTGGCCTGGATGCGCTTGCACGTGCAACTAAGAGTTACAATAACGCGGAAGGGACGATCGGTGGATTATTATCTGGCTGTTATTGACGAAGGTTACCGCAAAAAAATGGGTCTCTACCGATCGCGTCCAGTGTACGCCAGTCCCTTCTTCAAACAACAACCACTTTCCTTCCTTTCTTTCTTTCTCGTGTCCTGTATTTGCCTGGCGATCGAGCAAATGGCCGCTGTTTCAGTCGAGCAAAGTTGAAATTTCGCCAAGATGGTTACGTTCGCCTTATACGTGCCTGCCAGTATACCTCGCGAGCACGCAAAAATTCTTTCAAGTTTAAGAAACGAAGAAGAAACCGATGCAATGCTCTTCGTCGTCAATAACACTCGGTGGTGGTGGTCGTCGTCGCGTTATTTACCATAACTTTCATTGGCAACGCTCGCTATATCTCTTGCAGGGAGCAAAACACTGGTAGGTAGGAGGGTGGAAACGCGACTCTTCGTGCCTTCGACACCCTCCCTCGTTCCTTCGTTGCCCTCGCGCCGCTTCTTCTTTCTTCCCTTCTTTTTTCTTCTTCTTTTTTTTTTCCACGAACATCGGCAGATTTGTGGCTAGCCGATCCTCCCCAGGCTCCGTTCGTAAAATAAGGATGCGCGATGCGAGAGCTCGATATGCTAGCCGGCTTCCTTCGAGGCGTATTCCTCCAGGAACCCTCCCTCTCGCACACCCTCCGGGAGCTTTCACAGCCAGACAAAGCCAGCCCTTTCCGCCGCTCTTCACACCCTCTCCACGTTCTCTTCCTCTCTCTCCCTCCCCCTCCCTCTCTCTCTCTCTCTCTCTCTCTCTCTCTCTCTCTCTCTCTCTCTTACTATCGCCGCCACCACCACCACCGCTCTTGTCCTTTCTCCTTCGTTTGCACCCCCTGCACCCTCCGTATCCACCCTCTCCGCTGCTCCGCGGCTCTCTTTCCACGAGCGACGAAGCATTGATTGCAGGTTCACAGTCTGGAACCTCAATTGTCGCATCTAAGGCGCGCTTCCACGCCTCGAACAATCGCCTCGCTGCCGCTTCCTCTTCTTTCTCACCCTCTTCCTTCGCCACCCGTCGTAAACCGTTTCCCCGCGCCGTCTCGTCCCGTTCCATCGACGACGAGCGGCGAACGTCGCCACCCAGTTGAAAACTAGTCACCGCGACTCGTTTCGTCTTGCAAAGTATCCGTCGATATTACGGCTCTCGAATCGCGTGTCCGACCAACTCTCCCTCCCCCACCCTCAACGACGACGACGGTGTACATAATCGAGAGTTGCCATTTCACTGAGGAAGCTTTCAAGACAAGAACGAGTCTCGTGAAATTTGAACAAACTTTGATCGTCGGACAAGACTGCCAAGTCCTTTCGCGAGGACAGACTATATATCTATCTATCTATCTATCTATCTATCGACGGATAGACACCGTTTCCTCCAGCTTGTCGAGCTTGCAGATGCACGAAGATAATTAATCAAGACTCGAGGCCAACGTACACATCGTTGTGGAACGGATTTCCATCTAGACGGAATTAGTATTCCATTGAAGAAACGCGGCGCTATTGAATTATAATCGGAGGCGGAGAGGGAGGGGCCCGCTTAAGTATTCTCGATAAAGAACCGCTGGCCACGGCAATTTTCGTGAAACCAAAACGGGTTATAAGATGACGCTCTTTCTCGCGTGGCTATAGCAACAACCCCTCATTATATTCCCATCGTAGCCAGTTATTAAAGCTGTTTCTCACTTTTATGAAACAAAGAAGCGCGAATTAAGCAATAAATATATCCCTCTGTCCGGCGGGCAGCAGCTCCACCGCGTCGAGCGAGACCGTGACGCGGCCAGGTGCGTTGCACCTTTTAACATCGAAATTTATACCGCGAGAGTAATTTCGTTGTTGCCGTTGTTCTTTAGCCGCTCTCTTCGTCGACGACGAAGAGTCGCCGAGCCCCGATTCCTTACGTGCCGAACCGTATTTTAATGCCTTCCACGGCAGCGACGCGACTGTTGTTTCAAGTCCTTTGCATTCTTAATCAGACTTCGACGTTAATCTTCCGTTAAATCCGACTTCCGCGGTTGGATCGAACAAGATATCACTTTATTCGAGTCCTCGATACAAAAATTGAAAAAAGACACTGGTATTGCAGAAATGCCAAGACCTAAGGCAGATCAAGTTTGTGACCTCGAGGCACATAGATGGTTATGTATGATGCTTGCACGATAGTATAATATTAACCCTTTCGCTGTTCAATTCGTACGACGTATGGAGTGAACGAAGAGTATTTGCGTCGTTTACGGGCAAATAGTTCATTTCTTTTTTAGCGTTTTTTGCGATTTTATTGGAGAGCGAAAAAATCAAAGACAAAATTATTAGTGCTGAGCGGTCAAACACAATCGCCTTGCTACAAGGTTTGTCACGATCCCCACTATGTGGGGATGCTCACGTGGCTATGTTCACTTTTTATTAGAACATTTTCTTAAACATCAACTGGAATTTCCCAAGTTTATTAGGAAATCGGTTCGATCGTGAACCATGAAGACTTAAACAACGACGCGCTATTTGCTTCGAAACGATCTCGAAATCGCTTCGATTGCGACCTGAGAATGGATGTATGTCGAGGAAAAGCGCGAACAGTGTTGATTTAGCCGTTGAGTGGAGAAGAGCAGGATAGACAGTGTGGATCTGATCTTTGAGAAGAGTGGAGTCGTGTAGGATCGAGTAGAATCAATCTAGATTGATTTAATAAAATGTAGTAGTTTAATAAAAGGTATATGTTAAATATACTAAGTATATATTGAATGTATTAGGTTAAATGTAGGGGGAGAAGTAGGGTTAAACCGAGTACTATTGTTTTTCTAAAATAAGACGTTCGATATATAATTGAACTATGGCATGATATTCGGATGGACTTTATTTTACAAGTTTCGAAAACAATCAACATCGCAGTGTGCTGTACAGATAGAGTTAAAAATTTCGACTTGGAAATTTTCAATGTTTTGTGATTAAACTGATTGTTTTCTAGTGTTTTCACATTCAGAAATCCATTCAGATAAATGATATTTGTATTCTATAGTCCTTGCAGAATATTTCGACCCTCTTCAGTATTTTGAGCCATTCCAAATCCAAAGAACAATGGATTCAATGCACTGTGTGTTGTGAATGGGCACATGTGTTGAAGAGGGCGGCGAATATTTTATCTGCGACTTTTGTTCTGTTAATTAAGATCCATGTACATATATTTATATGTTAAAGTAGTTCAAATTTGTTATAAATACAATAAAAGTTCCTAAATTGATAACTAACATAATTTTTTATAAGACGAACCAAGTAGAATACCTTTATATTTGTTAAAATTGTTAAAAATAACTGTTTTTACTATTTTTTAACTAATAAAAATAAAAATTTTACAATTATATTGTATTTTTACGTCTTTTAATAGATATCCGGCTTTACCTATAGGGCAAAATATCGATTTTTGCATACCTCCGCAAAATTTCATTTTCCCTCGAGCCACACAATTTTTTCCAAAAAGTTTGGTCATTCCCTTATTGTACAAAGCTCAAAGAAGATTAGGAGATTTAACCATGTGCGAATTTTTCTTTTACCATCCGATCTTTTGCTACGGAGCTAAGTACATTAAACAGCTTCATTCTACTAGCTTCCCCCTATGTATCTTGGATTTGATTGTCCAACCTTCAAATCTTACACTATCGATACAAATAATTTTATCATTCAAAAAACCAAAAGCTTTCTCGTTGAAACGAGAAATTTCTTCGGAGATCGTCATTCAGGATCGTTCGTGGCACGTAACCGATTCTAACGAAGGAACGCGTTTCTAGTCGGGGTCGCATCGTATATATCGTCGCAAATAAGTTAACACGATGTGGGTACAATGGGCGCATAGCCTGGATCGGGGTGAAAAGGAGACGAAGGCGAAAGGGGGTGGCTTGTTGCGACAATAGCGCGGTTACTTTGTCCAGGAAGCATGGCACCACCGTTTCCCCACCCTGCTGGCTTCAGCCACGAGACGCTAATGCAACTTCCGGCGAACCTCGAGGAAACGAGACGGGGATACACAGCGTGTATTAGGAACAGTTTTACAGCCTGTTCCTATACGATCTACTGAAAATCGTGGCTTGCGTCGTTCGTTTACGCTCGTGTATAACATTTGAGCGATAGAAAATTTTCGAAATCTGACAAAACCGAAAGTATCGAAGGATGAATCAAGGATCTTCGAAGAAACGAAACGTCTCGCTGAAAAGGAAGAGAAAAAGTCGTAGAAAATGCAAGGTACTGAAGAAGCAATAACACGACTGTTAAAGAATCGAATTTAAACACAGTTCTCTGATTTTATTGTTTCTCCGTCACGTGATCGTCGACGTATATATACGCGTACTCAACTAATTTCAGCCCGTGAGGAGAACAAAGATCGCGAAAGTGGAATGAAACCGAGCGAGACAGCCTCGCGGCGGGAAACACAATGGACTCCGCCGGCTTAATATAAATCGCAGTAACGATATTCAAACGGCTCGCTTCCGCAATTACTTCCAGCCTGCTCAATTGCGATCCGTAGCTTTCTCGCGCGAGGTGGATCTCTGACGAGCGGAATAAATTCCTTGTAATGTCGGTCATTGTAGCCGGGATGAGAGAGAAGCTGAATTTTCTAATTTTCGTGCTCACGACGCTGTGATAATTCCGACGCGAATTTCGTCGGGCAAATTGCGACGTGGTGTACGGGAGACTGATCACAATTTAGAGAGATCAAAGAGTTTAATAGTAATGAAATTCTGTTAAGTAAAAATTTACTTAATGGTAAATAATTCTGTGAAAGTTATTCACAGTGAATTCTGCGTTAAGTGAAAATTTGCAATATTTCTCAGGCTAGATATATCAAACACGTAATTTGCGAGATTAACAAGAAAAATTCAAAATCTTTCTTCGTAACTAGATTTGTTCATTATTTTAAAGATTGAGTCTCCCCTTTACAACGATCCCTTAAATTTTGTACGATTCTTTTTTTTTCATCATTTCATTCAACACTGAATACTAGACAAAAATTCAAAAAGTTCAAACATTTAGCTCATTAGTTCAAACAATTATCCATTCAATAAAATGAGAAAGAAAAATATAGCGAGTTTGAAGGAGTCGTTGACGAAGAGATTTCAATCACCATGGTGGATTTAGTCGTGGAAAAATTTTTGCACGTTTCCACGTGGACTTGGATTTTGTCACTTTCTCACCCGCTGTACGATACAAATACATGGCAATTTTTCATTGATACCTCTGCTATGCACAGCTCTTCGCTGTGGATGACAATTTATTCGATGCAACAAGGCTCTCGAGTGAAAATCAGTTTACGAAATCACGCAGAAGATAACCGTGTAGCCAGGAGCTCGTTTCGATTTCATGGCTACTCGTGCCATTCGCGGAATAAACTTTTTCCGCCGGAGAAAGTTTCATCCTTGAGTAATTGGCCAGGACGAGCAGCGTAAAGTGCCAACGTTCATAGGATGAATATCGTTAATTATGTCGGAGCTGAAACAATGAAGCGTCGATAAAAAGTTCGAACGACCGGGCTAGTTGCTGTTGCAGCGGTTGCAGCGGTTGCAGCGGTTGCAGCGGCGCCATAACTGGCCGAGGCTGAAGTTGGGAGAACCGTGGACGACGAAGCAGGCCGTTCGGAATCCTTTAATAAAGACACGATCCTCGAGAACGAGGATCCCGGGAGGTAGGGCGTTCTTATTTCTCAAAGGAACCGACCACTCGATCTTACGAACCTGAAGAAGCACTCGTCTGGTAAGAAAGGCACGGATGTCCTCTTCGGATCGGAGAGAAGTACACCCAGCTCCTTTCGCTGCCGGTCCAGGATTTGAAGTGATTGCGATGGATTTTTGAAGCAAAGATCTCGAGGATGCAAAGCGAACATCGAGCTTTTGCTTTGTTCAAATGTTCACCGCTCGCTGAATTGCCATTGCCATTTCTTTTCTTTTTTTCTTAAATATCCATTGATTCGTCGATCTTTCACCGTAGCGCAAGTATTCCAAATCTGACGTACACCTACATATACACACTGGAATTTTGATCCATGCTTGATTTTTAATTTACGAGACACTCGATGCATTACCAACGTAAAAAAAAAAAAAAAAAAAAAATGTGGAAAAGAAAACGACTACTCTGAATGAATCCATCTTGATGCTAGAATTACCGGCGACCGAAACATAAAATTTCCATTAGAGACACCAAAGTGAAAAAAAATGGAAAAGCTTCGTGGTGACAATAACGTTTCACACAAGCTTTCATTTATACGTTACATACGAAAAGTCGTTTAAATTTCTGAAAACGCACCGTCTCGTATCTACGAAGTTTCTAGCAAAAATTATAAACTGGGTGGTTCCGACCACTTTGGCAGTTCTACTGTTAAAAGCCAACCGGCCGTACTCTCTCGAATCCGTCCGGTTCGTACAAGCAAAAGACAAATGTCGAGGCGGCCGGAATCGCTCGTGTACGTCAGTGCCGTCATAACGCGTGCTTCGCCGGTTGGGAAAGGTCTCAGGCTCTCCGGATCCTCGGCTCCGTGGAAGTAGCTGCGGGGCGTGAGGATGCAGTCGCGCCTAATGCTCGTTTCATGTCGCCAGGGCGGCTGGCACAGCGACGGAAAAGGAAGCGTTCATCGACGAAGGAGATCTTCAACGGGCTACGCTTCTGGCTGCTGGTCCGGGTCTGGGGAGACGCGAGACACGTGTTTCTAGGGTGCCGATTACCCAGCGTCGCCTTCTTACACGCGTACGTCACTCTGCTCGCGTAATGTCCTCGCGTAACGTCGTCGATAAAAGCTTCGGGCGACACCACCACTCGCTCACTCTGATTTATTCGCTGTATCGGCGAAATATGAGCATCAGCCCCGAATTTATGTCGTTACAAGGGAAAAATGAACGACCAGGCTGTGGAAAAATGAGAAAAAAGTTTCTTAATCATTTAACATTGTGAACGCGTGCGTGCTAACAGCAACTTTATGGTTTTGGATTAGGTTTCACTAACATCTGATTTATCATAGTTGTAGCATCAGTGTGAGTCTAGATAATATAACTAGGTAACTCTAGATAATATAGACGTCCATGCGTCCAGAACCATAAGTTGGTGTTAGAACTCACTCGTCCGCACTGCTAAATGATGAAGAAACTTTTTTTTGCCATTTCTCAAGGGAACTATTAGATTACATTTCTTGAAAAAGTTTTATCCTCGTGATGGGTAGAATACGATGCGAGGAAAAAATTTTTTGACTTTGAAATTCAAGGTCAAGATCAATTCTGCGACAGGTTCTTTATGTATTTCCATGAAATGGTATAGACACTTAATCACCATAGTGTCCAATACTATAGTATCTAACATCTTTATTGGGTCCAAATAGAGTTGCTCGTATAAAAGAAGTATCGAAATTACTTCTTTTTGTTTCATTCTTTTCAATATTTTTTCACAGAGTATGACCTCCAAAAATAATTGGAAAAATGTTTCGAACAAATCTGTCGAAACGTTAAATTCGTCTTGTACTCGGTGACTGTGTTTATACGCGAATACCAGTCGCAATATTTTCATCGCGTTATACGAAAGTCCGCTGTACTTTGGGAAAAAAGAGCGCGAGCTATGTTACACAGCCGCGACAAGCGTAGAGGCGGCCGTGTGAATTCAAATTTAGTTTCAAGCGGTTTTCCTTGGGAAGAGCCTCGGAAGGATCAAGCTTAAAGCGGTCTCCTCTAAACTCCGAGTAGATGTAGGACGTAGGTGACCCGACTTCGGACACCCCTCGCTTTAAGAGCGTATCCACGGCGGAGCTTGGAAGGGAAAGATGAGATCCGAGCAAGGCGAAGAGTAAAGGAGGTAAGACGCGTGGATGGGAAGAGGGTGAACGACGACGAAAGAGGACGAGAGAGAGAGAGAGAGAAAGGAGGGGTGGGATGGGGTGGGTGCCTCGTCCTCGATGGAAGAGCAGGGAACGTGAGCT
Source organism: Tetragonisca angustula (assembly GCA_036937485.2). Classification (NCBI taxonomy): domain Eukaryota; kingdom Metazoa; phylum Arthropoda; class Insecta; order Hymenoptera; family Apidae; genus Tetragonisca; species Tetragonisca angustula. The sequence continues at coordinate 837,950 of JAWNGG020000102.1, read as the reverse complement.
GTATCGCCAACCGCGGCTTTAATAAACCCCTTGGATTCCCGACGACGCACCATTGTGGCGGAGTCAGCCCGATCCTAAGGTGGTAGCTCGTCTTCCCTACCCTTTTCCTCGCCCGCGTCGCGACGCCACCTCTTCGGCCCGGTCTTATCCTCCTCTTAGTCCTATCTCTCTCGGGAGTCTCTCAATATCCCTTTGTTTAGGGTGCTTACGAGCAGTCGGAGCAAAGATGTCGTGTGCCAACGAGAGGAGGCGCGCACTAAACCCTCGACCCTAGACTTTACCCGGATTCTAGCCAGAGTCTTTGCCCGAATAGCGAGAAACAGACGATTGTTCTGACCCTTTCCGACCCAACTGCCTCCTATACCGTCGATTCTAGTCTAGCTAGTTTCCATTTTTTCTTTCCCTTTTTCTTTTTTCTTTTTTCTTTTTTTCTTTTCCAAGCCTAACAAAAGCCCCAGAAAAATCTCTTCGAGTGCAGGTTGCTCTCAGACGACTGAGCGAATAGTTAACGCCACATTGAAATGTTTCTTTGAAACGTATTATCAAAAGACACTGTTTCAACATACACTTCGTACGATTCTGCGGGATTAAACGACGGTCGAAGCTGAACAGTTTCTAAAACTGGGGTTACACCGGGAGCTTGCTTCTCCCCGACGAATCTAAAACCCCTCCGCGCATCAATCACGACAACGCGGAGGAAGAGAAACCGAAAAGTGGCTGGGCCACGTGGGTCAACGGTGGGCACGATGTTGCACCCATTGTATCGAGTTTTCTTTCGGCACGTGGCCATCGAATCCGCCCATACAGTTTAAGAGCCATCGAATCCGCGTACACGCGGCCCCATTGCTCGTTTCGTTCCGTTCATTAGGACGGCCCGTGGGCAAAATATGTTCGCGTTTCCGGTTCGTCAAAGCCGCGTACACATGTCCCGAAATAATCAATCTTCAGCCCCCCTTGCTTCCTTGAACAGCGTTTTTCACGTACGGCCAGAAGAGAAAAAAAGAGAAGCATTGACAAATTGCAGGGTGTTAATACGAAGCTGCATTCCAAGTGCACACGACACGCGCTATGAAATATCGAGATGAGAAAAGGATCCCTGGAATTATTTTTGTACCGCGAGAAGGAACGAGAATCGAGTTTGGAATGTTGTCGAGTTGGAAAGTTGTATCTAACGAAACAATTTTTTTTTTTTTTGTAACGATGTGGATAATACAATAATGCAATGTCAAATCATCATGTTAAGTCACCAATGTCAAATAACAGAAAAATAATTGCACATTGGGTTAAAAGACAAAAAGTAACTGCATTTTTTTTTTTAATAGACGGACACATATCTTGTAACCAAGATGTAACCAAGTTCATTTTAAACCACAGATTCATCGCGTGAATCCGATACTTGATTGTTCAGACTTGTTTTAAAGATTGTGCTGACAATTATTGATTTCAAAATGGAAGACCGAAAAGAAACATTTCTGTCATATTTTGTTGTACTATTTCCGAAAAGGCAAGAAACGCTGTGCAAGCTCATGAAAAATTGTCTGATACGCCAGTGTCAAAATTAATTTGCTAAATTTCACGTCAAATCGTTCTCTTTTGTCGAAAAAGATAAGAATTATTTTGGACGCGGAATCATAAAATCGCATGCATGATAGCAAAAAATCGAAGAATCGTTGTAGTAAATTAGTAAAGTTTCTATTTTTCATGAAAAAAGCAGTTACTTCTTGACAAATCTTTATATCATAAAGAAAAACCTTAACTGCGTTAAAACCGAGGACATACAACAGTTTATATTTCGACGTTTGTGACGACGTTAAATACTGAAAGTCTCTTTTCTAAAGTCATTTTTGTCAAACCATCTTTTATCTGCTTGAATTAACACGGCACAATCACGTGTGTATTGCTACGAGTAGACTTTTATGCGAATTTTTATGCATATCTAGCATATTTCAAAACACTTCTAGCGAAATTACGTACATGAAAAAAATATACAAACTATCGGCAGTGCAGCACCTCGCAACTGAAGCAATTTTTATTATAATTGTAGTTTAATTATACTTTCAGAGATACGAATTTGCATAAACATTTGCAGTCTAGTTACGAGAGCGTGTGCATTTCAGGATCAGTCTCATTCACTGTAAACACGATTTTGTCCTTGCATTTCAAATTACATTACACGAAACGACCATAAAACGTACATTTATTTGACGATTAGAGAAGTCGGGAGGATAAATTCGTCATCCTCCCGGCAGGAACTTACAACTTAGCACCGTGTTAAATTCCGCACCGTGTTGTACAACAACAACAACGACAAAGCAATAACAAAAAAAGAAAAAAAAAAGGAAAAAAAGGAAAGGGGACATTGGTTACACGAAAAAGTCACGAAACGAACAAACTACATTTTAACCAGTTTTACTCGCCGCCATTGACAACGGTTATTGCCGCATCGCCGCGATAACATCGAAACGCTACCAAACACGTCAGAACGAATATGTGTTTGCGGATCGGGTATTAAAGTGGTATATCTCTGTCCCGTTCTCGCATCGAGCGAAACGCGTTCGTTCAATTACGCGCTGACGGACACGCGGAATGCGAAAGCGCGCGAGAGAGGGATCGAATGTTCCAGCGGACGAGAGACGACGCGCGTCAGCTTGTCTCCTCTCCCGGAGGACGCAAGGACAAAGAACGCGAGCAGCTAACAACGCCCCTCTTCGCCGCTCTTACGGGCATCGAGAAAGCGCGTTTAATATTAAATACTGGGTAAAAGTGTAGGGAAGGCCGGAGTTTTACCTGTATGATATCGGGCGTCGTTCTCGCGAGCTGCGAGCTCGAGAGAGACATCATCCAGTCGCGTAGAGAGACGCAGAGGGTATGGCGTTACCGCGGCGATTCCAGGTGAAAACGACTCGCGCCGGATTTATTCATAAAAGGGACTCTGACGAGAAAGCCCCCCCCACCCCCACCCGACTGGGATAAACTGACGTAGACGGAGGAGGGAAGACAGACAGACAGACAGACAGACAGAAAGAGAGAGAGAAAGGGAAGGCAGCGACAGACAACAACGTTCGGATTCGACGGTATACGCGTCGCGTTTATATTAAAAGCTTGCAAATTCGTCGCGAGCGCGAGCTGTCCCGAATGCAAAAGAGGAGAATGACGAGAGGAGAGGGTACGTTCGGCGAAGAGGCAAAAGGGGGTTCACGTTGGTTGGACGCGGGGCCAGAGGGATGGAAAAGCGATGGAAATGTGGATATTCGAGCACCGGTTTGCTTTCTCTCTCTTTCGTTCTTTTTCTCGTTCTTCCTTCCTTTCTTTCTCTTCGCTCTCTTTAGACTAATATTAGCGATGGAATACGCTCCCGCCGTGGAAGAGTATTTTTAATTATTATTTACGAACAAATGGGTGGAGCGAAGAGAGACGGAACGGCGGAGATGAATATGAAAAAGCACTTCATTTTTTTAATTGGATACGCCCGGCCGCAGAGCGGTGGCTCCGCGACCACCGTCCCGCAATAGCGTGGCCGCTCGCGCTCGCGTTCGCGTTTCCAACTGAATTTTAATTTTGATTAACCGGCGAAAAGCTCGCCGCCGCCTCGGTGTTTGCCGAATTCGCCAGACGACGCGACGTCCCCGACTCGCGATGGAACCATATTTATGGGAATACAGAGGCACGGCTCTACGGTTTATTTTAAAACGATAGAACGCGAAAGGGCGTTGATGCAACCGCACCGGCGTGGCACAGCAAATTTTCCAACGTGACCGGGAAAGCGTGCCGTCAGCCAGTTACGCTCGCGTTTTCGCAATTACGCGGTATCGCGGCTTTGTAATCGAACACGCGATAATTGCCCGACAAAACTTATGGATTGTGAAATACTGTTAGCACTTTACCCGTTAGCGCGTTCCCAGCGTATACAGATAATCGCCGCTGATTGTTACTATATCGCCGAGAATGGAATCGTTCATCGTCCACCAACGTTCATTTCATTTTTCCAATTGCGCGTCTGCGATTCTGTTGGTCGAGTCTTTCGAACCTACGATCAAGGGGTTACGGATCTTTGATAAAATTGGCTGAATTGAAAAACCGATTTTCGTTTTTAAATTGTACATTCTATTATTGCGATTCTCTAGAATGGCTTGTAGCGGCGCACGTATTTTTAAAAAACAAGTACAACAGCGGCGATCATAGACGAAGAAAGAGGAAAGTAAAATAGCGGAGAATATGTGGTATTCTCAATTGTTTCGAATTCAAGCAAAGCAAGCGGTAGTCATAAAGATCTTGTTACACGTAAATTAAAATAAATAGTCATTGTTAGAACTTCTTGTTAGATCTTGTAATTTATTTATTTAAAATGAATTGAATTGAATCTATTGAAGGTTAAAACCATAGGCTTTACATGATTTAGCCCATAAGTTTGATTGGTACATAGCTGGTTTGTTTGTGTGTGAGTGTTCTTTGATTGATACCGTGTTGAAGTATGTTTTTTTTCTTCTTCTTTTTTTCTTTTCTTTTGTGGTGAGAATTGGGGTGGAGAGTGGTGGAATAGGGATTTTTGTGTTTGAGAGTTTGTTAAATAGATATGTCGTGTTGTCATAAAAATGTGTTGATTATGAGGATGTCGCTGGGTTTAGAGTTTGCGATGAAGCAAACGATGGTTAGAGAGAGCTGCCATTCTTTTTTTCGTTATTTATTTAAAAGAGTAAACCTCCATGAACTTGGAGCTTCTGTCGCCATCTAACGGTAACAAAGAAACAAACTTTAAGAAACGTTTCCTCTTTCTCGAAATGAAATTTTCAAAATCGTTAGATTCAGAAATATCTGAAAAACTATCCGAATCGATTTGGATAAAAAGTAACATCGTCAAGATTATTATCTAGTAGTCGATACAATTGAAGCGAAATTTTGACTCGTGCATTTTTTCTTGTTCTTTTATTGACGAAAGAACTGAAAATTCACGAGTTCGAATAGCTGTCATTTTTTGAACAATCGATGACTTCGACGAGTCTCTCTCTAGATTAATTTCTCTTCTAGAATTTACCAATGAAATGAAAAAAATTTGCTTTGAATGAAACGACACGACCGACCTGATATCGCAAATGGTTTCTAGCAATCGCTAAACAACGTATATAAAATATACATATTATTTCTTTAATGAAATTTTATCTCCGAAAAGATTCTTTGATTTTGCTTATTTTGCAAGCGTTCGTCCTTAAGAATCAATGAAAACGACTCCAGTTTCAGTCAGATCGACTCTAGTTCTTGCACGATTCGACGAGTTCGACGAACAAATAAAGTGTTTTTGACATATCAGCAGGAAGAAGGTAGCATAAGGCGAAGCGACTGTTGGCTGAATTTCCCGGGCTAATTTCCAACTGGCACTCACGGGTCGGCGCCGCCGCCTTTGGCGCGGATCCGTTTCTTCTCTTTGGCAAGTGAACCATGCCTCCGAGTACCCTACAGAGCAAAAGTGTGCTCATGGTAAACACCCAAGTGGTTTCTTGGAAGGAAGAACACGGCTACCAGCTTGCAAAATAGGCATTCGTCGACACTAGCCGCCGTTTACTTTTACTCTCTCTACTTGTACTTATTTCTCCGTGTCGAAAGTTCCAACATGTCGCCGCGAGTTCGAATCGACCTGCCGGTTACCGCGGGAATATTTATTTTAACGCTTCGTTCCTCGTAATAACACCCATACGCGCGCACTTACGTTGCTGTTCTCTCCGAATTCGACGAAAGAGAACGACGGGAAACATCGACCTCGTCGAAGTTCCAATTCGTCAACCCCGGTCCATAAAATGTCCACGAAACGATCAAAGTGACACTCGAGTGAAAGTAATAGATAATAACATCCGCTCCGATTCGATGTTACAACGGGAGCTCGATCGAAAGCAGGCACGAGGAAATTCCAATGGATAAACGCCAATTGCTCGAAAGATCCATCCGAGACAAGAGAGTAAGAGTCTCTTGTTTGCAAGAGAGTAAAAGATCAACGAGTCAACTTGAGAATTCTTCGTTGGACCTTCCGGATCCTCCTTCGGACGGCCAAACACACGGCGGCAGCGACGATCGGCAATGCGTGCGAGTAGCAGAAAATGCGACAGAAGTGCAAGGAACATGGCTGCCGACGGTAGGGTTTACCTGGAACACTCGTGCACGAAGGTAGGCCACGCACGTACACACATGGTGGTCAATTGGCCGTGTTTGCTGCCTCGGCGAGGTGGCTCGTACAGGTACCGCCCTCCGGAAGTACGACCCTGTGTGTCTCACCCTCTCTTCTCTTCCCCTCGGCCCCTTCTCTTCTTTGCTTCGTCGACTCTTCGTCGTTCACTCGCTTGTTTCGCGAATGCGAGCACACGACAGCGGTTCTATGTACGCATCTATCAATGACAAATGCTCTCGCGTGACGATGCCTCGGTAGCGTAATGAATACACCAGGCCACGATTCCCAAGGTGCCAACCCGCGTCTCACCGGCGTAATTACGGACCCGTGAACGTGACCACCGGTTAGAAGATCAACGTTTAGTTGCTAATGTCTCGAGAAAGATCGAGAACATCGGCCAACCGTGTACACCTCACCGAATAATAATCTTCTTTTCGGAGGACGTGTAGATCCTTGCGCGATTTTGTCTCAGTTTCTCGCCAGCTCTCCGCGTTTCTTCAAACGCTTTTCGAAAACGAAACAACGACATTCCGTACCAATGTTCCAGGATATACGGTAATTCTCGGCGTGTAAAACCGACGGCAGACGTTCAGGTTCCAAACAATTACGAACAAGGATTCTCGATGTTATCAGTGACGAACGATTTCGTTGATAACGATCGATATTACGAATAAATATCGTACCAGCTACCGTCAGACTTACGGTGGTGCACGATAATAAAGATGCCCGTTGAAATGACTCATTTAAGGGGAGGAGAAATTATTCAGGGATAAAAGAAGGAGCTTCGCGTTTTACATGAGTTTTAGGGAAGCAGCTTGTGTTGGATCATGTGCTCCAACAAGGCAGCCGGTGGTTATTTAAAATAGTCTTACGACTGTTACACAGGTGGGGGTGCAGGATGCCGAGTAATTTGCCGAGTAAACCGAGGCCTCGGGCAACTCTTAACTCGGCCGAGGGTCCGATCATTATTATCTCCGCGGTAAAGAAATCTCTCGACCGCGGTGTTGCCGTGGGCGAGTTCCTCGTTTCCGACCTACACACGCGTCAAAAAAAAAACCGTCCGTGCTACTGCTAACGTCCTTTGTCTAGCGTAATAACGTAATAGTTACCGCGTCCAACTTGTGAAATCAATTTCCGGAGTACGGGCATTTTGCGCGATTAGAAAGTCTCTTATCGATGTTCAATTAATTAATTAACAGAATCGATCAAAGTGTAATTTGCATCGAAGTTGCAACTCGGACTATAAACCCAATTTTCCGCGTTACCTTGGCAACAGCTTCGCGCGAAAACATAGCCGCGGTATTTCCGTTCCGTAATTTTTATCGCCGCGAGAGATTAACTGCGACACCTCAGGTGCAAAATCTCGGCATCGCCGAAACAAATAGAAAGGGAAGGAAAAGAAAAAAAAACTGGCGAAAGCGAGGGGAACTTTATTCTAGCTATCGGGGGGGGGGGGCTGTATATCATCGATTATACCACTTAATATTCCAGGAAGCAGCTTACCTCTGCAACGATTCTCTCTCGATTCTTTTGTTTCCGAGAAACGGCGAGAGAGGGATGTGGTATCTCTGGTCGCGTTACCCCCTTCCACCCTCCTTCACTCCCTCCCTCCCGCCCCACGGGACAAAATCAAAAAGAGACACACGGGGGCTTAGAGCCCGGGTCCACTTTGGTTGGCAGGTCTCGGGGGACACGCGACACTTTGGGTGGCCGTTCGCTCATCCGCCGGATAATGGATTCCAGGGCTACACCTTGGCATCAGTTATTTTAATCCGACGATTAAAAATGTCAGACACATGTTCGTGAACGGCGCGATCCCGTGGCTGCAGCCTGTGCAACTTTCGGGGATTATGTCCCCTGTGGCCCGGCCAGGGTGAGACGAAAGACACTGTCGTCCACTCCAGCCACGCCAGTTTTCACCCGATCTTCGCCGACCAACAGATTACGGGGCTGTTGCTCGCGACTGGAAATTTCTCTCTCTCTCTCTTGCTCTCTCGGACAGCGGTGGTCCTCGATGAGATCCTCGCGCGAGATTCAACGACCGAGCGCCTCTCGCGCTTTAGCTCGTTAGTCGTTTTGTCTCTCTCGTCTAACATCGCGAGGAATTTATACGCGTCGATGTGGATGTAGGTACCTTCGACGAAAGAACCTAACACGCTCCGCTAATCCTAACAGACATGTAACTGTATTACTTCTGGCAAATTTCCGAAACGGAACGACAGGAAATGATATGAACCACCAGTTATTACTCAATCTCGAAAGATCTACACATTGACAAAGATTTCAGGCCAGAAAACAACGCAGATCGTTGGGGAAAACGCAGGTCGTTCGGATTTTCAACGTACGACCGATCGAGATCGATCTAGATATAATACGCTACCGAGACGGAGGATGAGGATTAAAGGCGTGCGGGTGCGCACAGGTGTCCCGACGCGTACGGGGCGCATAATTCGAAGGATGGCGTCGTCGTCCGCGGGGGCGGAGACGGAGGAAGCGAGGACACGCACACACGTGTGCGTTCGTTGCTCGAAACGAGGGTGAGATACCGAGCAGCCATCGAGACAACGATATTTCGAGCAGACCGTCGTTTCGCTTGGTGCTCTCCGTCGGCAGGAAGTCTGGCTGATACCTGAACCGTCGAACGATACCATCGACAGCCTGTTCGTGCGTCTAGATGTTGTTTCCACCAGCAACGTTTATTATGGTAATCTCTCCCGGAATTTAAGTAACGATATTCCTCGAAAGGTGTATTAATTTTTAATGTTTATTAGCGGAACGTTGTACACGGTGGGCGCTTCGTTTCTCATTCGAGAACGATCACGTACTCGACACGTGTCGTGATTCAGGGATCGGATTTTGTAATGACGCGTTATCGAATTTCTCGATAACGCTTTACGACGGTGGCTTGCAACGAGATTTACTGGCCGAAACGCAAGTTTCAACGCAGCGTATCAACTGTCGCGCAGGAACGTCGTTTTCTACCTCCCATTTTTCATCCTCGACTCTTCTCTTTACGCCAAACATTCTAAATTGGCCTTTTTTTCTCGGATGCGTACCGTCACTCACGTTTCTCCCAAATGTTTACACGTGTTTTACCCATCTAAACTAACTGAAATTTCAAACTTAACTTATACCGTATACGTTTAACCCGTCATCGAATACAAGGCACTTTTCTGTATAAAATTTTCTAAATTTGCACCATTTGAAGAACGAGCAAACACGTGCACAGTAACGGATTTCGTAACTAACTGTAAACTGCTCTCTAATTTCTGGTATATGACTGATTAATTTAAAAAATTACAGTCGATCAGGAACTGCATAATATCGATATTATATCGGTATTTTTCAATTACGAGTTCATAATCTTCATAAAAATACCAAAATACCTATATACACACTTTATATAAAAATAGCGGTATATTTATCTTTATTCGCCGGTCTTCAATATCGATTAAAATTATTAACATTTTTTGAAAACCATATCAGTGGATTCCTGTAGGTACTGTCATAACTGTTATCAAAACCAACAAATCGTGTAACAGCGAAATAAAAATAATGACCACTACTTTTTCTATTTTCATTCGCTACGATACGATTTTTCTGAAGCTTCCTATCCTCAACTGGACGTAATTTACACAATGCTTATAGATTGCGGACGTGAATTTATCTATCGCGACTACGCTAGAGATAGAACGTTTCGAACGTTCCAAGCTACATACACGTCAAATCGAGAAGTAATAAATAAACGACGATCGACGACGAAGACGTAGAAGATCTCTTCGGAAGAAAATTAGTTCGTCAAATAAATGGCAAGTTGGAGCAACTTGGAACAACAAGACAAGCTCGCCAAAATAAGACGATTCCATTACAAACTCGAAAGAGAGTAGGCAAAGGATGAGGCCACGAGGAGGAGGATTCTGCGCCCCGCTGCGAACGGCGGATTCACGCGCGTGTTTACACGTCTGTTTCACGCGGTCGCGTGTAGAACGCGCGTGCACACACGCCGCACACCTGTCCGGCGACACCAGGACATACGTGGGGGGAGGAAAGTGTCGCTAACTAAGTTGCTCTCGCCTCGAAATTCCTTCTATCTGTATCCGGGCACGATACGCCCAGCCAGCCATTCAGGGAATAACAGTTCACCGAGCACGTAGCACTCGGGCCTTTGTCTTATTTCACAGCCGCGTGGCTTCGTTTATGGTTTTATTGGACCCGTAAGCAACGTGTGCGACGAGCGTCTCAGCTTTTCCAACAGCGAAACTCGAAGAGGGAACAGGTTTGGGTACGTGTCGTCAGTTGGAGTGGTAGTAAACGATTCACGGGGAGTTTAATTTCAAAGTAGAATTTCGTTTGCTCGTGCATTTCAGTTTGCTGTTGCGATCGCGACGAAACTCGATTAAAATGTTCTGCAAAGTGAGAAACGTCAGATTTTTCGGGAGGAAGGAGAAAGTTGCCGTTTGTTTCAATTTGCAAATGATATTATTGAACTTGGAACATTAGGGTTGGATAGGATTTTAAAAATTCTTCAATAATCAATGTTCAGTAAAATGGTGAAAGAAAATCGTACAAGTTTCAAGTCGCTGTAAAGAAAAAAACTTCAATTTTGAAAATAATGATGGAACTACTTTGCGAGAAAAACTTTTTAATGTTTTTACGCACGTTTGAATTTGCACAATCTTAGAGAAAAATAGAAATCGAAAGAGATCCATCTTCGAAAAAAGTAAAGTTTAACACTTTTATTTCGAGATCAAGTGGATTATTATATGATCTTTTGTACGAAGCTCTTCCTTATAAATGAAAAAGCAAAAATATATCTTTTCAGTATATTAGTTCTACTTTCAAGTAGAATGAATATTATTAGAATAAATGGTACTGAATTAGAGTTCGATGTTTGTCGGTTGCAGTGTTTTTCTACAAGGATTCCTCAACTACGGGAGACTGAAAATAATTATGGAACTGGACTTGCGATTTTATCAGCAACCGATGGAATACGTTATCTGCTCGGTGCTAATAATAAAATACTTCTCTTATCTACACCGTTCCTTGGAAATCAACGTACGTATACGTGGATTTCGTAATTATTTAGAAAGTACTACGAGTCGTTTCCTAATTTATTGCTAATTAGAACACATGTGAGACGCTGAGGAATATTTTTCCTATAATTTAATCAATCCTTTTCACGCTTTGCCGACATACATTTTATATGAAATTGCTCAGTGGAAAATGTAGAAGGTGAGATTCAGACCTTCAGACAGTTTTTATTATCTTTCCATGGGCTCCGAGGACGTTGATTCCCGTCACTGATAAATTAATGTAAAGCATATAAATAATGAAGTTCTGAACCGTTAATTTCCTATCTGTAACACATTAGAGGAGTGGCGTGTCGATCAAAATGCCGAATAGCTCGGCTCACGCAATATTCAATCTCGATTTACTCCCAACAACCAATTATGCTGCCTGACTGCAACATTGTATAGAGACCAGTGTTATTAAATTACGATACAAGCATAGTAGAAAATAACTAATCCGAAGGGTAGACCGGAATCACTACTACATTGGTACACATACATTCGTGCATACGTTAATATAGAATTATCACGGTCAACAAGTTGTTCTTTCGAACGTTAGAAAACTTGTACAACGTTATCTGCACTCATTTTACCGGAGTATGTAATAATGTAGCTGTACGTTTATCGTGCGTATTTAAATCATCCGTAGAAGCCGATCGAAAGTCGGATGTTTTTACAATATTTTTAGAATATCGTAGACTTTACACTTTTCATTTTTTGTCATAATTGCTGAAAAGAAAATATAGACACCTGTGTCATTCAAGCTCTATTAACTACAGTGAAGAGCATAATTAAACCAGTAACGAGATAAAAAATTTGTTATTTATATTTATAATCATGTAACAATCCACTTGATCTCATTTCAAAATGTGAAGTCTCTACTTTTAAATGATATTTTAATACCATGCAATCGATGCAAAAATATTCTTCTTCGGAAGAATTGAAAAAAATTCAAACGTTTATAAAAACACTGAAAATTTTTTTTATCTGAATCTATCACAGTTTAAGTTAGATTTAGGTTAGGTTTAATTTTTGTCGTTTATCTCCAATATTCAAAGTTCAATAAAATAACGAAAACAAATTGTACAGCAAATTTCAAGAGATCATTATAACGAAAAGATTTCAATTTTTAAGACCATAATCTGATCGATTTAGTTGCGAAAAAAATTTTTTTATGTTTTTTTACGCACTTGAATTTTTACATTTACGTTTACACAATCGCCACATGACATAAGATTGTCTTTGAAAAAAAAAAAAAAACTCAAAATTACCAAAGAGTGTTTGTAGGATTTGACACTTTAGAATGAAAATCGAAGTGAATCGTTATATAATGTCTCGTTACGAAGTTATAACAATTTAGATTATCGACAATTTCTCAGCGTTGTTGATTCAATTATGCTTTCCACTGTACATACACGTGATTCCTTCATGTGAGATCAGTGCCTCGAGAATAATTTTGTTTGTGTACTTGTAATAATTCGCAACTGTCCAAACACAACTGTCGTACAAGGTGGTATAATAAAGACACGTCTCGCGTGATTTTCGATGTTAGTAGTATACGGTATGAACAGGACACTCTGTATACCTGTCGTAAACCGAGAAGGAACGAACCCCTCTGGTTAAACACGAAGCGTTTGATTCCGACGATGTAAAAACTTCAAAGCATCGTAACTACATCTATTATCGTCGGATCCTCGGTCTTCTCCACCCCGAATATAAAACCGGCAACTTGCCGCCTTGCCGAGTCCAGGCCAACAACGTGGAGGAGACCGAGGCCGTGTCTTTTTTTCTCTCTCGCCGTGGCGGACGTCCACTTACTAATTAACGTAACCGGACCATCAATTTGAAATTGATCGGTCTTTTTTGGTCGGAAAGTGATTCGAGGGAAAGGTAGGCTGCGCATGCCGAGCATGAGAGCGGCGCGCGTCTCCCTGAAATCCCCCAAGAAATTCGTTTACTCTTTAATACCGTGTTCCTCTAATTCGTTCACTTTTCGATTGGTCGAGGAATCAGTGTTTCAGCAGCAGCAGCAGCAGCAGGCTGTTTGCCAAGCGACAAAAACACAAGGCAGGTTTCGTCGTTGCTGCTCTCCCAAGGCAGCGTGTGTTCTTTATGTATGTACGTTCGTTGATTTGATCATCGAGGCTGTCCGGAATGACGGTCTCCTATACAACGCAAGTGACGCGGCATAAAATAACGTCGATAAATCAGGGTGCGCGTCTAGCCCGGTATAAATTCAATTTAATCAAATGACTTGCTTCTCTCTCGCTGAGGCCGTCTAGATACACGGACAAAGAAGCGCGCGAAATACTTTTTATGAATATTAACGATTGAAGCCCTCTGGCTTCTTCGTTCGTCGAAAGCTGTGGGAGATACGTACATGTATACCCCCGTTTATAAATATTATACGATTGTTAAGATCGCACGAAACGTCCAATAATTATTAAAGAGAAGATCAATCGGACAAAATTGTGTATTCGCACGTACAGGATAAGGACGAGATAAGGATTTTTTATATGACAAACAAATAAAAAAAAAAAATATCTTAATTTCGTAAAAAATATTGCAAACACGAACAATTTTAATACACTGCTGTGTTGATTATAGTAAACCAACTATCGTACAACTTCGTCTTCTGCCATTTTTTTCTTTTGTTTGCCATTTTTGAGAAAAAAAATATCTTAATTTCGTAAAAAATATTGCAAACACAAAAAATTATTATACACTGTGTTGGTCATAGTAAATCAACTATCGTACAACTTCGTCTTCTGCCATTTCTTCCTTTTGTTTGCCATTTTTGAGAAAAAAATACCTTAATTTCGTAAAAAATATTGCAAACACAAAAAATTGTTATACACTGCTGTGTTGGCTGTAATAAACCAACTATCGTACAACTTCGTCTTCTGCTATTTTTTCCTTTTGTTTGTCATTTTTGAGGCAAAACGCTACAAAATAACGCGAATACCCTGTATACACAGAGAATGTTTGCCTGTTAGAGCTAGAAGAAAATAGTGGATGCTCAGCACACGTCAATTCTATGTTCAATTAATGCATTAACGCTAGAAGTACGATTTACGAGAGTGTAAGATCTCAAAAAGTGAAAAGTTTAGCATTACTTGTATCCATTTCTATTCTATTAAATTTGGAACATGACAAAATGTTGAGATTTTCGAATTGTTGTCGTTTAATCCTAATATTCGACATTCAATAAAACAGCAAAGAAAAAATTGTAGAACAAGTTTTAGGGAATCGTTATGAAAGAGAAACTTCAATCTTTAAAATTTTTACACACAGTTTGAATTTGTACAATTTTCATGAGAAATGTACTCTTAATTCCCCACCCGCTAAGTGATGTAAAATCATCTTCAAAAAAAAAAAAAAAAAAAAAAAAAAAAACGAATTCGCGATTGTCGAAATAAAAACTCTTCGCTCTTTGAAAATGAGACCAAGTGGATTACTATATGATTTTTTTTTCACAAAGTTATATCAGTTTAAATGATTTGCAATTTTTCATTGTTATTGGTACAGTTATGCTCGTCACTGTACATAATAAATAGCCTCTGCCAACTTTATCAGAGAAATGGATATACAAAAATAGAAAGAGATTTATACGATTTTGTTTGTACATTAAAAAAGAAAATAAGCAAAATCTCTAAAACGTATGATATAATGAATTTTTAAAAAAAAATTATCAGTTTCACTGTCAAGGAGCAGGAAATCGCGATAATGATCTCACCGCCAACACTTCTGAGCTTCGATTACGCGTTTGCGATCGGCACCAGTGAATTTCAGTGGAAAGACTCCGAACGGAGCGAATTCCGAGGCCTAATTAACGAACGTTGACGGACGTTTGAAAAGGAGGATGGAAAACCGGCGAGAGAGCCGCGGGCACGAGGAATACGTGCACGTCGTCGCGCGAACGCATCATCGGCGATGTTTCGCAGCAGGGCCACCTTGAAGCGTCGTCGTATAAGGCAATGACCGCCGCGACTAATTAGACTATTAGCCGGCCGCTCGAGGCAGAGGCCGCGTCGAAAAAGGCGAAAGTCGACGTGAGCGAATGCGGTCGTCGTGCATGCACGTCGTGCGGGACACCACGAGGCGTGAATTACGGCGCGAATTTCTTGCGAAAGCCGGCTCTCCTCGGATCCTCTGCGCACACGCCCACGTGCGCGTACTCCGCGAGCATCGTACGTTTTTAATTAACGTCCGCGCGATCGGTCGCGACACGAGGGAACGCGCATGTTCCGCGATCTAGAAAAGAACCGTGGCCGATATGGTAGTCATAGTAGCCGTTCGAATAAGCTTCGAGTCCACACAGCTTGAAAAACTCGAGCCACGGCTTCTAGCTTTTACGACTCTCAACGCTAAAACTACAGAAGTAGTCGAAATTACCAATTCGTAATTTTTGTTAGAAACTTTGTAGATACGAAACAGTGCGTTTTTAGAGATTTAAATGATTTTTTGTAAATTGTATCGTTACCATAGAGCTTCACTATTTTCTTCATTTTAATGTTTCTGATGGAAATTTTATGCTTCAGTACTAGCATAATGCTTCATCGGTAGTTCTAGCAAGCTGAACCTCGAATATTCAAGCACTGAGCTTGTAAAGGCTCGGAGCTGAATTCCCCAACGCTCGAGAGACTCAAGCTGTCTAGATTGTATACAGTGACGATTGCAAATATTATCGTGGACTGTCAGATGTCACATACAGTAAAAAGCATAATTAAACGCATAACGATGAAAATCGTCGGTATTTCAAACTGTTATAGTCTCGTAGAAGAAAATCATACAACAATTTACTTGGTCTCACTTCAAAGCGTCTAGCTTCTACTTTGATTATTCTAAGTTCCCGTTTTTTTTTTTTTCAAAAACATTTTTATATCGCGTAACGAGTGGAAAATTGTAAAAATCTAGAAACATTAAAAAATTTCTTTCATTACTAAATTCTCCATCATCTTAAAAATTGAAATCCCCTCTTTACAATGACCCTATAAAACTGCACAATTTTTTTTTGCCATTTTATTGAACTCTGAACATTAAATGAAGAAATGTCAGAATTTCTTGAATTTTTGTCGATTAACCTTAATCTTCAAAATTTAATAAAATTACGAAAAAAAATTGTACAGCAAGTTGTTAGAGATGAATCTTTAAGACCGCGATGGATTTAGTCATAAATAAAATTTTTCAATATTCTTACATGCACGTGAATATTTGAATAAAATACTTGATCAAATATTATTTACGTCAAAATTCTACATGCGTGTTCAATTTTGCTCGTCATTGTCGATGATCGTTCAGTATATTACCCACGAAACAAACTTTAGGAGCTTCGTGAGCCAAGTTTTAAAGCTTTGGTCTTGAAAGTTCGTATAAAATTAATCTTAAAGACTCGGCCTTTAATCTTGAAGCTTCAAAGACTCGAGCTTTATACACCTCTAGTTGGAACTTTCGAGAGATACAGCATCCGATGAAAGAGTTGCTTTCGTTTATTGACACGCTTGCTCCGTTGCGCAACTTACAAATAATTGGAGAATTCGATGAAAGATACGAATCGAGATAAGTTATAGGTATCGATTGATGAAGGACAGCCGACTACATTCGCCTACTACAAGCATTACGTGAAGAACTCTGCAGGAATATTGTCTGGTGTTTCACCCGATACTTATCGACTGGTCAAGTACGAACAAAAATACAGATGCTCGCAGAGAACACGCTGAATGCTAATTTTCTTATTCCGATATTTCTCGACATCTGCCCACAAAATGATGGTGAGACGTGAAACGAACGCACGAGTATCAAGTCCGCAACTCAATAACGGTATATATAGTTTAATTACACGAAAGTTAACGCCGAATCGTGCAATTGGTGTACCTCAATCTTATCGATCTCTGGCGATCCGTCGTAATATCGAACGATTTCCACGTTTCACGAACAATTTCCAACCGACACTCGTTCGTCGTGTCGCCGGTGGCTGCTAATAAAGCAGTCCAAGAGACGGACGATATTTTCTGGACGAGTTAAGTACCGCGATGAGAAACGATCGAGGCTGAATCTCGGATCTCGAACCGAGCAGATCGCGTCGGTCGTTTTCCAGGTGCGCGTCGGTCGTCCGGTCGTGCAACACCGGAGCAAACCACTCCATAATTCGCGGGTCGCCCGTGAATTATGGCGGGTTGTCCGTGCGTACCTAACAACCCACTTCTCATCGAGGCGCGATCGTACCGCTTGCCTGCCTATAATATCTTCGTGTAGCTGTATTATCCCGGCCAGTAGCGTACCAACGTAACATTATATCACGTAGACGCGCCCACGCGGCCCTGTTTATGTATCTCGGTCCGCGAACCACGTGCTTCCGATCTAAGAGCAAACGTGGAGATTAGTTATTGGACAAATTGTTTAATAAACGTTGTTTCGGACGAAAACATTCGAAAATTTGTTCGCTTTGAAATTGAAACGGAAAAGGCAAATTAACTAAGACTGTAAGATTGAGAAAATTCCCAATGGGCTACGTACCGTCGCAAAATAAGGAAAGTCAGGTTGTGTGTAACAAATTCGTTCGCACCATCGGTGATGAAATTAATGTATATCGTACAACTGATTATTCTTTGTATAAATTTCATTTTTTTTATAATATTAAAATATTGCACGTATGTAAAGCGCGTATTTTTGTGTTTTTTGAATAATTATTACCTGTAAAAGGTACCTTTCTTCCGTTGAAACGATTAACATTCCAATGTTAATGGTGGAGTAAATATTTCAATGAATTAGACTCCAATATTTTCTGTGATAATAAGTGATTCCTTGAATATTTTAAATACTGCATGTTATATTTGTAATTTCACATTATACTTGAAATATTACTAGTGTTCGTTTTCTTTACAGTTGTAAATAACAATACGCTCTTTTATTCAATATGGATAGATTATGTAGATTATCCATCGCAAATGTTCTCAAAAGTGTAACACCGAGAGGCAAACGAATTTTTACACAGTCCGATATATTTCATTTAAAACAATAATACGTACATCTTGTTATATGTTGTTCAATAAGTAATTGCAAAAAATTTCAAGTAAATATACGAAAGTAGCAAAACATGACGGTCATTTAATGTCCGTCAGGTTTTATCTAAAGCAAAGTTCTTTAATTTTACGTTAAATTGTACGAATTAATACAAAATCAATCTAAAATATCAATTTTTTAAAAAAATGACAGCTATCCGAACTTGAACATGTAATTTTCATCGTGAATTTTCAACTCTTTCTGGTAATAAAAAAAAACGAACAAGACAAAATGCACGAATCAAAATTTCTCTTCAATTATCAACTACTAAATAATAATCTTATGCTTTTGGCTATTACGGGAAATTTTTATTCAAACTGATTCGATAGTCTTTTGGACATTTCTGATACCGATTTTGAAAATTTCGTTCCGAGAAGAACGCTTTTTAAAGCTGCAGTTGTCTGTCACGGTTAAATGTTCCAAGACAGAAACTCTAAATTAATTATTTTCCAAAATCGTAACAACAGAAAGTATAATTTCTCAATTTTTACTTTATCAAAAGTACGTAACCCAATGGAAGGAAAAGCCTTAAAACTGTGCCGACAGTTTTCATTCCGTTTCTTGATATCAATTCAATTCACGACACTGATTACTAATCATTAATTAATGATAATTCAATTTCTTTTAAATATCAATTCAGTTTCTAAAGAGTGCTCCCGATGCTCTCGATATTTACAAACTGAATAAATCTCCGAATAACTCGGCTATAGATCAAAATTCAATTTTTTGATTACGTGAAAAACACACCGAGCAATAGGTTGGTATATGCCAGAAAATGTCTATCATCTACCTTAGTTCATAACGCAGTGTTCGCCGTTGTAGCGGTTGGTCGCACGTTGGGTCGCGTATAAAAGCGAAGATGAATTGGATAAATTCATGGAAATTTTCGCGCGGCTAACAGGCAATGAGTGAGTGGTCAAGTGAAAAAAAAAAAAAAGAGTTTGGCCGGAACGGTTGCGTAATTGATGTTGAAACTTGATGGTGTTACAGCGAATAAATCGGGCTAGGGGTGGGAGGAGGGTGGCGGGGAAACGTGGAAAAAGCGAGAAAATCACGGCGAAAAGAGGTGGGCACGATGCGTTACATTGCGGCAGGTTATACGTATCCGTCTGGCAATCTGTGTCTTCGTCACTTTTATGGATTCTGCATGCTCGAGTTCACTTGAAACGGCGACACGCGTGTATTTTATGACGTGTCTCTAGCAGCGAGCACTGAATGCGCGTGGCTGCAAAAATAACCGCGGGAACACGAAACGGGATTAAAAAAAAAAAAAAAGAAAAAAGAAAAAAAAAAGAAAAACCCCTGCCGCGAAATAAATGGCGTAACGCTAATGGCGAAACTATGATGAAGCGCCACGCCAGAAATCGCAGATTGCCGCCGTTTGAATTACGGTAACGCGAATTCCGCTGCATTAGCAGCCAGAAATCTCGCTGGCGGACGAAAGAACGGGCGCGAGAGAGAGCCGTTCCATATTCGAAAATCCCCAAATTTACGAATCGTGCGAGACAGAAACCGATAATTCGTTTTCTTTTTTTGTACGTTTGACTATATCCATTCGTGCGACTCGCAAAGCTGAAAATTTCCCCCGTCACATCGTGTGAGAATTTCAACACATTCGAGAATTTAAGATTTCCAGACTCGGCAGTCTCAAAATTAAAAAACTGAACGTTCTCAAGGTTTCGCGTTCAAATTTGTACAAATCCAAAGGTAGAAGAAATTCAATTATACATCCATTGATTCGCAGTCACGTTCGAATAAAAATTCCAAATATCGAAGGAAACGGTAGAAAAATCCGTGGAATTCGAACCGCGATTTCGTTCGTCAAGGCCCAATTACCGATATTGCGGCGACTAGCAATTACGGTGGTCGTGAAAAGCTAATTTTTACCGCGACCAACGCGGTGGAAGCTGAAACGGCAGATTGGCGAAACGACGGTGCCGAAGGCTCGGTTCACGCAGAAGTGAGGTGCCGCGATAGCGATCTGAAAACGACATTCCCGAAACGGCAAGGCGAAAGGGAAGGAAACCTATTGGAATCCGCTGGCGCGAAAGATCGTGGCACGGCTGTGCCCGGGGAATATTTACAGCGAAGAGGATCGAAAAATCGCGACGGGGGTATAATGGCACCGCGCGTCCCGCCGCGCCGTGGCAAGATCGGCCCCGCTTATCGGTCGGATCGCCGAGTGGATTTTTGTGTGAAACACGTGTTAAAGCATGCGCGGACGTCGCGCAGAATCGCGCGGGCAAATCGAGCATCACGGGAACGCCGAAAGTCGTTTCGAAACCCGGTGGAATCGGGGGAAGATCTGAGAGAGGCTGAGAGGTAACGCGCTCTGGTCGGCTCGTGTAACAGCTGCTCTAATGACGTGTTTTTACTGAGAAAATCTGGCGAAATAACTACTTGTTAAACGTTCCGAGTTTCGCAATCGATTCATTAACTGGTTGTTTCATTTGCAGTTTTCTTCGACCAGCTCCGTTTCCTTTTTAACGTTATTAGCAACGTGACATCCGAATACACAGCTGAGACAGTTGAGATTACGTAACATTTAGCAATAAATGATGAAACAATGAAGTAATTAGATTTGAAAGATTAGATTAGTCTTTGTGTACTAAGAAAAATACTAATAAGTCTACATTTTCTATTTCAACTAGCAATAATTCCAATATTTTTCCATTTTAATTTGCCAAATTTTGCCAATCTTGGATATTTTTTTCCTCCATCATTCATTCTAGTGGACGTATCACAATTATTATATAATAATCATATAATAATATAATGATATCATACAATAAATTATATTTGTTTCATCATTTCGGATATCGGGTATCCGACAAATATCGAGTAACAATAACTTCACTCTCATTGTATCTCATAAAATATCTGGATCTAATTGTTGCTATCAAAGAAAGCGTACATTCCAGAGACAAAAAGAAACCCGCAAAAAGGGGTACGAATAAAAAAGAGAAAAAGGACAAGCAAGCATACAGCGATGGATAGCGGAGAAAAGACACAGGAAGCCCGAATACCGACGACTAAGTACGAACTTGGAAAAGCACACAGTACTATCGATGGGTCTCGGTCGCGGTATATAAATATATCCGCAACGAACGAAGAAACAAATAGAATCGAAGGCAGAGAACAAGAGAGAGAGAGAGAGAGAGAGAGAGAGAGAGAGAGGGAACAAGGATCGCGTTGGTCACCGTTACTACATGGTCGTGGCAGAGTTCACCAGGCATCGAAGCTAGCGTACACTCACGCGCGTTCACCAGGACCACAATGCTATCTCCTCGGTGGGATCAAATTGTCGAAGAAGGAACGAGCATATTTCGCGTGACCCCGCGGTAAAAGCGCAGCAACGCGAGCTGCGCGGCTCAATTCCTCTGAAATACCTCGATATATTTGTCGCTGTTCCTGCCGCATACTCGCTGTGTATATACAGAGATGCAACCCTTCACCCTTACCCACCCCCTCCCACTCCCCCTTCCCTCCTTCCCTTCCTCCCTCGCTCGTAGTTCTCGTGGTTCCTCTCGATTCACGATGCAGGCTGCTCTCCGCCGCATTCTTCCAAGTATAAATCTCGAGGGAATGCAACGCGTGGTTTATCTGCGCTACGGACCTGCGCTCTTGGCGCAGTGTTACAGATCCAGCTTGGAACAATCGTCGATACGCTCGATTTTGGGGGAATTTGTCGATCAAGTGGATAATTCACAGAACAGAAATGGAATTTCGTGGAAAAATTCTCGTAGCGAGCTAAAGCTACGAGACGCCATTCGCCAACAATGACCATTTCCTAATCGACGAGCAAATATCTTCAAAGTACCATTCTAACTCGTCGTTCCAATCTAGCCGAGAGAGATCGACAATTCCTGGCCAGTAATTAAATAAATCATCGGCGTGCAAGCGATCGGAGGCATCTTTCAGCGCGCGGTGCCCGGTCGGCTGCCGACACCTCCTCCACAACGGCGCATACTTCCTCGGCTGAGACGCGATATATACGTCGCGATATGTATCTGCCGTAAACCCATACTTAACAGCGTGTCGAGCCGCTCGTTCTCGCAGCATCGTGTCCTCTCTTCCACCTTCCACGCTCCTCCATTCCCAATCTCCGCGTCTCGTCTCTTTCCCTCTCATTTCTATCCTCCTTCCTCTTCCTTTGCTTTTCTCTTTCTTCCTTTCCTCTTCCTCCAATACTCTCCCTTTTTCTCAACCGCGAAACGTCTTGGCTACCCGCGCGGCTACGTTTCTTTCTCTCTTTCTTCCTCCCTTTCACCGTACGTTTCAACGTGCATTAAAATTCGCCGACAACCCTCGCGGCCGTTCTACTGCTCGCAGCGGCGAATTTCAATTCCTCGCGATTTCGTGGCTGCGAAACGGCCGGCGGCCATTTGCATGATAATTGCCGCGCGGTCTAGCCTGGATCACCCGACCACGCTGCTCCAGATAGATTCCGCCGCAACCGACAACCGTTTCTATCGGTCGCGATAGATTCGAGAGACGCGGTCTTCGCACGGTTCGCGGTTTCGATGCGTGTGTCGATAGTCGGCTGCGCGGAACGGATGAATATCAACGCCATCGGACCTCTGCCGTTTTAACACTGAACGCCTGGTCAAACGAGCGGTTTGAAAATTTGATTTAAAATTCCACATTCTTTCGTTCGTTTAGCTCTTCACTAAAAAAAATCTAATTTTTTTTTTTCGTTATCCAAAAATTATTTTGTGCGTTGTTGCCTGTGTGAAATTGAACAATCACCTGTATTCCTTTCGTAAAAACACTTGATCGATATAATTTTTTTTTTTTTCTTGTTATCCCAAAGTTATGTTTGTGCCTGTATGAAATTGACAATTACCCGTATTCCTTTCGTAAAAAGAGCTGATCGGTTGCAACTCACTCATGGTTGTACTAGTCGTGCTATTAAGTTTGGCTTCCGAGTATTCAAAGAGGTGCATATAATCTCACAGAAGGGCTGGACTGTGTACTTGTCTAACCGAAAGTGAAATTTTGACGTATAAACGAAACTATTTTAACTCGCGAAAAACTTTAAAGATTTTGATTCGTGGTAAAAGTTGTGACGTGAAAATTATAATATTTCCTGATCGGTTGAAAATTATAACGTTTCTGATTACGAAATTATATCTTTCCAACGTAATATCGTTCAAATTGCTTTAAATTTAAATCAATCATCAACGTGCATTGCAGGTTTGCTAGAACAAGTATTAACATACAAGAATTAATGATATCTAAATAATTTCAATCTCTGGAAAAATAATATCCTCCACCATTTTTTCAACTTTCGTAAAAAACAACAAGAAGCCTAGTTTACATGAATTATCCCGAATTATATGAATTGTCGAGTATCAATATTAATTCAAGACTGTTTCGAGAAATTTTCTTTTTTTTTTTTAAAACCCTTTTGTTCTTACGTGGTTGTTATAACTTTCATTCTAGGCGTTTGTTCAGACATATCATTATACATCGCAAATGTATACGTTCGTTATAATTATCAGCAAATTATAAAAGAAGAAAGTCCAAGCTGTCGACTAGATCTCAGGCTTGCTCCCTCAGAAGGGACAATCGAGTGCAAAGGGTTAATATTCTTGCGCTCGCAATAGTAGAAACAGGTATGTATAAAGTACCGGACTGTTTAGTGTTAATTTCGAGGGACCGATACGCCAAGTATCAGTTTATCTGGACGATACGCAAAGAGAAAGTGACGTACATACGTGTCCCATGTACAGAAAGAACACGCATTGTCTGCGTGTTTGATTTACGAGGGGACGCCGTTTGCGCGTCATAGAGTCGTTTCGCCGCGAAATAAGTTGAACAAGTACACGATCTGACCCTTCACCCGTGAGTTATTGCACGCCGTGTCGAATTGAACGGTCGCTACGTGTCTTCCGGAGGAGACGCTTGCGCCGGCAGCTGCACCCGCAAACGACGCGGAGGACGCGCACGAACAAAGAGAACGCATTATGCCATACGATGCTCGTTAAGGCCGCCGGTTTATCCAACCCGGCGAAACTTTGCGAAATGCCAATAATTGGCGCAAAAATGCCGAGTTATCTTAGTGCAGTGGCTGCACCTGTCGCCGTGTAGCCGAGGCAGGCCAACGTGCATGCAAATGCGAGGCCCGCTCGCATACCAGAGATTGATATCTGCAATAAGTCGCCGCGTTCGAACGAGGGTGTAACCAACGAGCTGCACGGTTAACAAGCTATTCTAAATCGGAGGAGAGTACTACTACGCTTTCACGTGTCGTCTCACCGGGTCATACTCGCGGTTCGTGCTTTCCTCGCGAAGAATCAAGGGAGAGAGAACGATGGGAAAAGAAGCGATCGAAGATCGGCGAGTCGAGGTTCAACGCCGGCTTTACTCGATAAGACTATCGGCGGTGTTCGAGAAATCTCGTTTGCGTGCGAGACGAAACGGCACGCGAGAAACGGCTCGGTGGAATTCCGAGGGAGCTGGAAATCGTGAAACGAAGTGGCGACAGGACACCGTGGAGAAGGGAGGAGGGCGCGGGGTGGGAGGAGAGGGGGACATCCATTTTGATAACGATTTACGAAGTCAGGACCGAACGTACGCGTCGCTGGATGCTGGAAAATCGAGGCAATTCTCTCGAGAGACGTCGGGTAAGCAATTTTCTTATCAGACCGTCATTTCCGGTCGTTTATCTCATGGCTTGTAGTTAAGAAGGGACATTGATTAAAGGGCCATTTTAACTTGGGCTAAAATGCCCCCGCCGTGGTAGCCATCGTCGTTGCTCCGTCTCCCAGTCAACTTCTTCAACTCCTCTCCTGCCCACACCGAAGAAAAGCAGGGGGTTAGCAGGCGGTTGCTCATTTCGCTCCTTTTGATTCAATTTACGACTAAGAATGGCGTCGATAAAGGTATCCGAGACCTCCTGACCCCTCCCCGACTGACGCGAAATCCACCCCTTTCTCGCGCTCTTTCTTTCCAACTCTTTTGCCTCTGCATCGGAAATGTCCGCGTCTCCTTTTCCCGACGAGTCGAGAACTACCTGGATCCCGAAGCTTTCTTTCGAAGGCGGTCGTGTTTCACCGACCTGCTCCCCTCCCCCGCAACTCTCCTTGCCCGCTACTTTCCCGATCCTCGTGCAGGCTTACCTTCGGCCTTTTATCGCGCCGGGATCAAATCATTCGATTCTTTTCCACGACTCGAAACGGCCATAATCGCTGCTGCCCCGTACTACCTTCTTCTCCTCGGGGAGAGAAAGAGGGTCGCCGCTTCTATCTCCGCATCCCCGATCTCACCCCTCTTGGCACAATGAATCGGATGGCTCTTTTAACTCGCGCCTGAACGGCCACTGGGACAGCTTGTTACGCCCGCGTCGGTGATCAGCATCGTCGAGGATACGACGGAGAGAGTTTCAACTTTGGTTAAAAAGTTTAACGCAAGAAGAACGCGCGACATCAAGCTCCATCCTTTCGCCCCTGTGGTTTTTAGCTCGCGAGTGTATTTCGATCTCCACGTGTTTCACTCGTCAAAAAACACAGCATCCATTGAAATCGCAAGTAGGTCTCGCAGCATTCGCCATACGTGCTTCGTTAAAAAAAGTGGGACAAACGAAGAAGGATTCGACGAGGTTCGATTCACCATCCAACTACTAAAATCGCATCCGGTTATGCGGATGGGAGCAAATTTTCCGTGAAAATTTACATTTTAATAACAATCGTCGGCCACGGTGGATTCGCCGCGCCGTGTCGAGTGCGGCGGAAGGCTGGCGATATCTAGGCAGGCGATGAAAGAGGAGGGAGGTGGGTTGCAAGGAGGTTGGCAACGACAAGACGCGACCGAAGTTTGATATTTCGCCGAAAAGTCCTCGCATTGTCTAAAAGTTGATGGCGTCACCCCAAGGAGGAAGATAACATCTGGTGCTGCCTCCATCAACAACCCACCCCTCACGCCACCCCGCGGACCGAACTCGTCTTCAATTATTCTTGCATCCCCACCGTTCCTTTCGCGAGTTCTTTCTCTCCTCGTCGCACTCTCCTCTCTCATCGCGTCGCCACCATCCAGTCCGCTCTCTCGCCAACCCCCGTTTCAACCCTCCCCCACCCTCCTCTTTCCACCCCCTCGGCCGCCCCCACTTCTACCCGTCTTTCCGTCTGTCAGCCAGTTCAGACGAACAACGAATTTATGGAATTACGAGAGGCAAGGCGGAATTCATTTGCATCCTTGAAAAACTTGTATAAATGCGACACGTATACACACACACACATATACGTACATGTATGTATATATGCATGGAAACGTCGGATCTGGAGAAACTCGACGCCTCGTGGAGAGACCGGATTAATCGAACCGGTCTGGGAACAGGTGGTGGTTTCGAAAGATTCTGCGACGAGATTAAAACGAGGTAAAACACGATAACAGAACGATAATCAATTTTTAATGGTTGCTTAGGGGGAGCCTTAAGAGCATACGGAAATTTGTTGTTATTTGTTAATTGTTTCGTTTGTTGTAAATTTGATTATTTTTACGATCATCTTTTAAATATAACGGCAACAACGCAGCTATTCTTTACTTTATCTTTATCTTTATTCCCCTCAGACTGCTTAGCTTATTGCTTTGATACTGTCGTCGAGTATCTCGATAGTATTTATTGAAATATAACGTTCGAGCACACAGACGCGAATGGAACTGTAACTTTTGCCGAGTCAGAGTGCAAGGAATTAATAATCTAATTAGACAGCCGATACCGAGCAGCCCTTCCGAGAAACCTTGAATCTGATCTCTTTCTTTCCGCCTTTGGACGGAGGGGTACCACCGCGTTAAGTGGCTGCTAATCCTATCAATCAAAATATATTAAAAGCAAGGTCCGCCTCTAGGGTGTCCGTCCTCGAACTTCACCCTTTTAATAAACTGCCGCCGGAGGCGGCCAAGCCGGCACGATTTAAAGAGTTTTCGCGGGAAAGAAGCAAGCTGCGAGCAACGGGTCGAAGTAGAACCACCCCTTTTGAGGGCGGCGTAACTACTTAATTTCAAAGGACACCACGACGACGACGCCTTGTGCTCGCCTCGCTGCCGAGGATTTTCCTCGCCACCTCTTTCTCGCCGCCCTCGCCCCTTTACATCACAAAGGGACCGCAGGAAATTCAGATCGTCGTCGACCGACATCGCGAAACCATCGAGGAACACTTTGGCTTTTCCTCCAGTTTCTCCTCTCCTTATCCGATTATCGGATTCTCTTCGTAATTTCTTTCAACGCGCGATATTTGCTGCTCTCGTTACGTTCGCACGATCAACGAAAGATTCGAGAGCCAAGTCAACTTCTCCTCCAATTGTTACACGCCTGTGCGATCAAATATGGAAATTAAACAGGTGATACGATCTGTTTTACGGTTTCCTTCGAGACTTCAAACTCTGCAATCGCGTTCCCGACCGCGGACCCCTGGCAACAATTTTCCCAGACAGTGGAACGCAACTTCTTCAATCTGCAATTTCTTCAAACTCTAATTGATACGTTGAGAATCGGTCGGTCGCTGGGCAACGAACTGTACAGAAGGCATTTATCTCTTCGCTGGCCGTCGCGGCGGAACATCATCGAGTAATCACGATGAAATTACACTCTTATAAATTTTCATCGCTCGCCGCGATGTAATATAACTTGAACGTGTATACCTCTCAGCCAGGTGGGACGAGAAGAAACTATTAATTATCTGACAGATTTAATTATCTCGCTCGGCCGTGATTCGAACGGGATCACGTGATCTCGTTTTCCACGGTCGGACTCGAGCCTTGCGAATTAGCAGCCCTCGCTAATAAAACGTTTGCCTCGCCCGAGACGATGAATCGCGAACGCGGAAACACGCCGGCGAAAACGCTGCGAGAGTACGCCGCGAAGAAATTGCCAGCAGTCAAGCGTATTTTGCTCCCCCCTCCCCCTCCCACTCCTCCTCCTTCCTTCTCATTCGCTCTCTCGTTGCCCGCCGCTTCTTCCACGCTTTCTAGAGCTGTTTCTCGTCTTTTTCTCTATTTAACGGCGGCCAGCACCGTTATCGCAGCATTTACGTCGATAAAGCGCGCGCGCGCAATCACGTCTAGGATCTGGCCGTGGCGTTCACACGTGTAACGATCACCGGTAGCTGTAAAGCAAACGCAATTTTCATAATTGCACGTTGAACAAACGCGAAAACGCGGCACACGTCGCGCTACTAGACACGCGAGATCGTTATTACGGCCCATTAAATATCGTTTAGTAATTAGCCCGGAAGATTTGCTCGCGTCGTTGACTACTTTCAACTCGCGCGACGCGAGTTTCAAACTCTCGACGGTCGTTATTACGCCGGGCTATTACGAGAATGTTATCCCTTACATTTGCGTTGGTACGTTTTTAACAGCAATCAGCCGGACCGGATTGCCTTTGATTTTACCTCCTTTTAATTCTATCTCCTCCGAGTTATCTCTTCCTTCTCTTTGCGCAGCTCTTTCGACAGAGGAAATCAGACTAATTACAAGGAAACGTCTGTCGTGATACGAAGCAATTCGAAGCGAACGTAGCAATTTCCTCGTGTACATTTTTTTTCTTCTTTCTCTTTTTTACTATACGTCTCTCTCATATTTTTAGCGCGTTTCAGCAAGAAAATGCCGGAAACTGATCGGGCAGCAAGCGTTCTCGAGTTTCAAGGGAAAATGATAAATAAAGGCGCGAGATGCTGGCCGCCGACAAGAAGAGACCACGAGAAATTGCTTCCAGCGACGCGTTTTTTTGTCGAGCTACCATAATCGAGAAATGCCCGTCCTACTCGCAGCTGGTTCCGCCGTTTTCCTTGGAAAGGGCGTAACACGGGAGTAACGCCAACTAGGGTGACGTGCCGGTCGACTCGCGTTTCCTCGAATTCGCGTATCAATTAAAAAGAACGCGCGTTCAAACTGACGGATCGGCGGTTTTGCGAGCGAACTAGCCACCTTCGTGTCGCGCGGACCGTTCCGCACGTGTACCACTTTTTCCTACACGATGAACACGATCGAACATGGGGACTCCAGTGTAAAGGCTGCTCCACCACAGAGGAATTAATATGGCGCATTTCTTGCCGCTTGTAGCACCTGTTTCGTTGCGAGAGGTCTTGGCAATCGCGCTGTCTATCTATCGGCCATCGAGTAATTTCTCTTTTTTTCTTACGCTTCAAGAACTCTTTTGAAAATTGTTTTAAACGTGCGTCAGGTCTCAGAACTCTCGGAGATTCGAAAATACTCGGGTTTCATATACGAGCGAGTTACAAGTAACACATGGACGACTCGTGCGATGCTCGTACACACTAAATCTCCCCGTTATAACGCAAGCTCGTAATTCATCGTGACTCGTTACGTGCAGCTTGCTCAAGGTAAATGAGGCTTGGATCTTCTAATAAGCTGGTTGTAAAGGCAGTTCTAAACATACTCGAGGAAACATCCTTGCTACATCGAATACGCAGCCACCCCTGTTTACTACCCTGTTTTAATCTCCGTTGTCAAAATATCTCACGATCCTCGTATGTATCCCCACTGAACAAACCTCTAAACTGAAAGTTTCCTCTTTCCTCCAGCAACACAGTTCCAGAAAAGCCTGTCGAACAGGAGGGCACCACTCCGGTGGAAAGAGCGGGGAAAATCGTCCCCTTTTTACCGCGATAGGTTAGCCAGTGTCGGAGCAACGGACCGGACTGGAGAAAAGCAGCATTACCGGGGCGCCACGAGGAACGAAGGAAGGACACAAAGCGTAAGATCACGGAGAGCAGGCTAGATAGCCGGAGGGTGCTGCCGTTGGAACGGCTGGGATACCTCCGCCTCGTCTCCGCAACGTCTCCGCAACGTCTCCGGCGCGTCCCCGCCGCAAGGATGTGCCGGTAGGAAAGCTGGTAAGGTGCAAGGTACAATGCTCGGTGGGCACAGTGTGTCCGACGTTTCTCCGGGGAGCGATCAATGATAGGCCGGGGGTACGAGTCACGTGACCTCGCCGCGGGGAGTTCGCGCAATGCATCACCAACCAACCACCCAGGCCACCCTCTTCCACCTCCTTGCCCTCCCTACCCTCCTTCGAGTCTGCCTCCTGCGCCCCTCCGTTTCGACCATCCCCTCGACACCCCGCAACACCACCGTAACCAGCCGTCCCGCATCCTGCCACCCCACTCTTCACCTTTCTTCTTCCACCCTCTCTCTCGCTTGGATCTCTCGTCCACCACCATCGCGACGACCACCACCACCACCACCACCAACCACCACCACCACCACCACCACCATCGTCGTCGTCGTCGTCAATGTTGCTCTGTTCCACTACCGCCCCTACTAACGTCGTCGACGATGTCGTCGTCGTCGTCGTTACCATCTCGGCGTTTCTGTACTCTCTACGGCGCAGACACGCCGAGAGTACTAAACGGGGTTGTTGCTACGTTGCTCTTGGCGACCAGCAAGTGTCGTCTTCGTCGTCGACGTTGTCGTCGTCTTTGAGGAGACGACACTCCCCTGCAAGCAAGGACTTCTCTCGCGTCTTTCGCATCCCCCTTACTCGCCGCGCGTTTTCTTCGATTGGTTTCGACCACCACCGCGATCGACTGTTTATTAAAAATGCTCGGCTATCCAAGCAACTGGAAGTAATCGGGCTTCCTCGGTCATCACGAACGAAGCTCTTCTCGCATGGATATTGTGCGATGTTTAAATAATTTTGATTCGTGAGTTGAACGGGAATTCTCTGAGAATTGTGCAGCGTGAAACGTGGTTCGTGGTTCATGGGTTGTCGAGAAATTCCACTTTTTCACGAAAACAAAAAGAGAAAAAAGAAAGAAATGAAAAGAAGAAAAAAAAAACAGTCGACTACACATCCTCTTTGCATCGAATACATATTTCACGACCACGCGAACGATGTTCCCCCGAGCATAAAGGCGAGAATTCGTATGAAAATCGAGAGCGGACGACGGCGTTTTCTCTGTTCTCGTACCGCAAGACACCAGTCAACCCGGGCGAAAAAATATTCATAATGGTATTTAAATTCCGCGGTCAGTCGCCTAGTTACACCGTTCTGCGACGACGGGCACGGTAGAACCGCATTCGTATGAAAATGTACGGGAAACCCGCGACCCCTGGGAAATCATGACGTCCGTTACTCGCATCCTGGAGACTCGAAAGGACTCTAGAAAAATTTCATGCATCTGTCAGCGCTGACATCGCAACGCTCTATGTCGCCGACACGATGCTAATAGCAACGGAACGAAAAATCTGCGAAATTGCTATCTCCCCCCTTCCCCCTTTTCTCAATATATCGACACATCCGTGTGTCTTCCTATTTTATTAAAAAATATCGTGGTTGAAGTTTCACGCTCCACGCCACTCGAAAAGGTTTGTAATAACAACACGAATGCATTCATCGAATTTCATTTTACTGTAATGAAATTAAGGCTATACCTTGTCCGACTTACTACTTTTGAATTATGAAGTAGAAATAAGAGAAAATAACAGTTGCGAATTCTTTCTGTTATTAGAATATTGAACATCGATACACTGAATGACGTTTAAACTCAGTATAAACTGAAAAAGACCTTTAAAAAAAAAAGTTGTCGGTAATAAGAGTGAATAGGTGAAAATTGTGGGTATTTATCTAATGCAATTTTATTTAAACAATCGCGTGTAAAAAGCGACTGCCCGTGTAACTGCGTAGCCGGTTCGATCAGCATATATATGTATGTATATATACACATTCTTCGCGACTTTCAACCCTTAACGTCGCTGTTATATTGCCCCGAGAACCTGAGTCTGTTTGCATACTAAAAAGGTTTAAAACTCCCGGGACAGAAATAATATTCGCACGGTTACGAGCTACGCGTACGGCATCGTTGATCGTTCCAAGCTGACGTATCAATGATTTTACACCGGTTTAAAATACGCTTCGTTCTAATACACCATTCTTCACGCGTGACTCTACGTTCCTCCGTATCAATCTGCGCAATAATTTCTACGATAGCTTTTTCTTATATAGAATTGCTGCGTAATTGGTAGCGAAGGATCGTTTGAAAGATTTTAAGTAATTCTGAATCTCGTTTTGCAGGACAAAAGGCAGGAAACACGTGACGGAATAGGATCGAAGTAACCGAATGAAGTTGGAAGAAGAGATTTCTCGAGGATAAAATTAATTTTAACGCTACAGAAAATAATGGTGAATTTCACAATTGTATGATAGTTACCAATTAGTAAAAAGAGTAGCAAAATTAGTATCGATCCGAAGTAAATAAAGTAAATAAATTAAAAATATATTGATTATATAGTTGAATAAAGAGTCCCTTGACTAAATCCTTAATTCCTAGAATCATTTGTCATCCAATTAACAATTGTTGCTAGAATCAGCAAACATCTTGATTTCCAATTAGCTTTTTTGGCTCCAGGTATGACGAGATTTTCGTCACGTTAAGTAAATGATTCTATTGAGTACGACGTATTTCATTTGCACTTCTAAAATTGCACTCCACTGGACAAGACGAGTTATTATAGAACACAGTTGCTCAACTGACATAGCCATGTACCTACTCGTTGAAAAGCATGGGAAAATGTAAAATTATTGTGAATTATTTCCCGAACTCGAATCAAAAAAATGTTACTTTAAAAATTTTTTATACATTTTGAATTATGATGTACTACATGTAAAATCGTATATTAAAAAAAAAAGTTCGCGGATAAATGGATAGATCACATTTTATTATAAGATGCACGAAAGATGTATGTAGAAAGATATATGAAAAAATATTTGAAAAATACAGCTTCTATTTCAAAAAGATCTCCTAAATCTTCACGACTGATTGAAAAGCATTCTGCTTATTAGATTCCTGGCTCTTCATAAAGAAAAACGTCACAAAATAATGTAAACTAAAAAGTCAAGATTTTTATGCTGAATCGTGCGCTTTTGATTTCCACGTTTAGGTTTAGATATTTCGTTACATTTCAATAAAGTATTATTCCGATATTTCGACCTTTTGTTTACTACGAGCTTGACGATATATTTCGTCGTCAGAACTTATCACGGGCGCGATGATACACCTCGTCATCGTGTAAAAAATAATTATTACGTGTATCAAATGTAACTATGATGTTTGAACGCAGTGAGGAAAATACTCCTCGATTAAACATGATTCTAAGTAAGTTAATTCACACGCGATTGTCAGGAAATTAGAATTAAAATAAAAGGGAGAGGGATGAAGAAACAGGAGGAAATCGCGGTAAGTTGGAGTCAGGGTGAGTGTCGATGGTCGCGATCGCGGCGCGCGGTGGTATTATCACAGTGGACAACGTCAGTGTAAACAAGCCTTAGTGGCCATAACAGCGCGGCAGAATGTCGTCCCTTCGACCGGTAAGCTGCATTCTACGCGGTGTCCTCGTTACGACCCTGTTGGCCGCGCGATAACTTTCAGGTTACTGCCACCGCTTACGCTCCGCCATCAACGACACACAATGTTCGGCCCGCTCGCTGGCCACCGTTGCTGATTGCGAATGAAACACGGAACACGCTCGCAGCCCTCGTAGTCCGACGATAAAACGGCCAAGGAAACGTGCGCGCCGCGAAATTACTTCCCCCTCCGGATCTCGGCCGATCTCGCGCGATATCCGCCGCGTTATTTACATAGACCGCGCTTTATTAATTATCTAAACACGGTGTAATGAATCGCGATACGGCCACGACCGAGAAATATACGGCGGCCGTGCGTGCTCGAGGCTCGGGGTTACTCGACGCGATGTTACCAGGGGGTCTTTCGAGGAATTTTTTTCCCCCACGACACGATCGAGGGGCGAACAGAGGTTTCTCTTTTTCATATCGCGTGATCGGCGTAAGTGATATGGAATTGTAGAGGCAACGAATTCAATAAGTGAGTTACAACAACTGGAACTGGGTATTCGGTAATAAGTGCGATTATCACAGCACTGGACTGTGAACGTGTCCAACCGGACTTGATATTGGTAATTAAATGCGAACTTGGCGAAATATCTTTGGAAAATCAAATTGACTGACAATAGACGACGTAAAGACTATACCGTTTCTCTACAGATTGAGAATCAAATCGTTTCTAACGCGCGACCGCCCGCCACCCTGTTTTTATTATCTAGCTTGTTATATAACATAATCTAGCTAATCGGATTTAAAAGACGAGCCGTTTCGCTCTGCTGTAGATCATCTAGTAAACGGTGAATTGATGATAACAAAAGTTCACGGGTCAATGACTCGTCTTCACCTTACGCGATGCTTCCGAACCCTGATCTATTATAACAAACATTAAACGGAATGTCCAATGGAAATATAAACTAAACCAAGTTAATTATTAAGTAATTCGAATTTCAAGGAAAATCGAATCGAATAACGTCGTGTGAGATGCGTATCGTGGCCGAGATTAGGATATCTGTAGTGCGAAAATTTTCTTTTGGAAAAACAGAAAATGGAACATAGAGAACTGTGTTCAATACATACGAATATGAATTAATTTTTTCCAACTTCAACTGCTTGACGCATCCCTTCTAATCCTTCTGCCTTCATTTGCTATTAGGGGTCTATTTCCGCGGCGATACTAACGCTCAGCGAAAAGCAGAGTAACCACGAGCGAGCATAAACGTAGAAACTGGACGGAAACACGGAGATTGGAAAACGGGATTGGAAACATTCCCACGTTACGCGACGGGTTTCGTGGATATCCATCGGCGATCGGCGGACGTCGGTGATGGATGAACACAGCAGTATCTAACAAAGTCAGCGTGCAAACTAAGTTGGAGGCGCATAGAGAGAGGCAGCGGGGACACGCGGACGGATTATGGACGGTTGCGGACCGTGGTCCGCGTGCGGTCTCCGTGTGCGAGGTTTGGGCGCGTGCGAGCCGGATTTATGGCCCCCATTATGACGTTGACGTATCGCCTTCGCGAGGGTCCCGAACCAAAGCCAAGGCGGATCTAAGCTCCGTGTATCTAAGCCGAGAGCTAGCCACAGGTTACCGCAACCCGGACGAGAATATTTGAGGCCTGATCCCGTCGACCACCGTGTCCTCCGATAAACGTCCGAACGATCCTCGCCCTCCTGTGCTTTTCCACATCGTCCTTCGTTGCCTCTATCGCCGGCTCGCTAAAGAAATTCCAATAGCCGTGTTCTTGGTTTGTATTCGATATATAGGGTATTTCCCCGGTGGGAAATACAAGAGAGATGTGGAACTTACGAGTGAATCTCTTATTGTATTTCCGACTGTGGTCACACGACACACGCCAGATCAACCGAATCGATTAATTCGTATGTGAGTGGTTTGATTGCATGAAAGTCGCACGAATTCGTCAAAAATGCACTGGCCGTACGAATTCTCTTACCTCTCTCTCTATTCAGATATACACGAGTGAAAGTTCACAGATATATTTTTTAATCTCATTTAATATACAACAGGATGTTTAGGCTGACATTCTGGGATATACTCGTAGAATTTATTCTACGTCCAATCTTTGGACTTGAAATTTGTTCTCGAAGCGAATGTATCGTTTCTTTCACTCGAGGGTAAAAATTTCAAACGTGAGCTTTCTGAAAGATAAAGATCGCCGATACTTAATTTCCATAATTGTGTTACACGTTTTCAGCCTTTTTACAACTATGTTGAGTTTGTAACTGAATACTGTAACCAACATTTGTCACGAACCGTAACTCGAAGACGGTTCGAATGAAAGAGAGTAACATTCTACTTAACGTGTCAAGCACCAAGCAGTAGTCACGTCGTAGAATATGTGAAAGAAATAGAAACAAACGAATTGTCAAATAAAGAGAGCCAAAGTATTCTGTATAATTGCAATCACTCGTCAAATTTGAAACCCCAAGTGAGAGATGGCTCGAAGGGGGAGAAACGCTAAGATTCTCGATCGTCAGTCGAAATTATTGGCATTTTCCGGCCGGTAACGGCTGTCCAACGCTGCGGTAAACGACTGGAGAGGATGGTGCAGCATCGGGAATTTAAAGGGCGTGTGCGAAGTCGCATTTACGCGTCGGATGCGCAGCCCCGAATTCAATTTATACCCTCTGTCCGCGCGTTTCCGGCTCTAACCGCACATCTTGCTGGGATGGCAGCACTTCGTCCGTTTCCGGAATCGTCTTTCTCCTCCTCCTCCGCGTTCCTTTCCAGTGTCTTCGATGAAATACGAGGACGTTTTCTCTATCGCGCCACGACGATTCTACGCCGGGGTGAACATATACGATATGGGATACGAGGCGGAGGGGGAGGGGGTGGGACGGGGGCTGACGCGAATAAATCGCGCTGCAAAATGGATCAGGCGACGTACAGCGGGCGTCACGCGTCGTCGAGTGTCAAAACACCGTGGAGGTTGCCGCCAGTCTGGACGATGCATTAAAGGGCGGCGAGTTAATGGACAACTGGGATCCACCGGATCGGCCACTTTCTCTACGCGCCTGTTACTCCCGAAGGAATTGCCGGGTTACATCGCGGAGAACGATGATGATGGACACATCTTTCGCGGACCGTATGGTAGAAAGTCATTCTCGGACGTCGATATATGTGACACAGGGAATATCTTTTTCAGCCACCAAGGATCGCCACAGAGAAATATTATGTATTGATATAGTGTGCACTGATAGGTCAACGACACTGTATGAATTAGAACTGTTAATTGCAAGATATTCGTAAACAGAAATTACTCAATAGCTGAGATTACACATCTGTTATTTCTATTCATATTGGTCTAACAATGTATTTTCAACAATATTATCTCCACGTCTGCTAGCATTGAACGTGCATTTGTATTTTCAACAGCTAAAAATATTATTGAAAACGTTGACTCCTTGGTAATTAATTGTTACACTGTTTTATCATTACCTGATATCTCACGAGACACCCAGATAATTTTGTTCTCGACGGGTATTTGAGTATCTCTTACGCTCTATATTAGCTCTACTTTTTACAAGAAGATATTTTGTTTCTGCCGAATTAAATAATCCTATCATAGAATTACCCTTGTTCTTGATATTATTCTCTTGCTAGGCAATAAATTAAATTCCATGTAACGCGGAAACTTTTTGTTCGAAATCCGATATAATTATAAATTTCTACTTTTCAAGTTCGTGATATTACATTCCTGCCATTAGGAACGAAGAATGTTTAATAAAATATAAGATGGCAAATTAAAATTCTTGCATTTATAAGAAAAAGAAAAGAAATGCGAATTCAGATGGAGAAAACAGGCAGTGTGGAATTTTGATTCTAACAATCGGTTAAATGGAACCGCGGACACGGCATTATGGAGCTGACGATACTGAGAGATCGAAAAATGTATCTATTATATCCCGACGGGCTGGAGACACGCAGAAACTGGATACGACGTATGCTAGTTCGAGATCCCGGCAAACTCTCCCGAGGGGAAAGCCGAAGATATTGAATATCAGATCGCGTGTCCTCGGTGTGTTTATTCGCGCAGTGGTGAACTCGCGCGCGGCACAGGAAACAAAATCCTGTGCCCGAAGGGTGGTACACGATTGCGCGCGCCAAAGTCTTTTATCGTCGTTGAACGTGATTGAAAATAGATATATAAAGTCAACGTCCGTTTTTGGTACTCTCCTCCGAGCCTGCAGAGAGCCACAACCCTGTTCTATTGACTCGTTGTCTTCCCGCGACACGACAATTCTACTTCCCTTCGCGGCTTCACTTTTTAACGTAGACGAAAATTGAACGAAATACTACAACTTCACATCGAAAAAGTCGAGCGCGAATGCCGTACGCACGAATGATATTGAAAATTCGGACTCAAAAGGTAAAATTAGGTGGTAGAAAAAGTTCTTCGTACAGGGTAACCTTTGCTATTGATACGATCGCTAGAATAACGAGAATCTCCGTGAAATGCTCCTATTGTGACACAAATACCTTAAACTTAAACTGGTTATTTTTATCCGGGATGAAGTTACGGCTGCGATGGAAAATCTGCGACGGATCCAAGTCTCTGGTATATGGTCAGGAAATCGTAGGTAGCTTTACATCGTTGTGTGTAGCTACGGTACCACGCCGCCACTGGGAGACAAATGGCGGCGGTTATCACGGAAGGGGCGAGAGCGCGGCGTGGCGGGAGCAAAGGGAAAGATAAAGAGAAATACGGAGAGAGAGGAGAGCCGGTGGAATCACTAGTGGAAAACGAATGTCGGGTTAGGATAGAAGAAGGTGGATAAGCAGGAAGGTAGGGCACACGAAGACCAAGTCGAGTAAGGAAGATGGGATGAAAACATCGATTGCAGGGGCTTGTAACACCGCGGTACGAACAGAGGGATCAGGCCGAGCGATAAACCAAGCGGCCTGGAAAATGCCGGATCAACGGCGCGATGTTTCAGCAAAAACTGTCTAGAATCGGTACAGCCACGGCTCAAGGAGAACCAAGGAAAAGAGGCAAAGAATGAAACGGACCGGAGAAGGGAAAGAGAACTCTCCTAGCCTTATCCCAACCCCCTTGCCACCGACGAAACGAAGCTAACCGTGTATACAGAGATATACGTAGATATACCTATACACAGACATTCCGCGGTATATGCGATACTATATCGTTTACCCCCGTGGATTCTGCTTCCCTACCTCTTCTACACTCGCGAATCCCGACGGATTTATGAGGAAAGTAATACGAATTAAACTGACGTTTGTTCCTGTTTCTGTACGCGAAGCAAACGGTGGGAAAAGCCCACGAGATCGAAAGACGTTGAAGTATTCTCGAGAGAGTCAAATATATATAACGAGAAAAATTTTGCGAAATGAGGTTGTGGAATTAGAGGGTTGAATTTCAGCCTGTGCGGAGAAATTTAATGAGAAAATTCCAATAGCCGAACGAAAAAAATTATCATTTAATGATATTGTAAATTATTAAGATTTAATGATATTGTAAGAAGACGTGATTATTAAAATATATTTGTAAGGAACAACATTTTTACAAGGATTAGTTAAATACGTGATACAGAATTTGAAAAAAGAAACCGGACATCTATGAAAGGGTAGAAGAAATATGAATTCGAATGGGATAAAGACGATTTTTACTATGTATTGGTAAATTACCGACGTTGAGTAAGTTCACAAACGAAAGAAAATATAAGTATATCGCAGTTTATGGGATTTCTTTTCTCATGGTCTGCAATACCGACATAGCAAAAAATTATTGGTTTCTTAGCGCACTCTACGCTTAAACGGTGAACTGGAAAACTGCACCAACGAATGATAAAAGTTGATTAAATGAATGCGCTACGAACATGATTTTTTAAACCCATTATAATATCATGAAATTTTCAATATTGAAACAAAATTAGTAACTAACCGAAATTCCACGTTTTATGGATTTATGTTGTTTTTTTTTAATATAATAAATAAAAATTTTAAAATTATTAATAAAATACTAAAGAACCCATCAATTCAAGTAAATTTTATCAGAAGTTCGGTATAATACGAAAAAAATTGAAGAGAAGACAAAAGAACAAGCCTCTCATTTACACATTTACATAATCATTAGAAAAGAACTAATTAATCCTAGACTTTTTAAAGTATTTTTGTACAAATTTGAATGAAATATTTTCCATTTATTTGGAACAAATTAGTTACCCATATGTCGAAACTACATTATTTATTTTCCATTAATTTAATGGGTATGTAGCTTTACAAATACCTAGCCGAGATCGCAGCCAATCAACTCGTATTACTTCAGTTATTAAATTTTGTAACGAGCATTCTGTTTTGAACATTTCAGAGAATTTTCTATATTTAGTACATTCTACGTGCAATCTTCTTTTGTTGACGTCAAAAAGATTTATGAAATAAATTTAACAAGATACATTTAATTACCATTAGAAGAGAACCAGGCATCATTCCCTCTAAATTCCATAGTCCACGTTATTCCATCCTTCATCCACGCATTTGGAAATTGATAAATCTGTAACAAACTTATTTGTTGGATTAATAGTTTAAAAAACTTGACACAAAAATTCCACACCACTAAAACAATCCCGACATTTGGGAAAAAAAGCAAAAGAATAGCCAGAAGGGCAACTATACAATTATTTACGTTGCAAACCCGAGTATTTTGTTTCGCAACACTATTAGCATTAATTATGAAACAGAAAATTTTCAAAATCCAACGCGAGGAGTGCTTCGTCATGTTTAAAACTCCCGAAAAGAAGCACGCGACGTTATTAATCTACGCACTCATGTTTAAAAATACGCAACACTAATTGCGACGCACCCAGTGCAACCATGCTAGAGGTTGTTAATGAATAACTACTTCTGTATAGCTCTTGTAACTGCATCTGATGATCCAGGAGCAGGAACAGCCTTCCACGAAATTCAGTGGAAAAATTTGGGCATTTCGTAAACGCAACACTACCCCAAGAAACGCGATCATTCATTATTGCAATACTAAGAGTAAAAGTAAAATTGAAAATCGCGAATGAAATAATGTCGCAACACTAACTCTAAAGCTGAATTCAATGAAAATTATTATTAACAATACAAAACTGTACGAACGAAAAGCTACGTTTTACATACTCTAACATTCCAAAATTAATTAAAAGCAATGACTCTATAATTTATTTCAAAATAATAGAGAGCAAGATAAATTTTACTATGTACATTAAACAACTACAAAAATTCAAATCAAAACTGCAAAAGACTATCGCGGTATCATAATTCGCAACTCTACAGCAAACACGATTATCACTTCTTCGCAACTCTAATTTAAACCGTAATAATTGCTCGCAACACTAACAAGGAAAACCGTGATTTGCCCAAAACGATGATGTATGTACAATGGTGGGGAAGAACAAAAAAAAGAAAAAAAATACAATTACAAATACTAGAAGAGCATAGTGACAAAGTAGTGACGAGAATGACTTCCCATGCTCTGTAATCATTTAAATGATTCAGAAGATGAGAAACCATTTGTTGTGACCCTCTTCGTGGCAGTTTGCCGGGCCTCTTCGGCTGTTAGCCACTTCTTTCTTCGAGCGCAATGCCCGCTGAAACTTATATCTAGCTCGAGTCTTTCTAATCGCAAAACAAAAAAATAACTATAAAGGTGAAACGAAAAGATAAACCGTGGAAGCTGATCCCAATACACATGGACGAACATCGATCATAATGATCGTTGTCCGTTTGCATGTGCGTGCTCGAGCAATACCTACATGAACGTCCGTTTCGGAACCTACTCGCGACCTATCCGCGACCGCGACCGCGGTACTAAATTCAAAAAATCGAACAGTAAAATCAGAAATGCTCCATTTGTGCCAATTTCACTGTCGATTTTTCAAATTAGATTTCCTGAAACAGGTTGGACACGCGAAAAGGGGACACGCGACAAGAGACTGTGCCAACCTGCCCGGCCCTACCTACTTATAATTAAACACATTCACACCAGAAAGTATGCTACCTATCCTAACCGGTCGCCCTATATTTAAAAAATGGCAAAACAGACACACCAACACATTCACTCCACGGTTCTCACACATACCACCCGGGCGCAGACCTAAACTAGGGAGGATATGTCCCGGGACACCTCCGACACCCGAGCTTAACGTACAACTTTCACACTCTAATTTACGTACCATTTTCCTGAAATCGACTGACAGTGGCTAGCGACCATTGCGTAACACGTTTATATTTATAATTATATGTGAAATTAAATTGTGTTTAAAATGTAAAATTAATAACTAAGAAAAAATGTATATAATATTTCTATAGAAATTACAAGTGCAAGTTGACTTGGAATGATTATTATAATTGATACTATAATTAATAATACATTTATAGTTTATTTAAGTATAACTATAATAAATTCATATTTCAAATTAGTACGTGAATATTTTAAATATTTATAGTAAATGGAGCAATAGAAACGACGGTATTCCACATCCTAAGCACACACACATATGCGGAAAAAACGTCGTGCACGATACGCTAACACATTGCCAGTCGCTAAGAAATTTTTTATAAAATTACAAACTAAGGTCATCGTGCCCAATGTCTTTCA
Source organism: Tetragonisca angustula (assembly GCA_036937485.2). Taxonomy (NCBI): domain Eukaryota; kingdom Metazoa; phylum Arthropoda; class Insecta; order Hymenoptera; family Apidae; genus Tetragonisca; species Tetragonisca angustula. The sequence continues at coordinate 795,677 of JAWNGG020000102.1, read as the reverse complement.
CCCACTCAAGTAACACCTGGGCACGTGAGTGAGATCCTGACAATGAACACGGAAGGGGTTAAACCTGAAAATCCTCAACTAAAAAAATGATTAGTTTCTGTAATTTGTGTCTAACGGACTATTGCATTATTTCGTTTCAAATTCTAATGACTCTACTTTTTCACAAATTATTGAAATTACAAGAAAATAAAGACAATAAACAAGACACGATTTTATTTAAAAAGATACTATGAACGATTTAACAATTGATTCAAATAATCAAAATCAAACAATTGATTCTATAGAAATAATCTCAGGCGACTTCTTCATCAAAGCATATTTTCGAAAATGCAAAAGCAGTGTTCAAACTTGTTGCTTTGATACACAAATCTGCCTGTCGCGAAGTATCTTCTTGCACATCAAATTTTATACATTTTTCTGCGGAAAAAATTCTAATCTGTTATATTTCAAATTTTACTGAAGTTCATAATTACGAAACTCAATTAATTAAATCATTCTTGATACTATTATAAAAGATAAGATAAAACCGAAAATTATTAATTATTACAACAATTATTAATTGTTAATTATTGTAACAAAATATATCACTGGGTACGTAATTACTGCATTTTTCATAGCAACGAAGTCGGAGGGTATCCATCCTCTCTGCTATGAAATGTAACGAACGAAATCGTTTTGATAATAATTGTTTATAAACATTTATAATTTATCTATTCATACGGATATTCATATTCAAACATTTATATTGAATATATTTTGATTTTGTAAGTAAATATTATAAATGTATATTTTAGTTGTTAAAATCGCGATGTGCAAGAAGCCCTATCCTGATCTAATACATAAAAAAATTTGAAAAAATTGTTACTACTCACGAGTATAAAAAATACCCGCGATCACTATGCTCATCAAAAATTCTACGTATACAACCAGTCACCCGTGCCGATTCGGACCTCTCGTCCTACGACATGATTGAGTGACCGGAGGAACATAAATGCATGCGACTCACTCTATAGATGTGAAGAATGTTATCATCGATGCTGCATTGGGACAGAGAAAGTTATCGTGAAGACTCTCATCAAGTAGATAGCATTAAAAATGATGGAGACGGAAAATTTCTGAAAAAACATTAAACATTTCGTTTCTAAAAACAGTGTTATTTGTGAATATTTAAATTTTGATAATAATAAAAATTGGGATTAATAATTTAAAATGTTTTTATTTTATAATTATAATTTTACATTCGACTTCAATAGAAAGAAAACTATAAAGAATAACATTTAAATACAATATGCTAAACACTTACATTTTTAGCTTTTGAAGCATCGTTAGATTCTTGGAGGATTAGGGAAAGTAGAAAGACTGTAGTAAAACATTAAACGTTAGAATTTGTATTTGAAAGTAAAGCATGAAATCTTAAGTTAAAGATCATAAAAGATTCTTACATTCTTGGCTTTAAAGCCACCGTTGGATTTTCTCCAAAAAATAGAAAAAAATTAATGCTGATGTGAAGCGTCTGTAACAAAACGCTGAAGATTATACTTTATTGTTAAATTGAATAAATTAAAGTACAATATGTAAAATTACTTACGATCTTGATCTCCAGGAGAGGCTTTATCCTCTTCAACACTGACTCTAATACCGAAAACGAATATTAATCAAATACAATATACGAAAAAAATACAAAAAAGAAAAATAAAAGACTATCAACGCGCGCGTGTAAGTAATAACCGGCGGACTCACTGACTCCAATTTCGCGAACTATAATTTAAATGAATTATTTAATTTAAAAAGAGCCATGTTGCTCAGAAAAATGTTGAAATAACAAAAATATTCCGTAACAAACACTGACTCTCCGACCGCATTGCGCGCGGTCACAAAAATTTTCTGAAAATAAAGCTGATCAGAGGTAGGGCAAAGGATACATTCATTTAGAAAATATTGCTATTTTTCTAGAACATGATTATAGACAGTAAAGAACAAAAATTTTGAATTTGATAATCTAATAGAATATACATCCATTTGACAGTCTATATCTATACCGTTAAGCTGGTATAAATTCAAATAAAATATTAACTGATTTAATCTTTTCTATTCTTATCTTTGTATTCCAAATAATTACGAAATTATGTATTGTGAATTGTATCTCAAATATAAATTGTATACCAAATATTATTCAATGTATTTACAAAATGTTACCAAATTTCCGTAAAAATTCATCAAATTGTCCATTAATGATCGTGGCATCAATGCGTTCTATGCTATCTCTGCAATTATGGAGACCAGCCTGCACAAAAAGAAGCCAAAGTTAGAACAAATATATCCAATGAAGGCAAATATGTAAAAGTGAAACCATAATCAACTTCAAATTTTAATGAAAAAGCTTGCGAGACAAAGTACCAGTAACCGTAAGAATGAAATCGAAGATCGAAGAAAAATCAGCAAGAAAAGCTTCAAAATCTTACTCTATTTATCGTTAATACACAACGAATTAAATCGTTAAACGGCTCAATTAATCGTTAAACACACACGTATTAATTAAATGATACTATTAATAGGGTATAAATGAAAGTAAAAGAGTAAAAGTGTCGAAAAAGTGATGCCATCGAAGAGACGCCACCGATAGGTTAGAAAAGTTACGAACCTAATGCGGCGTAATACGTGTTGTTGTTATGAAATCCTATAGTCGAATGACTCTCCGCGATACGTCTCATCCTTCGGTTAAGGAAGTAGGGGATGAGGTGATCCTGAACCAATAGGCACGAACATAAACATTGTGTTTGTGTTGTTTTGAATTTCCAGCTTCAAGGCCTTCCACGTCTTACTTTATTTAAGAAACGAAAAATTTTATTATATTACGCAGTAAAATTATTATTTTATTAAATACATACATTCTTAATAAATTATTGATGAATTTAGTATTAGAATTGTTAAGAAGTATCAAGTTAAAGAATCAACAAATAAGTAGAAAATGTTATAGTAGAAGTGTGTATAAAAGCATGTAATACGTGTGTGTGTATATGTGTGTGTGTGTGTGTGTGTGTGTGTGTGTGCGCGTGCGTGCGTGCGTGCGTGCGTGCGTGCGTGCGTGCGTGCGTGTGTGTGTGTAGCAAACAATAAATTAGACAATTACAAAGTTACAATATTTCTATTGATTAGAATCGAAATTCAATTTGATATAAATAACTTTTGGCATAGTTTGTCTAAATGTTTATGTGCTATTGTTTTTTTAATTGGTGAAAATTATGTAATTACTATTTGGTTAAGTCTTACATATTTTTTCGGCAATCTGGCAGATCTCGATGAATTGAAGCAAAAATGCAAGGTTTATCTTAAAAATACACAACACAAACAAATCTAACAGTTACTGAATTAAATTTTTGCCTAAGAATTTGCTTTGAATTATACTTCTTTCTGGATGATCTTTCTGGATGATTTACTTCCTTCTTTACAAATGAGGCGTGCTTCTCTCCGCCATCTTTAACCGCCACTTCTCGGTTAAAAATCGATCATGAACAATATCGATTTCGAGTTCGAGAATCGTTCGGAAGTATATTCCATCTTTGGCCGTTGGCGCTGTAATCTTTAATTATGTTAAACCCAAACACGTGCATTTCGGATGAAATCTTAATTTGAAATAAAAAATAAAAAACTTTATAATAAAATTTATGTCTCTTAACTAAATGCCAATTTATATAGAAAATAATTATATTGTAAATTAACATTAACCGTTAATTGTCTGTTAATAATAAATAGTCATGCAAATGAGAAAGCGTCGAATTAAATAATTTTCGATGCAGAGATAACATTATTTATAGTTTCTGGTTAATCCCTATTAGAAGCGCTGCAGTACAAAACCTGCCTAAGTCGATATGATAGAATGTAACACGAAAATTGTAAAGGGATCAAGTGATCCCAAAAATGGACACGAATAAGCCGGTTCATTCAATGTCTGATTTATCCTAGTTAGTCAATGGTTATAATTATTTGTTAATAATATCATTATTAATGCTGTGATGCAAAAGTTATCAAAATCGATATGACAGGATATGACACGAAATGGTAAAGCTTTAGAATCCCACGAGTGTGACAAAAAATGCATTATATGTTAGGTTTATTTATATGTGTATGCAATAGCTCTAGTAATCCAAACTTTTTACTTTGAAGATTTAATAGTATTAACATTGTATTAAAAATACTATAATATTTAATTTAAAAGCAGATTCGAATTACCCGCCATGACACCACACGCCACGTGTTAGTAGCGTCACTTGTGGCAACGTGTTGTACCTTATACAAACTACTGTTCCTGATCGATAAATTGCCTAACATAGCGTCCTCTAAACGCGCGTTGTAGAAAACTGAACGTGTTAAACCGCAGACGAGATCCTTGGTCAATGGTTAAACAACTACAATAACGTGACAAATCGCCATTTTAGGAACTAAAATTTGTGAATATAATTACAGGTACGTCTACCTTATTATTCCTATTCTTTCTACTGCTTTTATTCGATATTCTGTCATAAGAACGCGTTATATCATTCGGTTAACGTCGTTGCATGAAAAGCTGACGCGACAGCAGCCGGTACTATCTTATTTACAAACATACACAAGCAGACTATATACATATATATCTACAGACATCATACAAACATACTTATAAATCTTACATTATTAATTACATCATTTAAAAAAATACGTAGGATATTTTCAATGCATTATATAATTATTTTATGAAATATTATATCTGTACGGAGTAATTAACTATTTTACATTACCATACGTGTTTCGATCAACACACTGTATAGTGGTGCCTTTCGTAGAACAAACAAAAACTACTATGAACAACCTACGATTCGATCAAAGTTAAACCGATAGTGAAGATCAAATTATTAAACAATTTTGTCATTAAAGTTAAATAAATAGTAAAGAAATTTTAGTATCATTATATTAATTAATAATAATTAAAATTTACTGATAATTGATCATCGAAATATCAGAATGTGATTATTCAGGTTATACACTGACAAAATGCTTTGCATTTTGATCACAGATTGAATTTAGAAAAAGATTTGTATCAAAGATATTTCCTTACTGAGGTATAGATGATTTATATATGAATACGTAGGGTGGGAGCATGTTTAAAAAAAATGGTGGGAGATAATGCCAACTAAAATCTTAACTACATACACACATATACTGTAGATCTTTAAGACGAAATAATTTGCCATTAAATGTAAAACACTGAATGTTTGTAAAATATTTGTAAAATTGAAGACTCCGCTTTATAGATTTGCAACGTAGATAGTATAGCGTTATGTATGCAACAATTTTATGCCATACGAAAACATACGAAGTAAGCCGAATTCTCTCGATCTCTCGCTTCAATTTATCATTTAACTGTCGACATACCGTGTTGCCATCGATCAGATCTCTTATTGTTTCAACGGGTTAAATATCATACATCAAAGACGCTCGTCTGGATCATCTTTCGAATCTTGTTCAAACATCGACGTCATTTTACATAATACTCTGGGTAATTTATTTTTTTCAGTTTTTTAATAGAGCATTATTTCTTCTAAGTGATATCATTCATAATATGTTCAAATTTTTGTAAAAGATAAATGTTCATTTATTAAACGTTTGATTAGAGATAATCAAACTGGCACGGGAAGGTAGCACAGTGTCGTTTATTGCTAGTTGAGTACATGGATGAGCAAAAACACAATTTATTGCACCGATAAAAATAGTTCCGTATCCCTTGATTCATTAAGTTGATATGTTCGTTTAGTAACATATGTATCTATTTTCTCAAATCATCCTGTTTTATAACTTACAATTAGTAATAGAATTTGAAATCAATATGAAAAAAAGATTATCTTAAAAAAATTTTTAAACAAATTTTCTAGCAGATCAATATGAAAGTTATTAATTTTTAATGTGTGAAAATTAATGTATGAAAAATGAATAGTTTTCACTTTATATTTAAAACTGACCGATCGTATTTAATTTAGCAATTGTCTTTATTTTGTATAATTTAACTTTAATAAAATGAATCTACGCTCCGTTAACCAATTATCTGGTGATTTTTGGCGAAATGTTTTCACCATTTAGATCAGATAGAACGTACTTGCCATCTTTTGCATATAGCGCAATTATATTAATGGCGGTGACCTCGTTCACCATTTTCACCAAATGTAATTTATTTCAGTATTTCTCACATTAAATTTTGGGTATATATTCATTCGTGTCGTCGACCCGATGCGCAATAGAACAGTTAGGAAATTGATTTTTTTGCTACGGCAGAATCACAAAGCTCTTACTGTTGATCTTTTTCTTTTCTATTTCAATAACAAAATAACACTTTTCTGTAGAAAACTCATTTTATTGTGGAAACGTGTATATTTGTTTCAGACATGTCGCACGATACGAATGGAAGATGTAACATGGAACCAGAAGAGCAAGTTCCGATCCTGCAACCGGATGAAAAACTTTTCAAAAGACTGAATATTTTAATTGAACACTTTCGATCGACGTATAATGTCAAGCCTTCGTTTTTCGTCAGAGTCCCAGGAAGGTACATTTTCTTAAATTTTATAATTAACGTGCAAGTTAATTGTAAAATTTGTTACTACATCCAAACAGCTAAATAACGATGAAACAAAGATATTTTATTGTTGTTTCAATAGATAATTATAGAAATATGGAGCTTTCAGTTCTTCAAGTAATTGCGGTTATTTTAATCATCTATTCGCAGAGTTAATTTAATTGGCGAGCACATCGATTACTGCGGATATGCTGTTTGTCCGATGGCCATTGAACAAGATGTACTGGTTGCTGTAGCGGTGTCAAAGGATAGTGACATTCGTCTCACAAATGTAGACCCTAAATACAAATATTTCCAGTGCAATGTGAAAGACGTTAGGTGAGTAAAAATGACGATATCAAAAGAAATTTCAATTGATAATCTAACGAGATGTTACACAAATTCTTGAGATCTTATTTTATTACATTCTAACGTAATGTGAAAATTTCTGTGAAACATTCTAGTAAATTTCTTCAGTTTTTCGTTACTTTTAATTTTTAATGAGAGCAAACAACTTAACATATTGCAAGGTAGTAAAGTGTAATTTGCATGCACGTGGGTCCACTGACAACAAATATCGCAAATTTCTATTACGAAAGATAAACTTAATACATCTCAAACTTTCAAGGGTGTAAGTAATTGGAGTGTTGTGCTATATTCCACTTAGGGAAACAAGATCTAGGATCGAATTGCAAATTTACCGCCTTTTCCCTTTCATTTAACGTGGACACCTAAAGAATACTTCAACTAAGAATATACATAAAAGTATATACCAGATAGTTCTCTAAAAATTTCCACTCAAATCGATTGTTATATTACCATTTTACGATTTTATAAATTAATCGTTTTCTAAAAACAAAGAAAGCAAGTTATAAATTATATTAAAAGCAAGATTAAATCTCAAATTGATACTTTGATTACGTTTGCGCTCTTATTCCGCTTTTGTTTCGCGAATTGTCGGGTGGCCACGGTATAGTACAAAATTCCGTACATAGCATCGGAATGCAATTTCACCATTTCTCGCGAGAACAAAAATAAATGGCATTCAGTCTGACGTGAAATTAATTTGCCGGAAAGGTGGCACAGCTGTGGCAAACGTAGCCATGTTAGATTAAAGAGGCCGCAGTAAAAATGAAAGATAGAAGACTAAAGTTGGCCACGTAATTTCATTAGCTGCATCGTGTTTAACAACGACGATTGAAAATCCCCCGTTGTCCCCGAAGAAATTGCCGCGTAATCGCGATCATTAAACATGCTTGCAGAATGTTCGCTTGTCAATTAATCCGCGGAATTATTATTTAACAGAACACGATTAAAATAGATTTGACGTGATATGACACGAACAGATAACAATAAGATAGTAAAGCAATACTCGAATAAAATTCCCAGAAATTTAAGATATTTACATTACAGAAATTATTCGACAAAGTAAAACAATTAAAGATTTTATTCGCAAGGTTGAAAGATGAAAATGATCATACTTTTTGGCATTCGTATGATCGATGTATTTCCAAATGATAGCGAACGAATGCATTTGCATACAAAAATATTTGTGGAAGTTCGTGGCGAGTTCCATAAATCAGTTGAAAGGGATCAGAATACCAGCTGTCTAGACTGTCATTTATTACGCAAGAAATGTTACCGGTTATCTGCAGCTGCTTCTCTGGTATTACGCGTGAAAATGCAATTGTTTACATAAATTGTCATTTTTATAATTCATTAATGATGGGCTTGATGTTTCTCAACAAAATAACAGCAGACTCAGTTACAATATTTTGAGAGAATAAAATATTATTTGAAAATAATGACAAAATCATATTGACATAAAATTTTTTCCGTAAATCAAGAGGCAAATAATTTAAGAAAACGATTTCTGTGATTTACATATATATATGTTATACAATGTACATAATTATATATCAAATTATAGAAAAGAATGGTTATAACTTTTCTAATCTTTCCCTGTCGACGCCGTACTAACTGCGTTCCTAGTCTTTATGTTTCTTCATATCATCTTTGTATTGAATTTTTAAAAATAACAAAGTACTATATTAATTCATTTTATTGTAACATATTTTAATACAATCTGGCAGTGCTAATACCGGACAAATATTTATATTGTTAATGAAATATTAAAGAATTATTATGATAAAGGTAATATTAAAAAGTCCAGTATGAAATATTATTAAGTAATAATATCTCACTATAAACATATATCATTTGTAGTTTTATATAAAATTTTTATTATTAATATAGTAAAAAAACTTCACACGCTTTTGTTTTCTGTAAGCTTTTATCTGATTTGAAGAAGAAAAGAAAATAGCTTGAAATAGATGAAGTTATGACATAGCCGCGAAAAGAGAAATAAATTCACATATTCTGCGTAGTGTTTGCATCAGGGACGCTAGTAGTGGTCCAGACTGGTACAAATATTTCCTCTGTGGCGTGAAAGGAGCTCTTGAAGTGATCCCAGAGGAATGCGTACCTTCGGGAATTTTGGCTGCAATTTGGGGTAACATTCCTCCTAATTCTGGTCTCTCGAGTTCTAGCGCGCTAGTTTCTGCCGCTGTTCTTTTGACTGTACACATCAGTCAGGTAAGTACTCCTTTTAGCTATCCTAAATTTCTGTGTGATATTTCTGTACATTTGCAAATTACAACCAAATTACTTTATTGATTCAAACGAGTATCATTAAATGTTAAATATTTTGATCAAAAATATAGGCTGTGGTATGGCATGACCCATTTATCAAAACGAAATGAAATTTCGAGGGGGTAGAGAGGAGAAGGAAAGGACTTCGAATATAAAATTTTAACACGTCTTTATTAATTTTTGAGATATTGATAAAAAAAAACATTGAATTTTTGCATTTTGAAGTAGAGATTAGAAATTGTTATTTTTTATGAAAATTTTATTTTAATAGTAATTGCACGTTTTAAGAGATAACTCTTGTTTGAAATTTATATAGAGAAGAGAAATCATTATAATCTATATTTCGCACTCTAAAATGTAAAAATAAAAGGCAGAAATCTAATTTGTGCCAAAAATGCTATATTAACAAATTCTTTTATTCTAAAATACTTTCATTAAAAAGTACAAAACAAATGAGCCAACAAAAATATTTCGTATAGTACAGGCGAAGTATCCGAAAAAAGCGATGTATGCCTCAAAGCCGAGAATCTCAATTAGTAAAGCTTCGTGATTTAACAGACTGCACGGACTATCTATGTCACGTTCCGAATGCAGCCGTTCCGTTGTGATTAAATCACGCACGCAAATGTTATCTCGACGCATTGTCACTGCGGCAGTTTTGCTTATGACGATAATGGAAAAAGAGAAGATCTCGAACCACCTTTGCACCAGAGATAAGCAAAATCTCATTGTTCTTTTCCCTCGTCGCCACGATGAAGCACCATTCCTTTCTCTTGCTCTTCCCTTCTCTGCCTCTGCCTCCTTTTCTTTATGTCGCGGGGCCTGCAAGATCGATGAGAAAAGTTCTCCGCATCCTAATGTCTCCCTCTCTCTCAACGGGCCTTCGAGATTATGCGTCGAGTGTAAATGGAATGTCTCAAGAACGTCTCATACTTTCCTGTCCATTACCCGCGGTTCCGCCGGCGCATAACGTACTTACGATCGCTTTACGTATGACCAACGGAATTCTACGTCACGAAATCGATTCCCTAACATCATCATACGTGGACGATATTGCGAATACCGGCCGCGTCGGTGGATATTGCGAATTTGATCAACAAAATGAATTACTAGAGTTCTGCGCTGCCAATAACAGAATCCGAATACAATTTGATTTCCGTCGAAGAGGAACCAATTCCTTTTGGTTTCTCTTATCATCTCTGCGTTTCGCTACATCGATCGCACGTTTGCGAAAAGAGACTACTCGTTGGTCGAAAAGTTTATCCAACGTGGCAATTGTTCCAAATTGTTTCGTTCGCCGGAGAAGAAGGTTCTTCCTTTGATTCGATCCTTTCCTTGTTTCGAATGTCGATTATCGAGGCGATAGGAATTCTGACAAAGCTAAACACCACTGGATCTCATAGTTACTTCGTTTTCTGGTTTATCTGTTATCCTGACGTTTCGTGATTCATGGAACTTGTCTTAAAGTTAAAACAAATTTAATTAGCGATCCGTCGCTGCGCAAGTGTGACCAGCAAGAATAGGGCAAGTTTGCTCTTCCAGTTGAAACAGTTCTGGATCGCTTCGTCGTTCTCGCAGTTAGCAAATTCACTTAGAGGATATTTCCAAAGTTCGGGGACATTTGCTTTCATGCTCTTCCGTGTAACAGTTGTGTGAATTAAAAACAAACACTACGATAAGCGAAACGTCCGAAAAGGGAAGTACCGCTCAAACTTTGTCGAGTATCAAAACAAGAAAATCGTTTCTGTTGTAGCACCAATTGTCAAAACGTAGATTAGCTACCATCAGCGCTAGCGCCGAGAGATATATCGGCACTCAGGGTGGAGGAATGGATCAAGCAATCGTGTTCCTTGGGAAAGCAGGTAATTGCTTCTTCATTTTCCAAGACAGTTGATAGTTTGATGGTTATTGTATACTTTACGGGTACGAATATGTTTATGTTAATACTTGTTAATACCCGCAAAGGTTCTGCAATGCTAATCGAATTCAACCCCTTGCGTGGTACCGACGTCACGTTACCGGAAACCGCAGTGTTCGTAATAGCGCACAGCCAGGCTTGTCACAATAAAGCTTCCACCACGGATTATAATTTAAGAGTTGCGGAATGTCGATTAGCTGCGCAGGTAACACGCTACTTTTTCTACGTGCTATCCCGCATTTGCGTAACAGTTAAAAGTAATTTATTTATTCATTGTATTAATTTGATAATATTCAAATTTATTAATTTATTTATTGATTTTATTGATTAACAAACAGAGTCGGTTAAATTGCCATGAATCGAGTACTATGAAAATTGTCAATATTAACACAGAATAAAATAATTAAATTAACACGAAATAAAATAGTTAACACGGCGATAATAACAAATGATTGCAGAGGAATTGAAGGTAACAGAAGCGTTTGCAAACGTGTTCACCTGATTCGTTTATGGGAACGACAATGAACACTCAAAGATTCGTTCAAACGTAACGATTAATTTTGTTTCGATAAGATTGTATTATTTGTTTAACAATCGATCTTAATCAATATGCTACAAGTTACTTTTATATAATAATGTCAAAATATTTTTTTGTAGATATATTTTCATGTCAGTTCTGTAATTAATATCTCCAAAAGAAAAGAATGATTTTTTTACATTTGCTAATATTTTTGCTCGGACACTTTAAAGAAATCTGAATTTTTTTCTAAACGAAAGTAATACGTTTTTAGATGATAGCAAGAAAAAGAAATAAACCTTGGCAACGCGTACAAAGATTAATCGACGTTCAAGAAAGCCTCGGTATGACCGTAGACGAAATGGTTTCTGTTGTAACAACCGACCTACACGAAGAGCCGTATACTTTAAACGAGGTATGCAGTTGACATAACATCGATAATGATCATATCAAAATTGTTTTAAACGTTAAGACAGCGTTGTTGTTGTCGTTGAAAAAAATACTGCAAAGATAAGATATCGTATCGATTGCTTCTTGTTTCGATAATGGTTCGAGTAAATATATTCATCGACTTTTTACTTCAGTGTCACACAGTCTTGCACGGTTTTTTTTTTTTTTGGTTTTTCTAGATTAGCAAAAATCTCGACACGACGAACGAGAAACTTCGAGAAATATCGTTACTGCAGTCCTTTAGCGACGCGCAAACTTTCAAGCTGAGGCAACGCGCCCTCCATGTATATCAAGGTATATCAAAATTGTTGCATGCCGATCAGGAATCTGTAATATTTTTCGTTTTCACTCCCTGGTGAAACTCATATTTATTAATTTGAGAAGATCCCAGAAGAATTTTCCCATGTAAACAAGGTAAACAACGTCCTACGTATGCCATTATTTTCCTCGGAAAAATTCTCACTTGACTTCAATCGCATCTTCAGCAGAATAATTCATACATGCAAATGCTATCGTCATTTACCGAAGAAACAATTTAACGCTGTGTAGAAACGCTGAAAGAATTTCAAATACTAAATTTCGTAAAAATTCAACCGAGAATTCAACCGTTATCTCTTGCAAAGTCAGTGGAAACAAACTACTAAAAAAAATCAAGCTACTTGTGTTTATCGAGAAATCAAAGATTTTTAGGCTGCTTCCTTGAAAGGGAACAGCATCACGTATTGATCACTCACATGCATTCCTTTGTGAAGCGATAAATTTCCGCAAGGTCAGTTTATCGATTGTGACCACCATTTATTCGCAATTAGCTGCGTTTGGCTCAAGCCACAGAAATTATTTGAAAACGTAACGAAAACCGTGTGCAGCATCCATTATTTTGCTCTCACGATCGCTTTAAACCTCGTTAGCCAAGCGACAAATTTCTTTTTGAATATCAATAAATAAATCGCTGGATCCGGCTTTTAATTGAATTCTGCGAAATTTCTACTGAAACTAGTCCCATTACGTCGTTACTCTCGTATAAATAATAGCGATGCTCTTTATCGAGCTACTTGAAACAATTGAACTACGCCGCAAGTATAGAAGCAGTACCGGTACGAGCTGTACACACATGTGCTCTCAATTATGAATAGCACATGTACAGTTTAACGTCCACACGTATACATTGTTGGCACGATTATTACACCCTTTTACTGTAATATAACCGAAAATTGCCAGGCTCGATTTGACATGTACGCTTTTATGAATTTTTTAAAGAACGTAGCAAACGCGATTGAAAGATCGGCCCAATTGGCAATTTTCGCATATGCATCCAGGGTCGATATATCGGCCGGCTGGCAGTTAAATTTCAGTCTGCCCATTAATACGAAATTATATTTCGCACGCATTTTAGAAGCAGCCAGAGTGGTCAAGTTCTGTCGTATCAGCGAAGAGAACGCCGTTATGGAGGACGAAAAATTGCGGCAGCTCGGCAACCTGATGTCCAACAGTCATATTAGTCTTCGCAAACTGTACGAGTGCAGCCATCCCAATGTTGACTCGCTGGTCGACAAAGCTATGGCATGTGGCGCACTCGGAGCAAGACTCACGGGAGCTGGGTAAGTGGAATTTTGTACTCGTATAACAGTTGCGTCACGTGCCAGTTAATTAAACTTTAACGTATAGAGTGGTAAATGCTATACATTTTGTACGCGTGGCGTTTGAATTGAATGATCAAAGGGAACGAAACCGAGAAGATACATCAACGTTACATGTTCAATTTATAAACTAGGAATCGAGTTACGTACATCTAAATGAATATATTTTATAAATTTTCATCGAAACTTCATGTTTCCTACAATGATTTTGAGATTCTTTTATTTAGCACTAATTGCTTCTACTCCTTTCAACCGACTAACATTCACGAAAAGATCGTGGTATACCTTAGAATTCTGCCAATTACGATTTTTCTCTGCAGTCTCCATTTTTGTCAATGAAAATGGAAATATAATCAAATATTTAAGAGAAAACAAATTCAAAAACCTAAACGATAGATAGTGTCGTTTTACGAAGGAAGTGCAATGAATTTCTTTGCGTGGAATAGAGTACTTTAAAAATATATTACGCTTTTATCCATTATAAAAAAAAAAGTTCTCTTCCGTGTGCATTTTACATAAAACATCTTTTTTAATATCTTATCCTTATAAAAAAAAAGGATATAAACTTTTAATGAGAAGATATAACCTTGCTGTGTTGAATGTATATACTTCGATAAAAAAAAAAGAAAATCGATCTATGGGTGTGTTTACCAGCATAGAGTATATCCAATTATTTTTATTGCACCATAACACGCAACCTAAGCGCTTGTAAGCACTTCAACGTCGCTAACAATATTTTAGACTACCTACAAAATCATTGATTGCCAAAAATGTCGCATCTCTTGATTTGATTTCGTCGATACGAATTTCATCGCGTATATTATAAAATACAGGGTAAAATTAATAAAATGACACGGTCTAATAATTTTATTCTACATAGGTGGGGCGGTTGCATAGTGGCTATCGTAACGAAAGACAAGGTTTCGCAATTTGTGGATACGCTGAAAAAGGAGATTGGTCGATCTGGAATAAAAGATGGATTCAAGCTCGGCGATCTGGTCTTCCCAACGGAACCGAACCAGGGAGCTGCAATTTATATGACCTAGTTTTGCATTTGTATGTAAACCCACTTTCATTTTGCATTTTGTAAATCATCGACCAATCTATTACCATTACCATTGTCAATAATTACCATTTGTTATGATATCATATCTAACGTGTGACGGTGAACGAGAATTGAATTTTGTCGCACGTTCCTTCTCTTGCCTATTCAGAGTCTGAGAAGAGATTGTAGTTCGACTGAGATCGAACTCGGAACGTTTCATATCGACACAAACAGAATGTGAAAATCGTATTCACTGTCAGGGTAAATTTGTATCTAATGTAGCGTACGCGGGCAGTTCTTGCTGCTTATATCGATTATAATCTGCGGTGCCTTCATGTTACAGTTAAGGATTTATAAAGAGTGACATGAAATATAAAAACAGATCATTATACAAATGTCTAACGTGTCTTTAAAAAAATTTCCTTATAAAGTGGCATCTTTCCTCCGATCACGAAACCATTCTCTCAATTACTCATGATTAAATGCCGAGGGGATATCTGGTGTCATTCAAAACTGATTTACGATCGGTTACACGAGAGGAATGAAGCAGAAAATTAAGGATTTGGTAGGCTTCCCTCAGAAGCTTCTTCATTTCCAAGGACCGGTCTCTCGTTGGCCGGGAGATCTAGTAGTCATTAACGATCAACACCGGAACTACGTAGCAAATGGGACGTTTGCCTCAAGCTTTCTAAGACTTTATCAAAGTTGAAGTTGGAGGGATAAGGCGGCAGATAAATGGAATTTGTTCAAGGGAAAATTTCCATTCGACCTAGATTTTCGCCTAAGGACGCTCTTATGTACACCAGTGTTGGAAATTCCGTCGTAGATATGGAAATTAGAAAGACAACGGATGTGTATGAAAGTCAGGTGTGACTGATTTCGAATTTGTTCAGTTTTCTCCATGGTACGTGATTCATTCTGTCTGACGATATTAAATTTGAAGCAGAATGAAGTCTATCGAGAAATGTTCTTCGTTGAGAGACTACTTCCCGTTCTAGATTGTTTCGTAGAAAACATTTCTCTAGAAAAATAAAGAAGACGTAAGAGTATTTTTCTTCATGAGGTAGATCGACAGTCTAAGATCCGGCATTGATATTGATTTTTTACCTGTCTGTACTAATCAATTTATCTCGATAAGAGAAAACTCTACGAGTTGCAAGAAAACTGGTTTCACGTACCGTTGGGATCGGCTGCTACGTCAATTTATTCAGTATGGCGAAAAGAAGACAAAATTTAGTTCGTATGTGCTGTAAATTTACGATGGTACATTTGATTTTTAATTTATTTAATTACCTTCGATGCAGTATTATTTAAAATGAATCATTCTGCAATTTTAGATTACATTTCATTTCCGCTTTGTCGAATCTTCTTTGTCAGGCGTAAACTACGCACGTTATTTCGCAACGAAGCGTGAAACAGCTCGTGAATTTCATGTGAAACAATAATCGTAAAATATCTCAGATAACAAGTCCGAAACTACACGACGTTTTGATAAATACACGTTGGAATAATCCTACAAACACATGAAAATCCAGGTTGAATAAATCCGAAGAATTAGAAAGTTGTTTTATGCCCTTTTTTTATTCTTTTTTTTTTTTAGTTTCATTATCATGCTAAATATCTGAGAAAAGTTGAACTACGATATTACAGATGTAAAACTATAATAAAATATATAAATACGCCGCGGCTCTTGAACAAGTTTACGACGTCGGTAGGTACGTATACTGTAGAGATACTATAACTGATAGCATCGGAAATATCTTGCGAAAGAGACACTTTTTCTTTAATTATACAACGGTTTTGCTGTAACTTACGTGTACCTTATGTACACATGCGCTCGCAGTTTACTTCATCCCTTTTTGAAATAATTATTAGACTTTTCTATGCTTTAATATTCAAAAGAAAAGCTCTTGAGAAAGACCGTGTATAAATTTTGCTGTCGCCCTGGCTAAGTGTGTTTCTAGGTAAAATGTATACCAAGCAAAGTGGAAGGTATCGTGGTCCGCTAAATTGTGTTTCCGGACGTGAATTTCCATTCCTGTTTCCATTTCGGTGAAAAGCAAAGAACTTTACCGAAAAAAAGGAAGGATGAGAAAGTTATAAAAGAGCAGATATCTTCAGATATCGAAAAGAAAGGATTTCTTTGTACTGAGAATAAGTAATAACAAATGAATTTTCATTGATTAACACGCATCAAGCTTTTGAAAAATTTCATGTTTCGCAGTTTTCTTTGAAACGATGATATCAATTTATTTTTAAAATACTCTTAACAATCTTACACGTTTTTAAATTCGTACAACTACGTCAAAATTCTTTTCAGTAATGTTAGAAAGTGTGTCGTAATATTAGAAATGGAAAGGGTGACAAATAACCCGATTTATAAATATCATATTCATGTTCCACAAACTCCATGAGGGGTAGGGGGAAGCATTCGTTTATTTATTCCATATAAATGACGTGACAGGGTGCCATCCTGTGGCAGGAAAGGAAAGGGTGAATCTGAAATTTATTCAGATCCTCTTGTATTGATAGACATATGGTAAAAGTATAGGACATCTTTATCCAACGGCATTCGCACACGTGAATCAAGGCAAGTAAACAAGCGGAGAAGCTTGTATTTTTGAGAACGTGAAACCATTCCAATTATCATTCCATTTATTATTCCGCTTGTACCGTATCAAATGCGAATGACGGTTTCACGTAATTGAGATTAATTCGAACGTTTCATTTTGAATATATTCCTGATAAAGCTAAACCCAATAAAGACAAGTAATTACGCAAAGGTATTTTTCTTCATCAAAATATCGAAGCGAAATTCACGCGATTCTGAAACAGAGATTCGTTCGCAAAAATTCCCGTTCCACGCGTCATCAGATTCTCCACAATGCAAGTGGAAAAGCGAGCTTGCTCCGAGAAGTAAGCTCGGCAAACGAAAGAGCAATATTTATACTAATTTGTGTCTCATACACGCTCCGCACATTCTAACTCGCAGAATTCACAGAGAGCAGTTACACGCGCGATTATTCCGAACGAAAAATTCGCCGCTAATGCGAAATTTAAATAACGGGCGAAACGCGTTCGCTAATACGTGATTTTAATTAATCACGAAGTTAAATCAGAAAAAAAGAAAGAAAGGAATGGTTTGGCGTTTAACCGGACGAAATACATGGGGCGTAAAATTAAGCACTTTACTTTTATTCTACCGTATCCTCGCCTGTTTTCGCGCTGCTTCCACCGCGGGAATTTATTGAGCGTTCACGCGTCTATGCAGTACACTATTGCCTACGGCGAGATAACTTTTCTTCGTGAGAACGAATTCTCACACTGTGTCAATGTACGCGATATAAATTTCACGAAATAGGTTCTGCTGTCTACAGGTGTCCTGATTTATCACAGAGTATCGAAACCCTCCCCCCTCTGTGAAGCTCTGTGTTATAATCGCGGAAACGAAAACCCGAGCAACGTTACGAGCGTTGTAAACGTCGGACGATCCCGAATATCATTAGTGGCTGTTAGTGACTTTAAAGGGAATCACCGAGCAGGTACGAGCGTCATAATGTGGACATCACCGGTAAACATGAAAACGTTACGACTCGCGTATAAAACTTTGATGACTCGCCGGTCACTAAAACGCGTAATTTGCTATAAAACACGGGAAATTGTGAATTTTGTGTAACGAAGAGATGTAAAACAATATGTGTATAGGCGGAATGTAGTTGAGCCTCGCGCAAAGTATAAAGAAATTGTATAACGGTCGATCGTTCTCTTCGTCTCTGTCAGCGAAATATCGACGTTCGTCGCGGGTACCTATTTTTCAGAGAACAGATTTGCGAAAAATTTCTCGATACGTAACGAGGGATGAAACTGTATCTCCGCTCCAAATGGAACTGGAAAAATTATTCATGGAAGTTTACGACTGTGAGGGGAAGGCGTACCTAAAAGGCCTTCTCTTAAAATTTTAAGTTTCTGAAGTTCAATCTGAAGTCATTGATTCAAAATCAACGATCCCTGTTTACATCGACGAAAACAAATTCCGCAAACTGAAAGTACTATTGACCATTACTATTATCGGTCGGATACCGCTGAAATTCTAACTACGTATCTAACTTTTCTTATTAACGTTCAATGAATTGCTCAATGCACGTCCCGCGGGAGTGCGATCCCGTTCTCTACGCGAGTATAACACTGTATTTCCGCTATGGTAATTCTATACACGTGTCGATTAATACGAAGTATGTTACTCAGCTGGAAAAATATGTACAAACTGACCGAAGACGGAGAGTGCGCATGTGTATACCGGAGTTTTCGCGCCGCGAACATCGTAAAGGCCGACAGTCAGAATCGAACTATCACGCGTGTCGGTCCTCGGTCCGCTCCAACGTTTCGAACAATGTTTTGGTGCCATTACTCGTCGTCTTTCGTGCGTCTCGCTTTCCCCATATGGCACGAACTGCGTACGCTCGTGTAAATGGTATCGGTCAATGTGTCGCAAAGTAGTTCATCGGTCGGAAGTGCGTATAATGTGTGATCGCTCACGCGTCTGAAGCATGGCTATCATGCAATCCTGTTGCTGCTGGCGGTCAGTGAGGAGAGGTAGCTTCGCATGTGCTCTTTACACCGGGGTAAGTGTTACACTCTCGTTCCCTCTGTGTTTTCGCAACATTCGCCCTTACTCGTTGCAAAGTCTTGCTGCGCTTTGTCAAGATAATGTCTTTCAGAGACAACACATTTGGAAGTCAAATAAACGATGTAGCGCGGAGGAAAAATATTTTCATTTGAAACGTTACTACGCTGTCGGCTGGAAGAGCCGAAATGTAAATATTTGATCATGTAACAATGGCAATGATAAACGTTGGCGCACGCGATAAAAGTACGTATTTCCCTTTTTTTCTTTTTTTTTTTTTTACCAGCGTGTGATGCACGATATTAAGAAAGTATAAACGAGCAAGTATAAATACGTGTATCGATGTATCGAAGTGGAAAGAGTTTCGAAGATTTACGCTCTTATCGTGGCAATAAAATATCTTTACCTTCGCAGTAAGGGTTCATTATGACAAATGATATATTTACGATCGTTTATTACGTATTTGAATTCACAAGCACATTTGATGCAATTTAGTCTACTTCTTACTGTAACATGTAGCAGGAACTTTTGAAATTGAAAAATTCAACGAAATTCTTTCGTATTTATTTAATATAAAATAATTTAATTATAATTAGGCAGAGGGAAAGAGGCATTCAGTTAATTCCAGGAAAGAAAACGCAGCTTTCGTTTAAAAAGCAAATAAGTAAAAATGGCAAATTCGCAAAATTTTTTATTTCCGTCGTGCAGAAAATGAAATTAAATGTAAATAAAGGAA
Source organism: Tetragonisca angustula (assembly GCA_036937485.2). Lineage (NCBI taxonomy): Eukaryota > Metazoa > Arthropoda > Insecta > Hymenoptera > Apidae > Tetragonisca > Tetragonisca angustula. The sequence goes on along the minus strand of JAWNGG020000102.1, from coordinate 775,515 downwards.
GAATTGCTGAAATGTTACCGATATATGTAAACCAGAATGTGTATACATAAATGTATAGTAAATTTATTAAACTGTATCTACCAAACTACTACATATATTAATTGAAAAAAAAAAACGTATAAATGGGCATTGGTAAAACAACCAAAATATTTGTTGTGCAAGATTACTAGTTCTTTCCATTCCAATAATATTTGATTTGATTGTAAAAAAAAACAAAAAAGATATTAGTAATCGGAGTAAGGTATTGTTAACAGAATTAATGTATTTTACTGCTCCAATAAGTATAAGTGAGTAAACAAAGTACACTACAATGATACTATATTACATGTTTATAAGGATTTAGAGAGAATCGCAAGTAACGTATAAGCATACGTTTCTCGTATTGTCTAGACGTTAATCGTTCCTTGAATTTTTAGCTCACGTATATTATACGTACATTTAAAAGGAAAACCAGCCAATTATCGATCGTGTTTAAACTCTTTAATGAAATAAAAGATGTAAAATTTGCAATTGAGATGTACCAATTTTGCGAAATTGAGATAAAACTGAAACTATATTTGAAAGATTAAAAGTTCTTTCACGATCTGCGAGGCGTAACAAAAAATCAATAACCTTCTACATAAATTTAACTTAGACCAAAATTTTGAAAATTCGTCCGCTATCGTTCACACGTATGAAACATAATTCAATGAATTACATATTCCATATTACATATTAAATTATTCACTGAATTGTCTTGATGGAAAATGAATATTTCAAATCATGAAAATTTTATTAATCATTTTATTGATCCCAAGTTCGTCACTGCATATATGTGTTAGTTATAATCACTCTTGGGGATAATTTATTACGTGTAATTGAATAGAATGCAGCGCGTAGAATGCAAAAAAAAGAAAAATATGTATTGTAAGATATTTTAGCTTTCTCAAAAAAGTTTAAAAAATTTTTAAATATTTACACGTATGCGAAACACTAAAAACGCCGAAAACTTTTATTTATGACTAGATCCATCGTCACGTTGAAGATTGAACTTTCCCCTTTACAACGACCCTAAACTTGCTGTAAAGCTTGCTATATGATTTGTTTTCGTCATTTTATCGAACGACTGAATATTAGGATTGAACGACAAAAATTCAAGAAATCCTGACATTTAACGTTCAGAGTTCAATAAATAGCAGTCAATAAAATGGAAAAAGAAAATCGTACAGCAAATTTAGGTCGTTGTAAAGAGAAAATTTCAATTTTTAATATCACGATAGACTTAGTCATGAAAGAAATTCTTTGATGTTTCTCGAAATGTTTAAATTTTACGATTACAATTTCCCACTCGCCATCTGATGTAAGAATATTTTTGAAGAAAACGAAAACTTAGAAAAATGGAAGCTTTACGATTTTAAAAGTAAATTGTTATATAATTTCAGACCAAGGAAATTGTTGTTATAATTTTTTTTTTGTAACTTGTAACAATCTAACGATAATTTGTCATCATTCTGTGTTCAGTTATGTTCTTCACTGTAGGTACATAGTACATCACATTGTATCGTTTATCATTCTGGTTTGACTCGATTAAACTTACGAAAGCTTTCAAATTTACCTTGCTGTGTGCAAATGATCGATCTCGATTCCTCTAATTATTATAAATTCCGAAACTTCACTGACCAACGACGCATCTTTCCTGAATTTGCAATTCGATTTTGAAAAAAAAATAATTTTATTAATTCCATTGTTTTTACCGCAACGTACCGCACGAACTCGAAATTTCTCTGCAATTATAACTTCGAACGGAGATACAAACATGACTTTTCGTCAAGAACCTGTTTCACCGGAATTGAAATTGAAGATATCATATATAAACTTCTCACACATGTATACGAAACATAACTCGGCAACGGAATTAATTGCATCGAATAATTAATTTGGAATAAAATTAACTTAATGGAATTTCAGAGCCACGTGTTAGTTTCAATATCTTCGACACCGCATTCGTATTATACGCGGAATGCCTTTCATATCGATTCACTCTGAACACAAATTTTTCGACAAGAAAAAGCAGACGTACGTACTTAAAAAATGAAACTTTATATTTCCCGGGCGAGACATATTGATCCCCTGCAACATGGAGGAATCATACAAGATACATATTCATGTTCGGTTACCACGTGATATAAAACAGCAGAGTCGTCGTGTTTTCTCAATCAGGATATCAAACAGCTGGGCTGACTTATATAGAGTAGCGAATAAAACTTTAAATTTGCAAATTTTTTCATTCATTTCAGGTTGATTCTCAAAAGAACAGAACTTTGTCTTGGGTCATCCTAAGTTCGTTGATCAAATTTCGATAGAATCCACATGAAAAAGTAAATGGAAGATGAGTGACGAATACATGGGTGGCTAGAATGGAAAAATGTTTTTTTTTTTCTTTTTATTTCGTACGACTGAGGGCAAAGTTTTTAAAAAATCCAATTACCAGGACGTTCGCTGGGACAGGATAATAAAATATAAAAGGTATCTAACGACAAAAAAGTCGGAACGACGTTAAAGTTTCAAACCGAGAGGGGAAATTAGTAATTTTACATTTAAACATACGATAATTCCCAGAATAGACGAATTGAACACGAACGACAACTCCATCGATTTTAAGATGAAACGGAAGATATCGAACATCGACAGCAAGCTCCGAAATTTAATTTAGACTGGAATTACTGAAAGCGGGTGGAGCAGCTGTATCGACAATATTTGGTGTCTTATAAAGACGTATTCGAATCGTCAGAATTGCGACGAAATACTAGGGGAAAAAAGCACCTTTCAACCTTTTATTACTCGACATTCTTCTCGTTATGGGGTTGATGTCTCGAACGAGAAGATGCGAGAAAGAGATTTGAAATAGGTTTGGCGTTGAAGAAACTCAACATCCGATATTGCGCAAATTAAGTTAATTGTATAACTATAAAATAATTCATCTCGATTAAGCCAAACTTGTACGCGTTAAGTAATTGACGAGGAAATTACGCGTTCTATTTATCATTTTGTTGGTGCAATTGGTGTGGAGTTACGAAAAAAGAGGTAGATGAAAAATTTTCCACGGAGAAGGAAATCTTTCGACAAATTGTAACCGACAAGCAATGAACGTACGTTGTAAGTTAAAATCTATTTTTAGAAACGCCTTCGAGCGTTCTTTTACGTCGTTGGTAGAAGAACGAACATTCCTTCAATTAAAAAGAATTTTAGTAAAAGTTAGATAGAGTAATTAACTCAAGCCAAAGAACTTTACTTTCAAGAAATATAGATGTACCTTTAGAAACCTCGATTCAAAATAACTTCGATCCATCCCGGAGACATTTCTATTTAAAAAAATAGGTATCTCTTCTCAGAAATCACGGATTCATCTGCTCCAATGTACACTAACCAATTTTCCTGGAACGTTTTTGGAACAAACAAAGTTGGATCATACATTATGAGAGTCTTAATATCCGCCTCAAATATTATTCCAGAGAATTTCATATTGCACGAAGCGTGATCCGACTAGAACAAAAGAGAAGACCTTAAATATAATCTTGGGCATTATTCACGAGCACAACGGAATAGTACAAAATCGTATATCGCTCGCGGTATGAATATTTTAAAAGACGTGGAAAATTTTGATGCCCCTTTAATTATAAATTGCATCAAGCCCGATAATATCAAAAGAGGATTAAAATATCGAATATCAGAGTGATCAGAATGGACGAACGCTTTCAAACATATAAACTCCATAACGATATAACTGAAACATCAACGCAGAAAATTCCATGATCGTTTTAACTCATTCGACAATCGCTCAATAATGGCATCCGCGATTAATATTAATTTGATATTGCTGCGTTTGTAAAGTGATCGAAATTACATTTAATTGGTTAAGATAAAAATTAAATAGGAAACGAGGGACGTGAGATTTCGTCGATCACAGAGAATGTTTCTTTTTTTTTTCTTTTTTTGGAAACGTTATCACTATTATCAATTTCAAATCAAAGTTCAAAATTTATACTGGATCTAATAAGTAATAATGTAATCCGAAAAATGCCAGAGTCAATTTTCTCGGAAGAAATCCACTTATCTATGGACAGAAGTTTCTCTGCGTTCGCATCATTGAGCAAAATGTCTATACATATCTCTGTCACTCGGAAATATTTGACGAAAAAGAGAATTAGAAGAAACTGGAAAGCAGACTATTTCCACAAAAATAAATGCAATACGACAAGTACAGTGAAGAGTATAACCGTATCATTAACGACGAAAAATTGTCGATAATTTAAATTGTGATAATTTTGTGAAAAACAAAAGAAAAAATCATATAACAATTAAAAATGTAAAGCCTATACTTTGACAATCGTGAGTTCGTTCTCTTCAAAGATGTTCTTACATCGTGTAGCGGATGAAAAAGATACTTTATTCTCGAAAATTGTATAAATTCAAACGTTTCTAAAAATATCGAACAATTTTTTCTTATGATTGGACTCATTGTAGGAATTTTCTCTTTTTTTTAATTTTTTTTATTTTTTTTTTTTTTAATTTTAATTTTTTTTAATTTTTTTTCCTTAATATTTAATTTTTTTTTTTTTTTTTTTTATTATATTTTTTTTAAATTTTATTTTTTGTTATTTTTTTTTATTTTTTTATTTTTTTTTTTATTTTTTTATTTTATTTTTTTTTTTTTTTTTTTTTTTATTTTTTTATTTTTTTTTTATTTTTTTATTTTTTTATTTATTTATTTTTTAATCTATTGTATGTAAATTTTCTCTTAAAACGAATTTTCTCTTCGTTTCATCGAACTTTGAACTTTCGGGTTAGATGACGAGATGTCTGGGATTTTTTAAATTCTTGTTATTGTCGTTGTAAAGGAAAAATTTCATTCTTTAAGATCATGGTGGATCTAGTCGCGGAGACAATTTTTCAATATCCACAAGCACGTATTTTTAACGATGTCGTAGAAACACGTTTGAAAAAAAAACGGACTCAGTGGCGCGGAAGTAGAGGCAATCCACGCTTCACAGCGAATTGTTATGCGATTCTTTCGTTTCTTTTACAAAATTATAACAGTTCAAAGTATCGACAAGTTTTCACCTCTCATCTCTTCGCTGTACTTTCCGGTTCCCGAATTTCAGAAGCGAGTTATTGCACAGGTGAGCAGAGGAATAAACGAAAATAAAAAAATTCAAATTCTCATGGGTATCGTCTGTGCTCGACACTCGATATCGTTAGAAGAAACGATGCAAGGAATAGAGCGGCGTGTATGCCATTGCAAACATTCCCCATGGAGTTTCTCTAGCGAAAAAGTCGCATCAGTCGATGCTGAATAGAAAAGCCAACAAATTCGCCACTCGTCCTTTTCGAATGGGCTATCAGCTCCTTCCTTCTGAATCGTCTGTTTTTTTCCTTTTACTTTTTTTACACCAGCCTCGCTCTCTGTTTCCTCCCAAACGACATGGGCACAGGCTTCAATTTCGATGGCTTATTGAATTCGATGAGTGATGAGCGATTTCATAGCCTTGATCGCAGTTTATTTCGCGTGAACAAGAAGATATCGTAGAACGGTGGTTTCTATCTGCGCTTTTAATAATACCGCGCGGCGGCGTGTTACGTGTTATTTCGAAACGGAATAGAACGAAAAATATTTTTGATAAAAAAAATTGGAAACATTTATCGCGTTGATATGTCGCGTGATACAAACATCGGCACCACTTCGTGTTTCCTGTTTTATTTGTGGAAATTTTTTTCTATTTCTCCCTCTCCCCCCCTCCCCCCTCCCCCCGCCTGATTTATCAATCGAAACCTGAGGAATCTAGATGTAGCGACGCGACACACGAGAATGGAAATACGAACGCAATAATTTATCCTGGTATCAAGCTACGAACGAATAATCATGCCTCTTTAATTCTAAGAATAAACTGCTGAAAAGATCCGTTTTTATCTTTGGTATCGCGAATGATAATCTCCTTTTCGTCTGCACTCGTATAACGGGATAGGAGCAAAGGTCTCGCTGAAGCTTTGTTTGCTGTAATCCTTGTTAATTCTCGACCGCAAAATTCCGCTTATCAATTGGCGATAATATTCTATGATTCCTATCAAATTAAATTAAATTATATATTACATTAAATTTTCCATGTAAAGGAGTTGCTACATTCTGACAAATGGTACGTGTAAGGTAGAATTTCTAGAGATTAGTACCTCTAGATTAAAGTGGAATCTACGTAAGTAGATGTGTGTGTGTGTGTGTGTGTGTGTACGTGTTTTCGCTTTTCTCGAAATGCATAGCACACGTCTATGCACGAAGTCAAAGAAACGCGGCCAAAGCGTTTTCCTCGTACGTGTTTGTACAAAGTTGACGACACGTTGATGACACTTTGAGCACTTTGAGCGCGTACAAAATGACGAAATTGGTCCAAGGACGGCGTAGCTACCCAACAAGAGACAATAAGAGAAGGGAAGCAATTTCAATAACCTCCAGTCACCTCGGGATCGATCGATCGTTCGTTCAAAGAACGAAGACGAGAGACGCGACGCATCCACCCTTCGTGCAGCACGCCTCTCACCACTTACTCATCCCTTTCAATTAGCTCGTACCTGTACGCCATGCATTTGTACGCACGCGATCCAACACACGATTCATAACGGATTTCAAATCGACCGACGAACGATGATAAACGTCGACGTGTGAGCATCGTGGTGAAAGTCGTGCCTTTTGAATGAACGCGAGCATCGACGTCAAATAATAACGTCTCATAAATATTGATCGATGGTTAGACTTTTATCACACCTTAAATGTCGTAGTAGATATTAACCGTTCGAGGGAGGGGGAAGAGATGAAACTTTTTCCTTTCAATCTTTTCGATCAAATGAAAGAAACATGAGATGTAAAGCAAAAGGAGCTTTAAAAATATCTCGTTTAGTTGAAAAAGTTAGAAAGATTGCAAAACAGACGAATCGTTGTGTAATTTTTTCAATGATCTTTCGTTGCTCACTGGAATAAAGTCTAACTACCTAAGTGTAACTTAATCGCACGTGACAGAGTCACATGAATATAGAGACAATTTTAGAAAAAGATAAATCGGGTGTAAAGTTTTCAAATTAGACGACCAGGAGTTTCTGGATCTATCCACGGATCGAAAGGGTTAAGTCGTTGCGAAACTTCTTCCGCATGTTGTTTTGATATAACTATAGCGAATTCATCGATTTTACAAGAAGCAAAGTTCGCGCTCTTACCTTCGAAGAGATTTACTAAATTCTATTAAAGAACTACGTGCATTTATGAACGTGCATTTTGAAAAAGGATCAGTTTGAAAATTGAAAATGAACAGTAAAGTCTAAGATCAACCTCATTAAGTAAAGTTCCACTTGTGTTTATGTTGTTAATGTGCCATTAATATATTCGATACTGTGCTTAATATATTATAATATAAGATAAATCAAGCGGAGTATGCAAAGTAAGGCCTCGAAATCATAAAATTATGAATATATTTCATTTTGCTTCGCGAAGAGACTGTTCCTTCTTTTGAAGAGACGCAAAGTTAAGACTTTCAATTTCTGCACAATACCTTGTTCCTTGTGGAAAGAGATTCGAGTGTAACAAGTAAAGAAATAAAAGTGGATCAATCGAAAAGGATCCGATTGCGATTCGACCAAAGGGAAGAGCAATTCTCGAACGAGACTTGCTCTCATTCCTGTGAAGAATTTCAAACTTAACTTCCGATTAGAATGTATTATAATTACACTCGTGATACTTCCTGGAAAATTCATTTCAATTGAAACTTCACTTTATTGTACCACGCAAGAATTTCAACGGTTTTAGGCTAACTGATCGAAGTCAAAGATAAACCTCGGTTCGATATCTGGTCATCAGAAACAAGACACGATTTTATTTATTTTTTTTTTTTATTGCGATAAAATACAATATTTCAATATTGCATAACACAGGCAAGGTCAATCATGAAGGCAGGTAGAACATTGCTCGTGTAAAAGTATATCGTACCGCTTATGAAAAATAAGAGGATTTAAACACTCGATATCGATCCTAACTATCCTAAACATACTGATTTATGTTTTTAAATATTCCCCATTTTCAATATTCAGCGCTTCGGTATTTCTAAGAAATTCGATGCCAGGTTGTTTCAACGAAACTGTGCTTTTCTCGATGAAACTCGTAACCAGGAATTCATGACGAACGGGATCCGGCCATTACGTATTTGTTTTGTTTCAGATTTACTTTATCCTATTGGCTCTAACTACGGGTAAAGTGCTCCAGGGGGAGAGTCAATATCTGCGAGGGAATCGCTCGCTACCAGAATCCACTAGTTTCCTAGAACCGGACACCATATCCCCAAGTGAGTGTATTCGACTGTAATAACAATGTTCGCGGTAGAGACGTATCCGGGAAAAGAATTTTGTTGAATTCTGTACAAGTCACTAACCGGTTCGATATCAAATTCCAAATTCGAATTCCAACTAAGCGCAATTACAAGAAATCATACACGAGGCGCAAAACTAAACACAATAAGATCTCACGTTCAACATGCTTCTCTGTTGCTTCAGCGACGGTACGATTTAACGTGACGCTGTTTGTATGCTCGTGTTGCGGTCTGATTTGCTGCATCCTGCTTCTCTATGGTCTCTGCAAGGTAAGACGCTCCAGAACGTAAGCGTTCCATAAACAATCCCGCCACTCGTTTCCTTCCGTAACGTGTTGTTACTCTGTAAATATATGCACTTCGCCGACTGAAAACATTTGACGAGCTTTTTTTTTTCTTTTTCGTTCAGAGATTCGCGATTAAGCTGCGGACAAACGAGTTTCAAAGCTCTCGCCGTTTAAAGTTTTTTTTTTTTTTTTTCTTTTTTTTTGACGACCGATATTGTCAGACTTTCCGACGCACGTCACGTGCTTTTGAATCAGACAGGCTTAAAATTTCCTGTCACTTTCAAACCACGGTTAAGCTTAAGTGGGAAACTTGGATCGATGTCTCCAGATACCGTTAACGGCGAAGCAGTTTTCAAAAAGTAGGATTAAGAGATAGGACAATTTCATTCAGAATAACACACGAATCGTGCGTCGTTTTCGATTCATTTTTATAAAAAGATGAAAAGTAAAATATATGCAATATATTTATAATATATAAATGATATGTATTTATAATATATAAATATTATTTATATAATATTAATTATAATTTATAATTTATTAAATTAATATATTAATATATCATTATATTTAATTATTTTATAATTTAACGATATATTTATTTATAATATAACGTTATTTATAATAACGAAGTTACCAAACTTCAATTATGGGCCTTGATTGTGGCATTGTACTTCAAACAAAGGAAATTGATATTGAGATCCGGATGTGTTTCTTGGGTGGTTAGCGGTTGAAGCAAATTAGCATCGCAAACGGCAGTAGTATAGGCCAGTGGTCAGACAACATTTCGGTATATTGGGTACCTATAGAGAATCTTGCTTTATTAAAGTCGATGAATACCACTCCGTTCACTGAATCGTATACCACTCGAATGTAATACAAATTTTCTTACTCAAATTTACTTATTTGCTCTGAAATATACTGTTTACCAAAGAATGAAAACAGGATCACCAAATAACCAGTAAATACTTTTCACCAGTTTCCATATACTTTTTCCATGTGGGGGATTTTTATAAAATCGATGCATATCCTGTGATATGAAAATGACATTTCGTTTTAAGTAAATTTCTTAATTAGAGTTTACCAGTATTTTATTCGCCTAATTCTCACAGGGCATTTCCGATAGAATCGGAAAGGAGATGATTCTAACGAGATAAATCGAAAAGAAAGAATAAAATTTTATCATTTGAAGCTTCTTTTTTGAAGAAAATTTACTAAGCAGGTATACTGAAATTTAACTAATTTTAAACTAGACAGGACTGAGTAATAATAGATTATTCTACCTGCGAAAATAAGTGAAAATTATAGAACAAAATTTTCAAAAGAAGCAGACTCTAAACTTGTTTAGGGTTAAAAATTGGCACAGTAGGTGTGTGCTTGAAATCGAATTTTCTTGAAAACGAATGATATTTTGAAAAAATTGTATTCAACAACTTTTGATTTATTTTCGCAACTGGAATAACTTTCTGTTTCTATTTCTGACTAGTTCGGAATTAGCTAAATTTGAATATTCAAATTTGATTTTCTCGGAGCTTTAAATGAAAAAAATTTTATTCTTTCGGCTTATTTTCCTTTTTTTTTTTTTTTTATATTATAAAATTACTTCCTTGCGCGTACACCAACATTAATAGCAAAGTGCAAGGAAGCCTTGAATCTTGCGCAACGGTGTTCGTTATAAATCGTGATATTCGTTCCCGTGGCACGTGGTTCTTACGCGAAATGGAAGTTATTAGCGGAGAGATAAAATTAACTCACTGTTGAGAAAGTAGCGTTGAGGACGATTCCTCGATCGTTGTACTTAAACATCGAAAGAGGATGGATCGATATCCGTTCCTCTTGTTTCAGATTACATTTAGATGGAATAGCAGATGAAATTCAAATTAATTTCAGATTAACTTCAAATCAAGACTGCAGATTGATCAAAGATTTCGTTTTTCGTATAGTCTTCTTCTTTCCTCCTTTCTTTTGACCTTCTTTTTTCAATTTATTTTAAGAAAACCTAAATTTATTGCTTATTTTTTACTATAAAAAAATAAACGAGGAAAAAAGTCCAAGTCACAACGCGCTCACTGTGTGTAACTGAATTTGTTCTATCCTACAATCGTCTCATCGCCTTCCTATCAGTCTTCCCGTTGGTTCATCTCGAGCGACGGATAAATCCGTCCTTCGGGGCAGAACGATGCAATTTTTATCACCGTTCCGGGCGAAGCGATAACACGGTGGAGAAAAATTACGGCGAATCAAAAGTGAAATTCTAGTCTGTCGAATCGCGAATTAACTCCCACCTTCGAAATTCATTTCTATTTCCGTCATTTGGTGCGCTTCGTGCACGCTCGTATGCAGTCGTGCTCGCATGCTCTCGTATCTAATTAAAAATGTGACGCGTATGAAAAATAATAACACGTGACGACGTAACGTGAGAATTGTGGCTACAAAGAGCCGAATAATGCCGTTGTCACCTACAAAACATCATTTACGAGGGAGAAAAACAAAGAACGAATTATCTAACTGAAATGCATAATTTATTTCGAAGCATTCGTCATACCAACCCATCAAATCTGTGAAAGAAAGGAGAAAGGACAGAACTATACACTTGACGTCGTATATAGTCGACGAGGGTGCGGGAGATTTATGAGCCAGAGAAGACAGCAACCCTCGGCAATAAACATCGCCCAACCGCGAAATTCCTTTTGCCCCGCGATCGAATTGAATTTTCGTTGCCTATCTATTGAAACAAAGTATCTCGTGCAAAATCGCGCCTTTCCTTCGTATAGGTACCTTATACAAACACTTTTAGTACGATTAAACACTTTTAGTATCTTTCGCTAATTATTCACGACGCAAACAGCTTGCTACTCTGTTAATTAATAGCTTAATAACCGATCACAGACGAGAAGCGTTGTATCTTAAATAACGAGTACTATCCAAGTCTCTTCTCGCATCTAGCACCTGATGGCGTCTTAATAATTTATCGCAGAAACAACATCTTACTCTCTCTCTCTCTCTCTCTCTCTTTCATATCTTTAATCATGTCCCGTCAAATCTCAATTTTAAAATACTTTCTCTGAAATCAAGTTTCACGTGAAACGGAGTACGATATTTAATTACACCTTCGTGCTGAGATTTAGACATTTTGTTTTCTTTTTTTTAAGAAATTTTACCAAGCCTGCAAGCGATCCATATCTCGGAAAATACGTCGAGGAGAACAGAGAGAAAGCAGATTATTTGACTAACGTACTTTCGAAGGGTTTTTCGCGCGCATCGATTATTTTGTTGCCGCATCATTGCGTGCCAAACTTAGAAATCAATTCGCGATACGGATCGACACGGCAAGGGATTTGCAGAGTAGCGATGAAATGCTTCTGTTAACTCCAGAGAGAAAGAGAGAGAGACTAACTTTTCAAAGTGGATTCCCTCCGATCCATGATACGTTAACGCAATTAAGCTCGGCGAGTTAATCTCGATGTTGCCTCTCGATAGCTCATCCATCAGTTGGAACCGTATGCACATATTCAAACGCGTCTTCGAACGTGCAAAAAAAAAGAACGTCCGTAAATCTGAATAGGAATATCAATTTTCTTCACGGCACTGATTTATCGTCGCTTTTCGCGTGCAATCGACGCGGCCATCACTCACGTTGCGAACAGCTCTCTTACGTAAAACACAGGCGCATCGGGTGATCGTTCCAAGTGTATTCTCGTTTGTTTGCATGTCCTCCGAGAATGACGATGAAACGATGCAGGAAGAGGCCTCGTTTTCTCGCTTTATAGGTATTCTTCCTTGAGAAAAAGTTCAACATTTTCTGCGATATTTTCGAAATTTCGCGCTAGCTACAAAACTATACCCTCTGAATCGAGTTCACGTACACGACAAAATTGATAGTTTGAAACGTATATATATATATATATATATATATATATATATATATATCCAACGTTGTTCTTGCTGGTCGTCACTGCGATTAATTTTCCAATTATTCGACCGTGATTGAAATATTAATCGATGTTTGCCTTATCGTCGTCGAGCAAAGTTCCTGACAGATTCAAATCCCCGATTAAATTCGGTCGCTAAATTTACCGAGTCCCGCCCCGATGTTTCTTCTTCTTATCGATCTTCTCGTCCATTAATCACTTTAAGCAAAGCTACCGCGTTTATTTCGCGATAGTTGCCGGCCATGAATAACCGTGGCACCATTTTGCCAAGATCTTCGTATTCAGGCTCTCGCGAGTTCGCCCTCTTTCCTCGTCTACTTGTCACCCCGATAGCCATCATTTTTTAACACGTGCCGCGTCGCGATATGTATCCCAGCACTACGAATTTTCGAACAGATCGTGCGTATCGTGGACGAAATATGCACGGGTAATTTATCGTATTCTCTGAGAGCATATTTCTACGGTGAAATATTTGTGCTTTTGGCTGTACGAACGTGTTGAAATACAAAGCATTTCCAGAATCTTTTGACATATTCACGATCGCGCGATGGGCGACCCAGTTTGCCTCTCAGATTGTCACACCATACTGAGAGAAAAATGATGAAATTATATCATGTTTGTTTCGTTTCGGTGTGCGCGTTGAAAGAAAAATTATGCGCGCGTGTCTCAACATATTTAATTCTTTACCCGAAATGCATGTACGTTCTAAATAAATTGACGAATTCAGCCCTTTCGTACAGAATATTCATACGCGTTTAAATATGCCGGCACACGTAACAAAGTTCCAGCGAAGTTCACTCGGTTTGAATCGCATTACAAAACAGCCTGGTTGCGCGAATGCGATTGAAGACGGGAGAATATTTCATTGTAACCTTATGTAAGCGCGGTGCTGCCTCTCGTGTCGCAATTTTACAAGAATTTTTACAAAAGGAACCGCGAGACTAGCCGGCGTTGCTTAGGAAAACGATACTCGATAAACTTTATTTTTCGCAAATCGCTCGCTTTTATTTCGTTCAATTCTTATCCATCTTTACTAGAATTTCCTTTGTTTCTCACGTTTAGAAATAAATTAACATTGGGACTATCAAAGCAGTGAAAATGACCAATTTTCTAATTTTCGCTCGATATCTCACAGATATAAAATAGTGTATTTTTAAAGATCCGAATGATTTTTCGTAAAACGAATAAATAAAAGTATTCCATTGTATTATAAAGTTTTTCTATTTTTTTCAAAACTAGCCAGCGTTGCCTCGGAAATAATTATTATTTCGTTGAATTCTTGTTTATCTTTGCTAGAATTTCCTTTGCCTCAAAGTTGATCCTTGCGTTTAGCGATAAATTAACACTAGAACTACTAAAATGATGTAAATGACCAATTTCTAATTTTTGCTCAATATCTTATAGATATAAAATGGTGTATTTTTAAAAATCTGAAATGAACAAATAAAGTGTGTGTATTCCATTGTCTTTACAAAGTTTTTCCATTGTCTTCATTTTGACGTCCCCGATAGAAATTTCAGTGCTTTAATTGTCGGTGATTCTAGTGTTAAGTAATATCGTTGCAGCATAGCAGATTGAGAAGTAGAATAGAACGTTTATCTTCTACGAAGGCTTGAACAAGAGATTCGATATTGCGCCAGTTGGAGCGTAAACACGCAAAAGAGCGAAAGTGTCTATTTCGGAAATGTTTCGCTCTTCTGCGAAACGAAAGGAAATGATTCAGATAGGTGCTCGTTTCAAGGATTTGGAAATGTAATTAAGTTCATAAGCGTAACAACGGTGAATTATTACACCCCTGTGCATAATCGCGCCGTTTCTTTAGTCTAGCGTAACAACTCCCGGCGATTCCGAGTGGAGACGAGACAATTGCTCTCCCACTGCAGAGAAAGAGAAACTTTCCGCTCTTCTGCCCCGTCGAGAGCTCGTCTGAACTCTTAAATCGCCGAGTAGACTTTACTTGGACAGTGTTTCTCGTTTTACCTCCGGCGGAATGCAACGAGCCGGATCGAATGTTTCCAAAGGACGTAGACTAAACAAGAGGAGAGAGAGAGAGAGAGAGAGAGAGAGAAAAAAGATATTGAAGCCAAGAAAAAGGGGCTATGAAACCACCCTTGATCTCGAAACCAGGCTTCTTCCTTTCCACTCATCTCTTACTCACTTGCGATCGATTAATTTCAGGATCGGCGTATCTTTCTCATACCCTGGATTATCGTCATCGTCACGACCTGTTTTATCGATATGGCGCATTCCTTCTACTTGTTCATCACTGCGGTAGGTACAACGCTCTCTTTATTTATGCTAAAACAGTAATATTTACTTATTTCTGTGTTTACGTTGTTTGATTGTATAAATGGATTCGGTGGTGAAACTTCTGTATTTTCGTGGCGAACAACTGGCGATGTTTTCTTCCTTTTTCGTGGGAACAAGCCATATGACTTGTAGCCAGCGAGAAGGGGAGGGAACACGTTCGTGATAATTGCGAAGCAACTCCGACTCTTCGATGGGAATACGTCCATCGAGAGGAGCGATATGAACGATGTTTCTCTTACCAAACGGAACGTAAATTTCTCGGAGATGAAAACTGAAAATGTCATTTCAAGGGAGATGGTTCCATTCTGAAGGCTCGGATGAGCATTAGGTTTATGGGGCTCGATAACACGCAGCTTGCCAAGGCGATACCCTCCCAGGAGCGTTCGATTATGAATGCTTTGACCCAGTTGCGAAAGCTCCGTTTTTTAAGTTCACGCTTTTAACTTACGACCCTCGGCGTAACGAGACCTTCTTTCAACATTGGAACGTCGAATATGATAAGAGCGTCCCTCTCGTTCGGAGGAAAAACTTCGTTCGTGTTATTGGAACAAGAAATTTTAAACGGAACCCAACCTCCCGCGTTCGAGCTCGCACGGCTGAGAATCGTCGGGCTGTGAATCATGGTTTTTTCAACGAGCGAGTAGAATAGCTCAGCTGTCGCGTGTCATTTGTTCTCGACGAGCTCGATAACCGAATCGATCGATAAAATCGGGGGGGGGGGGTTCGAACGTCTCTGGGTTCTCCGCTTCACTCCGCAAAGAAACTTTCGCCCATCTTTGAAATTGTATCCCTCGACGGCTTACAACTTTTACGAAACACGCTGCGGCGGTTCGAGCTTCGAGCAGACACGCGAGCGAAGACATTTAATGCCAGTCGAGGGATTACGTCGAGTAATCTTTCTCGTACGTCGACATGCAGCCAACGTCCAATCGCAGCTGCTTCCGCGCGCAAATTTTTCGTTTCGAGGAATCCTTGGCACAAAGATGAAAGGTGGTGCGCATTTACCGCAATCCAAACTCTCTGTCAAGACCTTCCCGTTCCTCTTTGTTCCTCTTTCGTGTTCGTCGTTTCACGGACACGTTTCCCGCAGCTGCGGCGTTTCGTCTCCAAAGAGGCTGAACCGTTCTTCAACCGCGTAATTCGAAAGCGGCGGGTACTTCCGTTCCGTGATTTTCACGTATTTAGAGCGACTTATTGTTCACTCGCCTGTCCATTCCGTTTCGACGTCCTCAAAGGGAGACCGCTTTGCGTACTCGTGTTTGTAACGTCTGCGCGAGAAGAAGCTCACGTATGCACTTTTACGCTCGGAAGCTTTCAAGATTCGCCGGTAATTATCTAGAGGACTTCTCGTCTCGAGTTCACTGGCCTTCAAAGTCACGCCGAATATTTGGATTTTTCGAAGAATCGAATGTGATCTCTTTAAATAGATACCTTTGTTGTTGTTGTTGTTTTTTTTTTTTTTTTTTTGTAAAACGCGTGCAGTAGATAAAAGTCATTAATTTGACTGTGTTAGAGCGGGAATTTTGTCAAACTAAATTAGCCAGTCGAGATGGCTGTCTGTCGCATTCTTCGGAAACCTAAATCCATTGTCAGTCACTGTTGTTAATTAAAAACGATTGAAATAAAATTTCGATCATATTTACATTTTTAAATATTAAATATTAAAACTGATACGTATCGGGCAGTAACATAATGCCGTAATTGAGTTATACGATATCTCGAGAGTCCCCTGGCCACTTATAAGCAATGGAGATCAATTTTTGATTAGATCGCGTTATATCACTTGGTGTATACAACGGAGCGTCATCTGAATCCGTCCGTTTCGCGACCAAATCAATGGACAAAGTAATTGACGTTGAAACGACGAATACGTGAGCTAAGTTAGAAGCAAATAGGTTAATAATAAACACTGTTACCCAGAAATCCCAGTTTCTACATCGAAATGGCTCCCACGTCGCGCTTTTCGAAAGAGAGAACGAGCAGTGGTAGAGCAAACTCGGGACGAGTCGTATCGTAAAATCGCAGAAATGCGTGAACAACGGCGCGGAATGGATAAATACGCAACGATACGAGGATGTAAAAAGTGCAGACATTTAAACGATGATACGCGGGAGAAAAATGCACGCGACCGGAGTATCACATGCCGAGTATTATTCCCGTGCACCGGCAGGAGCCAGATGTAAAACTTCATTTTGAAATAAAAGCGCATCCGACAGCGTTGCGCGCCGGCACGCACAATTTTCATTAACGCCCTTACTGTACGTCGAGCTTTCTCCTGGTAAAACAAGAATAGAAGTATTTTTTTCCTTTTTTGACCCCTCTCTTTCCCCTTCCCTCTCCTCCCCCCACCTCTTTTCTTTTTTTCTTTTTCTTTTTCTCTCGGGCAAAAACCGAACTATCGTTTCGACAAGGTCGAAAAGCCGAACGCGTATCCTTTTACTGGTAATCGTGTGTCCCGTTGCCTTTCCCTCGGCCTTACCGGTAATGGTAACTGGGAACGGTAACATCGATGCAACGGGTCGCTTCTAATTACACTAACTACGATGAACCCCAGCCGCTGCTGCGTTACCGTCTTTTCAGTTAACGAAGCGTTTCGCGACACTTTGCCTGCGACACAGGGCGAATTCTATCCGCGAACTTTGTTCGTTTTGTCAAGAGTTGTCAATTGAAACGCGTGCATCTTCCTGTTTAAATTAGAAGTTAATAAATTTAGCAAGTACGCAAGTAATATGACGTTGGAATTGAATATCCTTTCGATTTACGATCGGAAAAAATATATTGATCCAATTAAGAGAAATAAAGACGACCCCGGAAATTTCGAAACTCCCCAACACACATACGAAAAATTGATAGGCCATATTTTGCCTCCCTTAAAACCATACAACTTTTGTGTCGAACAATTTTTCGTTGGACGCATCATTTAAAAATTATTTCGGGTGTGCAAGTTACGTGACTCACCCTGTATATAAGTAAGAAGTTCGACTCGCGCAATTGATCAAATGATGCATTTAATTCAATTGACGGTGTACGTTCGCTCTGTTGGACAACGAATCTCGAACGACGCGATGTTTGAGAAAAAGTTACAAACAGAATACAAATGGAAGTGTAGCACGAAGTAATATTTGATCAAATGAGTTGTATATAAATAAATTTTACAAATTACAAGTTTCTTTGATTATCTTATTTGACATGAAACGTCAAGCTGAGTAGCGCTGCTCAACAGAAAACTTTTTCACTTTAGCTTTTCGATCGAAAGCGTCTATCAGAAAGTTTGTTTTCTTTCTGTTATATTACCTACTTTTATATCGATACAACCTATCCAAACGCGATAAAATTTCTGGTAAGCTAGGGATTGTTCCGATTTCTTTCACGTAACGGTCAGCTCATGAAAGCTGTGCAACTACGATAGAGTCTCCTTCATTCGAACTTTTATTTTAAGAATATCTTAATATCAAATCGTTATATCGGCCAAAAGTTTCTCCTCGCCATTTTTTGTTTAATAAAACGTCAAAGTATAAGAAAATAACTAATTTTATTAATTTTAAATTAAGTTTATTAATTTTAAATTTTTTGCGTACTTTAATCTGTAAAAAATATACGTATATATACATATAACAAAAAAAATTACGAATTTATTTTAGTAGGAAGTAATTTTTGGCCCACCCTCTATTATTGTAATGAAATATTTGTAAGTGATGATTTTCTGATTATTAGCAGATCTCGTTGAGTAATACAACGTTCGAATATTAAGAATATTCGAAAAATGCTAATTCGAGTAAAAGAGATTCCACTGTAATTGCTTTAAATTGCTTTTTCCCCCAACTATTCCGATAAACGACTCGAATATATTCGAAATATATATGTATATTCGAAAATAAAATTATATGCTGTTATTCTATTCGAAACGAAGAAAAATAATGTATTTTATCTATGTCAAAGTTTTAAATTCGTGTCCATTTTTATACAATATGATCCCTTGTTAAAAAGTCGGAGAGCGCAGCGTACAAACAACGTTCAATGTAAATTTACTTCTCATGAAAGGCTTTTGCGCTAACTACCGCGTATTCGCCCCAGGAAATCGAATAACATTTTACAGCCGGTCTATAGTCGATGTATAAACTCGATGTGAATAATAGCAAACATCAATCTTTTACTACCTCTCTGTAATTGATTTCAGGAATCGCCGTGGTTCCTCCGACCATCCGATTGAATCCGCGTTATTACAATACATCGTTTAACTTATATTCAACGTGAGCGTAATCGCTCGCGTTAAATATAAAATTCGTCGAATCGATCGATTTCATTTCGTTCCTCGACTTTGTTTCAGTCCGCCTTTGACCCGACGAAGGTGATGCTGTACACGTTGAATTTCTTTCTCCTCTGCCTGAACGTGAGTATATTTAGATCTCGAAAATCGATTTGTGTGTGGAGTAGCCCAAAGTTCGAGAAGTTTTCCAACGTTTTTCTTTAAAATCGTTTCGGTAATTCGTCATTAGCATCGTACAATCTAACGTTTCGATTATGCTTTCAATTAATTCCCGTAACATTATGCTTCCTTCCGTGCGACGCGATGCTTCGTACTGAAACAGCACAGTGCAGCACATTGCTTCGCCCCCGCAATTGCATTCGACTTTTACTTTCGATTTCTGATTTTCACGATTCCTGATCTTGACCTTTTATTTCTCAATTATGAAACATAGGTAGAGAGAATGTGTTACGTTGTCAGATGAGGCCAGGCGCCGATTTATGTCCCACTTCATGTCCTTTACTTCAGATATATTCCGTGTTGTGCGTGATCTCCCAGTATCAAGAATATATGGCTGGTCGAGGCACCGCCGCGGACGACTACGAATACGGGGTCAGTATTCTAAGAGTCTCTCAACGGAAACAGGATCGGGATAAGAGACGAAAAGTTAAGTGTACTACTAACTGTATTGTCGAATAGGTAGCATACGACTCGCGACGAGATTAATCGTCGTGAAGCGACGGATTTAAGAACAGTGCGTGGTAAATAAATTGACGTTTATCGTTCGGTAACGACAAGGCTTTAAGATACCTTCTCTTTAATATAATGGCATTTTCAATAAAGAAGTTTCGCTTCTTTTGCTCGTGTTTTTTATTCATTCTTTACTCGTTTCTTTTGTTCCGTTCATCTTTTCCACGGTAAGATCTCCCTGATGTAAGTACTTGCTGGGAAGGGAAAAGAAGAATAGCGGATGCTACTGAACGCGTAGGATTTCATCTCTCGGGCAACGAAATACTATTATTAAACTACAGTGGCAAATATCCTTGGAAGCGATATTAAGTAACGATTGTCTGTCTACAAAAATATCGTTGCAGTTATGTTCTAACGAACGACGCGGAGGATGACAGGCAAGAACTTCTTTCGAGATATAAATCCGATTCTCGAGCAGCGTCACGCCGGTAATTCTGTTTGCCTAAGAAAATTAGGAAAGATCTCGAAAGCATCAATATCTCGGGCAGTCTTGTTATCCAAACAATATTCTATCAGTCAGTCTGAATCTTTATCGATTACCGTCGATTCCTTTTTTTCTTTTCTTTTCTTTTCTTTTTTTCCCGTTTGTACCGTTTTTCTAATTTTTTCCCAATTTTTGCACGTTCTACTGACCTAAGTAATAAAATCACACGGAATAAAAATAAAAGAGAAAAGATTGTTTGCATCGAGATATTTCGTTGCATAATGCGTTATTAACGCGCGCAAATCAATATTTTATCTGTGTAACAATCCGAAGCCGCAGGCAGTCACGCTTGACAATTTGATTAAGGATTCCGAGCAATCCTGCATTGGATCCTTCGGATTAAAATTCTTTATCAAACTGCTGATAATAACGAATAGGCCTATATGCAATAGGCCGTGTATCGAGCGTGTAAAAAAGAGCTACTCGATGTGGTATTTTCAGACATTGATTAATGTTGATTGCATTACTGATGACGTTATATGTACAGATCGAACTCGTATTATTAGTCTCCCCCCTTCAAGGAGTATTTGACGTAGCGACTGTCGTAACGAAGTTTGTTCGAATAAGCGTCATTCAGAATGATTGACGTGATCCGGAAAATTTGCGGTAACATCGACGAATCTCTGCCATAAATGTACGTTCGTTTATTCGTACATATACGTTGCAATAAAACAATTCCTAAAACGTTCCCTGAAAAATATTTCGATTCGAATGCGGCTATCGAGTCTAATTCAAACATTGTGAAAGAAACAAATTCGTTAGCAGCTTTCGTACTAACACGAACTAGATTATCTTCAACGATATCCAGTTTCGATTAAACTTCTCTCGCATCAGCCCTTGTACAAAAAGCCCGCTTATCCTCCACTTACGCTAGAGTTTCAAATAGGAACTTAAAAAAAGAAAAAAAAAGAGGAAAGTTCATTTACTCGGTGTAGGTTAAAAGAAAAGAAAAAAATTGCAAAAAAGAAAGAGATCGATCGCGTCGAAATTCGATTATAAAAATGGATCTTATGAAGTGGCCTTTGAAGGTTCCAGCAGTGAGATATGCTGTTCAGCCGCCGACTACGACAGCCACGTCTTGTCTAAGCTCCCGAAGGACAGCGACAAACAACGAAACCAAAACGACCGCAACGCCAACGCAGAGTCCTACTGCCTGTCAGAACACCCTCTCCTCGGAGAAAAGTCCTGTTGCAGGACGACCGTCCAGGAAACACGTCCAGTTCCCTGACACGGCCTCTGACAGTCAGAAGGGAAAGTCCGGTAAGTGTATGTGCGTTTCTTCCGTGTATTCGCATGCCTGTCTACTCTACGCATATATTTGCATATTCAAACGAATGTAAGTTTGTTTGCTTAAAGAAATTCAATCAGTTGCCAATTTTTGCATTAAAATCACATCTCTGCGTGAGAGAGAGACTTAATTTTAATTGGTGAAGATTTCAAAGAACTTTAAAGAGATATTATTGTTTGAGTGAAACAATAGATAGAACAATAGACTGAAACAATAAACAGCTTCAAATGGCGTTTAATTAAACGACGCAAACGAGCTTCGTAAATTTTTCAATTCATCGAATTGTCGAATATTAATCGAGCAGTTCTACTCATCGTTGATCGAGTTTCCAGCATTAGTCGACCTCAGAATTGATCGTGGTTATTTCAGTTACACTGCTGGGACGCAAACCGTTTGAAAATTGTTATTTGCGGACAGCGAGTTACAGCGGTCACTTGTACGAGCAAGTTAACATGGTTGGAATTCGTTTTATCATTTACCTGAACAACGTTCCAGGGAAAATACGTCTTTGATCGTAGATTGCAATTTGTGTTTCTCTCCATATCGCTACTACCATTGAGCAACGCTGATCTGTGTTCCTCGAGACGTTTGCATTCTCACTGTGCATGGTATGCCTACGTGTGTATGTTTCAGAAGTTCCACTCACGACGTCGGTACTTAAAATGGAAGCAAAGAACGAACACGCGACACCGTCGTCCTCGTTGAAGCTCGAGGAGGCCACGATCGATCAGATTCTTCTGTCTCGGAAAAATAGCTGTAGCCAAGACACCTGAAGTTCAGAGTCTATTTATACAATCGGCATCTGAACGATAATGACAGAATTCCTTCCTCTTGCCACTTATTGCCGGTTATTCTCTTTGCTCTTGGAGGAAATTTATTCGGCTTGCGAATGGTTCCACGTCGCCAATAAATAATTTATCGCCGAGTCGGTCTGTGAAATAAGAAACCGATTGAACACCATCGCAGTTCGCTCATAGCAACGATCGATTCGTTACGAGCGCTATTTCGATCGATCGTTACCTTTGCTCTGTCACTTTCGACTGACGGAATCTCTATATGTGATTCTTTTTTACGATGTATTTCATTAAATTGTCACATCGTCGTTAGGAAACTCGATTAAAATTAGAAGGGACATCGTCTCGCGAAGTGTCTGTAGCCGATCTATATCGGAAATGATCGCCTTCATTTCCCGCAACGTAGTACATCTAGATACGTATTAAGTTTTTTTTCTACCATCGGCGGGAATCGTGAATGCAGATGCAGAATCAAAGACGATCGAATCGACTGTAAGGGCAAATATTTGTACGATTGTCGATCAATATTGACAATTTGTCGATTCAGTGACAGAATTTTGCCGCCGCGATAACGTACATTGATCTTCCAATCGAATATTGACGCTCCTTACAGTTCTTCAACATCTTTGTATCTGCGAAAGAGTATAACAGAGTGTTCTACGCGCGAATAAAATTGTACGACCAATCTGATCAATCAGTATTTTTGTATTATACATCTTTGGAAAGATTTATATTTTCGGACCAAAGAGAAACGCCCTCTCGTTTCTTTTTCTTTCCTTTTTTTTTTACGAAGGAATTTTTGAAAAATTGTATATTTCGTTATCGAATATACGCTTGTTAAAACATGCTTGTTTCTTGGTTTCTAATGAGGACGCTACTCGAAACTCGCCCACTGTGAAATAAAGCATGTTTCTAGCCGAATATGATATTTGTCGATTTGCAGACTGTTCGTACTCTCAAATGTACATATTACTGTAAATTACAATATGTGTTGCCGTACCTGTTATATATAGATTCCGTAAGGGACTTTTAAAAGGCTGTTCTGACATTTTCAATAAATAATTTATGTGGTTTTTTAATCTTGTCTTTTCAGTAACAATATCTCCTTTTATTGATATTAATCGTAAATTTCCAAGCTTCCCGATTCGTCACACTCTTCGACCAAAGTCACAGATCGATCGATCACTCTTTCATCCCCTCGATGAAATACTTTCTAATCTGCAAAAGCGATTTTCTCTTCGTCTCTGGGAAGTAAAACACCAGAAAGGGGATACTGAACGCGTTCAATCCGGAAATGAACCAAAAGGCAAAAGAATATACGTTGTACTGGAACACGATCCAACGCCAGACATGCAACATAGTAAACGACCATGTGAAATTTATACAAAAGCAAGAGCTGACGCACGTTGCTCTTGCGTACATTGGGAATATCTCGTTCGTGACAACGAAAGGTACGCTGGACAATCCTAAAGAGACGCTAATGGTGTAAAGCAGTACTGTTAGAAAGAACAACGGCTGAAGATTCGTGGTATCTATAGCATTTTCCTGCATGCAGGAGTAGATGCCCAGAATGAAGTTGCAACTGCAAGCGCCTACGACGGACATAATCATTACGGGTCTTCTCCCTAAACGATCTACTAAGCTAATACACATGAGATAAGAGATCAGATGCACCGTTGCTAAAACGAGGTTGATATAGATCCCGTGTAACTGAACGTCGTGGATCTTCTCGAAGACCGTCCGAGCATAACCGATAAGAATAATCGGGCCTGAGAGCGCTTGCACCAGCATCACAGCCACGCCAATCAAGATCGCAGTTTTTCCTCCTGAAAAAAATTGAATATTTTAACATATCATGAACTATGAAGTTCAAAAATGAAAAAGTTAAATAACTAACTTAAACATGAGATTTGACCAAGGTTTCGTCAAGGATTTTATTTACCTGATTCAGAAATTAAGTGCAAGAGGGAAGACAATATCCCGCTGCTTCGAGGATCGAATTCCGTTGCCTTCATAATCGAATCCATTTCCTCGGTAACGTCACACGTGCCACGCAGGAATATCAAGGAATCCATGGCAGCCGCTAATCTTTTTTGACGTAGCAAGTAATAAGGAGTTTCAGGGCACCAGACGTACACCACAAATTGCATCATTGCCAACGACATCGCCACGTACGAGTATGTGCGCACGGTGCCAAACGAGCCGATTACGCAACCCAGAAGATCACCGCAATAATCCATTAATACGAAGCAACTGCACAAAGCACCGCGAATGTGCGCGGGAGAGATCTCTGTCACGAACGTCAAACCGCTCGTGAAAATTATGCCACTGACAGTCCCGCCTATGAAATGAGCCACGTACACATTCTGAAAATAAGAGGAATCATATTTGACCGTGACCACGTGAAAAACGAGAGTTACTCTTGCAGATGTTGGCGATTCAACAGTGTTTTCGAAATATGTTGCAAAATTTCGGGAATGATTGTTTGATGAATAAATATTCTGAAAGTTTTCGTATTTACCAGAATCAATGGGTTCCACGCTATCAGTAACCAACTCAGGCAGGTTGGAACGACCGTGAATAATATCGAGATCTTTCTTCCTAGAAAATCGACGATGAATATGGAAAGGAAGGATCCGAAGGCTGTTCCGAGTTTTAATGAAGACACTGTCCAGAAAACTTCGTTGCCAGTGATTTCAAAGGAAAAGTCATCGACTGACAGTACAGGAGACCATTTTGAAAACAGACCCGCGTTCAATTCGGCCAAGCACACTGTCTTAACGTAACAATTATCAATTTTATATATATATATATATATAATTGCAATTTATCAATTAATAATAATTCAACATTATTATCTATAAAAACAGATGACACAATTTACAGAATTTTCTTTACCTACGAAAGTCACCAGATAAAGTTTTGCGTATGACATGTTCACGAGTGTTACACGATACTACGTTTTTGTTAAAAAGTAAAACTGTTTATCGCAACACAGGCATAATTGCATAATTGCATCGATAAAAATTTTCTACAGCTTTTTCCTTCATAAATATTTCGAAGGTGAACATGCTGTGATAATAATAATTATTTCACAACAGTTGAATGTATTAAAACGTTCAACTGTAATAGATGGAAGCGTGCACGTGTAAATAATTAAGTATTGTTTCACAAGACGTATTATTTATGCAGATATTCTGACACTAAAGAGTTACTATGAATTTCAGCAAACGTCGTTACCAATTTTGAATAATTTTATCGGTTTATTTGCAATATCTTTCTCATCCAATAAATATTTATATTTAAGAGAATTACTTTACAAATGAAATACAACATCCACAACATAATCTGCTGTAACCTATGAATAATCGTTATACACACAGGGATTATCATATATATTGGCGCGTATGTATTTATTCGTCTACAACACAGATGATGACATTGATTACTTGGATGTTAATTAATACACGGCGCAAGTAACCAAACGATAATCTATTCTCCAAGCTGGATGTTAATCTCATTTAGTTAATTCTTTCATGGAACATTATTTGGAACATTATTTCTGGATAACATTATTTAATTTTTTTTCACGAATAAACAAAAGGTTTCGACAAAATAAATATTTCTCAGAAAACTTCAGAAAATTATTTCTACGTTGTGGAATTATTAAATGCTTATGATACATAAAGTAAAGTAATTTATTTGCAAACAATCGAATGAGAAATAATTTCTTTATGAAACACGTCGTTTGTACATTGTATAATTACACATATGTTATGTCTGATCATGATCAGGAAGATTCACTGTCAATAATAACGATTTATATTCGCTAAACGAATAGTCGTAACAAGCTCCAGTAGTCAGTAGTAACGAGCTATATGGATCAGACTACGGTTTATGCAATTTAATAACTTGGCTTCCAATACTTCTGATTATAAAGGTCTACATAAATTATTATCGGTCTATTACTAGCGTAAGTAAATTACATTTATGAGCGTAAGTAAATTATATTTATCGATCATTCTATGATCAATTCGTTTATATTTAATTATTATATTTAATTTTTAAATAAAGATTAAGTGCGAGAACTGAAAGTTTAATAAAGTTTAATAAACTGTATGTAATCTTTCATCCATATGTTTGTGAACAATATTCGTACAATTTTCAATGGACTGTATTAAAGTCCAGAAAGTGAGACAGAAGTCGCATATACGTTGAAATTTAATTGCAGGGGAACAAAGTGGTTGTGCCTGCCATGTATGCGAGACGTGTTTCAAGCGTGCAACGTTGCACTACACTGTGAAACAAGAGTATAATGGTTTCCCTTTATGTTGCGACCTGAGATTTCAAAAAATATTCGTAAAAATAAAGTTGCAAGCGTCGAACAAAATTATAATTAATTACTTGACAAAGGCTTTTCTGGTAAAAGTACTATATCGGAAAAGATGAGTAGTATGATTGGAAAAATAGTCGTGTTCTTTAACAAAAGCACCATAATTTTATCGAAAAAAACCTGATTGTAAGTTTTATATGCTAACTATAGATAACTATATAACTAGGTAATTCACCAATATTGGAAGAGATATGTCCAATATTAATGGGGAACATACTCCTGCACTCACTGTTGCACATAAATATTATATAAACTATTCATATAATAAAAAGAAAGGATAGAAAAAAAAATATTCTGTTCTATTGTGATATTTTGCAAAAATAATAGAAGAACAAGTCGAGATAAATATCAAAGAAATATCAAAAAATTGATTATTTGAATTTACCAGTAAAGTATGAAAAGGATTTTAATTTGAGAAAAAAACAGTTATTATGGGTTCAATGATAAGATTTTGACAATTATACTAGAGTTGTGTCATAAAGGAGAGGCAGCATCCTATGAAACAGAAACTATCGAACAGACCAACATGGATTTCCTACCTTGTGGCTTCCCACGAGAAGTACTACGAATCCATCAATTAAATCTCCAATTTGTGGCATTGATGATCCAGATTAACCGTTACATTGGCAACCATTGCTGCGACGAATTATTCAAAGTTTCTATCATTCAAGACAAATGCCGAAATTAAGTGCAAGTACATTCCCTGAAATAAATCTAAACTTCTATTAATGTAATTACTTCATGATTACTTGTTACTGTTTGTACTAAAATGTCAGTGCATGATTAATCTTTCTTCGATCTTCTCTTCATCCAAATTGCACATGTATTTCAACAATAATTCCAATATGCAATAAAAAGTAAATATTCGTATTACATTTTTATTACAATTTATATCCATGCAACTGCTCTTGTATTTCTTGCAACGTTTTCTTCTTTGTTTCCGGTACGAAATAATATGTGAAAACGACGCCTAAAGCAGCGATTGAAGAAAATAACCAAAACGCAACGTATATGCCGCATTGTTCCGCGATACTTTGGTAAGAGAAAGACACGGCGAAAGCAGAGGAATTTAGGAACAGCATTCCAATCATGCTGCCCACCGCTTTAACATTCGTGGGGAAAATTTCGCTCATCATGGTAAACGGAAGTGCGGCCAGGCCGACAGCATACATGACGATGTAAAGTATCGATCCAGCAGCTGGCAACCAGGTAATCTCAGTAACGTCCACTTCGATGTGTTGAAGGAAAAAGAATAAAGCAATGAGGCAGTTGGAAATGGAAACGCCGGACACAGAAATTAAAAGCAAAGTCCTTCTGTTGTACCAATCCACTATAGACGCGCTGATCGCGGTGCACACCACTTGCACACCACCCAATATCATGGTCAAGTATTTGCCTTCAAGCTGATTTTTCGTCTCATTAAAAATTAATTCAGCGTATGAGAGTATTGCCAAACTTCCACTCCATTGTTGTATAATAAATAGACCCAACACAACTATTAACGCTCTACAAAACACAAAGCAAAAGAAATTAATATCTGTTATTAGATCTCACAAATATTCGTGATCATTCCCCCCTGAAAATTCATGACGCACTTCCGATTTCCTGGAACGCTGATTAATTCCCATAATCCAGTCTCATTTGCCAAGTCGTATTTTATGGACTTTTCGACCATTTCTATTTCTTTGGAAACATCTGTGGTTCCTCTTAATTGCACAAGAGACGTTACCGCTTGCTGATTTCTGCCACGACGCATCAGATAATACGGCGATTCCGGTAACGATATTAAAGAAACAAAGAAGAGAATCGGTATCGACGATGACACGAGCGCAAGATCTCGTACAGAGAGAAATGGTCCTACTACCCATTCGAAGAATAGACCAAATTTCGCAGCTAGAGTTAACGTGGACGTTAATATTCCTCTTATATTAGCCGGCGAAATTTCACCGACGTACGTAGTAGCGGACATATATCCAAATCCATTACTCAATCCACAAACGATTCTGCCTGCAATTAATTCCTAAAGAATAAAAATGAATTCTAGTAAATAATGAAAAAACAATTCCATCTATTGCAAGAGATTTGATAAGCAAAGTATCAAATTTATATCGACGTTGCAAAGTCATAGTTTAATCTTTAATAGTCAATATCTGTCTGCGTGGCTTAAAGTATTAGTCATTATCTCGTAAAAATCAAACATTCGTATCATAGAGTCGTTTGAATTGAAAAATTATAGTTCTATACTAAAAATCTTACCCGGCTCTCCCTCTTTTTATTGTTATAATTATATATATATATATATATATATATATATATATATATATAATATATAATATATGTGTATAATATTATATATAATATTATATATATAATTATATATTTTATTTATTTCTATGTGTAGCGGAAATATATTGATAAATTACCCATGCTGATGTCGCGAAAGCTATTATCATCCATCCTATCAATCCAGGTATTGCGGCAAGAACTAGGGTTGTCTTTCTCCCAATTACGTTTATAACGTAGCTACAAAGCATCACACCAATAGCTGAACCCAGAATAAAAGTGGATGAAACCCATGCAGCCTGTTGGGTGGTCAACTGTATAGGACTGTCACCTTGCAATAGGAGAGCCAATGAAGGTGATGACCAGCCAAAAAATAGACCAAACGATATCATACCTAAATTGCCTATGATTATAAATTAAAATAATTTATAAAATTCTATTTTTTATATTTATTATATTTATATTTTATTATATTTATTGTATTATCAAGTTAAACTCATTGAATAATAATACAAAAATAATATATATATAAACAATAGTACAGTTGAACACAACTTACTACCAAAGACAGCTAAATATACTTTCTTCATATCTTCCACGAGATATTCACAAACGAACAATTTATAAAAACGGCTGATCGTACATATGTTATAATGTTACAAATGATAGTTTCTTGTCAAACCTACGTTATGTATTCATAATCAGTGTATTACGTAGTACGTCGTTATCGAACATCTCTAATTCTCAAGTGACAAATCGAGATAAAAACATTCCAGTGCTGATACTTTGTAGCAAAACTATATAAACTATATAAACTAGGATAATAAAAAAAATTGTGCATCTCAGTAGACAATAATCGTATATTATTGTTTTATTATGTCTAATTTTAATTATTTACTGAGCCTTCCACTCTTAGTTTACATTACTATATTATTAAACTAATGAACAGAAAATAGTTGCACCACACACAAATAATCTCATTAATAATAACAATATAATTATAGGATAAAATATTAATCGAATGTTTATTTTTTACCCTGTAAATAGGCATAACATTCATGTACCTTCTTTGTGCTATTTTCTAAAACAACAGATATTAGATGAGCAATAAATACAACTTATTAAGTCTGTTACAAAAAAATATTTTTGCATGATTTATTCATACCCAGTCTAAAGAGATTTATAAATACATAAAACCTAATAAATATTGTACACTACAGTATTTCAATTATAAATTAAGATAGATCTTTATTTTTGTATCTGTTGACTACTAATCTAAAAAATTAATATTATCAATTTGACAGTATAAATTTATCACAGATTCGTAATGCTTGGAGTTTTTTTTTTAAGATAACTACAATTAAAATATATATTTACAATAATAGAGCTACTACCATTTTTATATTTTTCTTTTAATTTTATAATTCTAACCACAACTAATAGAAATCCAAACCCATTGATCAGTTTTATAACAGTTACATAAAGACAATTACCATTTGTCAAGTCTGTTATAAATTTATATACATTATATTTATTAATATATGAATAATGCATGTTAGAAGCCAGAATGAACGTTAATACAAAAATTGTATAACATATAACACATATATTTTTTTACATGACAAAAGGCATTTGTTTAGATGAGTATCAAATCATTGTGTGCGAAAACATGACAAAAATATGATTATAAAATTGATAGTTTTCAAATATTACATAAATACTGTTTCTTGTATGCATACACTATGTAAAAACACAGCCAATTATATTAAACTTCTTATAAAATACTGAGTTTGTATTCTCTTTCCATTACAATTTTATAATACACTTTCCAATATATATAACAATGTAAATTATTTTCTTCTTATTTTTATAAACTGATACATTAACAAATAAAAAAATTGTTTTAAACTTGTAAGAGATAAATACTAAGTACAATTCACGAACACTCGTTATATATATATATATTTTACAATATCTTAATATTGCAATATTAATATTAACAACTTTTTGTGATATATTATTTAAATATTAAAAATAATCGTGAAATATATAAATTTTGTCTACACATATAGAAATATACAATAGTGTAGATCAGAAACTACAAGAAATAAATATATATAAATTTTCCTAAAATATCTCATTCTTGAATGAATTTATACCAATTGATACAATAATACTGTACCTATAAAGGAACTCCGTCTTTTTTACTAATGTAAGGAAAATGTATTACAAATTTACTTGGAACATTCGATTAATTTTATAAAAGAATATAATATTTAAATGTTGAAATAACTTAATAAAGAAAACGACTCGCAGGCATATTAACTGCACCTCGACAGTTACTAGGTGGAGGGTTTTCATCATCAGAATTCTCATTCTTTCTAAACAGTATCGAATTATGTCGTCCGCGTTGAGATTTCTCGGCTTGATGCCTCAATTCCTCAATATAAGCTGTAGTATCATTTGCTACCAGTTCTTGTAAATGTTTACTCAATGTCGATAATTCGGGCTTATCTTCATCATAAAGTCCTTCAAACGGCATAGCTTTTTCATAAAATAATATATAAGGTGTATCCGGTGGTTTTAAATCTTTAAAGTCATTAAATGTCGTTTGTGAAACATAACTATCATTAAATTTGTACCAATTCTGCTTTGAATCGCGAGCATAAGTGAAATAATGGCCATAATCCATACTATAACCTGAATGAACAACAGCAGCATACAATTGATAACTTTCTGTAGATGGTGTAGATACTGGTAATTGTATAATTTCATTGTACATCACTTTGTGTCGTAATTTTGTTCTTAATCTGGTATCGAAATCATAACGAAAATGTTTCAATATTAAAATTAAATATGTTGGTGCATGCAAAATTTTTATAATTCTTTGTGCATCACATAATTTCATACATTTATCGCAACGATATTTATTTTCACCAGTCAATTTTTCTGGTGTAAGATAATAATTTATGAGATCTTGTACAGAAACTTCTTGATTCTCTTGTATCTCTTCTGGGAAGCACAATTGTAAGTCACGAAATTTATCCGTATTATGAGAACTAGTATCACACTGTGCACACTGATACGTGATTTCACATTTTCCTCCTAGTACTCTATGTACAAGAGGTACTTGTGTATTTGTATCTTCCCCACCTACAGATTGTATTCCACTA
Organism: Tetragonisca angustula; assembly: GCA_036937485.2. Lineage (NCBI taxonomy): Eukaryota > Metazoa > Arthropoda > Insecta > Hymenoptera > Apidae > Tetragonisca > Tetragonisca angustula. The sequence goes on along the minus strand of JAWNGG020000102.1, from coordinate 743,194 downwards.
TCTGTGGAATCTGAATGTGAATCGCTAAGTTGTTGTACTTGTGCCAAATCTTCTCCTGCAATAAGAAGATATAAAATTAATACCAAATCTAAATCATTGTAATAATGTCGTTATTTAAAAAAAAAATTACTTTGAGTAAAATCTGCTAATGACTGTGTTTTTCTTTCCAGTACAATACTACCACTTAAATTTCCTTCAGTTCTCCAACGCTTAATACTAGCTTCTTCCTCATTTACTGATGAAATATCATTTATCTCTCTATCATCCTTGTATTTAAGATTAGAATTATTAGCTTCACCATTTATAGTAGTTGACTTTTCTTGCTCGTGTAGAAGGTCTAAAAGATGACTGTTGGAAACCAATATAATACAGTATTTAATTAAATTTGTTCCATCATAAAAATTATAAATATGAAAATTTATTATTATATTATCAAAGTACATTCTATTAAATAACAATTACCAAATAATAATTATAAAATGTTAGTTAATGTAAAAAATAAGCATTAGAATACTAGCAATATATTAACCAGAGAAATTCTGAACTATCTTGTTGTTGACCCGGTAGAAAATAAGCAGGTCGTGAAGCTAATAAAATTTCAGTCGGTGCCAAGGAAATTCTCTTTGAATATAATAACAAAGCAAATAGATTTTGCAACTTTTTAAGTACAACTTGATCATCAGCTTTGCTTGAAGGTTTGTACATTAATACTTCATAACAAAATTGTCTAGTCATTAACAATGCTTGTAATACACTGTTCATATAACATGTATTGCCAAGATTAGAAAGTCCAACTTTTCCCAAATGTGTTTTTGGCGATTCAATTACTGGTTCGATCTCTTCCATTTCATCTATCCAAACATGATCATTCCATATTTCTCTAATGACATCCATCCGTGGTTGTACTGGAAAACTATTTTCCAAGTTAGTACAGACACGCTGATTTGAAAATCTTAATGTAAGTATTTTCATGATATCAACTAAATTTTGTATACATTCTTTGCTTGATTCAGAATCTTCTTTCATCAAAAAGAAAGATATCACCATTTGTGTATTTCTTATTATATTTTGAAACAAGGACGGTGATCCTTGTTTTTTTAATATATAAAATAAAATTGTGGAAGCATTTTGACGAAATACAGGTATTGATAAAGCACGAAACATTACATCCAGCTTTGCTTTCGTGACCTCGATAAGTATTGAATATTTGTGTCGTTTTTCTAAACCGCGTATAAATTCCATAATCCAAATACTAAGTCGATCACCTATCCATTTTGGAAGCCAACTACATAAAACTTTCAAAGCTTGCGCTAATTGGGCATCAGAGCGTGATTCTGAAAGAATCCAATCAACAGCTTGTGGTATGATAGAAGGTTCTACCACTTGTAATACAGCAGCTAAACCAGGTTCAGGATCTTGTTTTTGTTTGGTATCAGATATTATTCTGTATAATGTTTGCAAACATATGAAAATTAAATTATCATTTTCAATATTCTTAGACCTTGATCTTACTACTTTTAGGAAATTTTGTACTTTGGTGGCATTATCATTGAACTCGGAAATCTTTTTTGGATCACAGGGCATCTCAAAAGTAGACAAACTAATAACAACTGCTTCGCAAAGTTTTGAATGACTCACAGATTCTGGTAAATAAACACTATATTCCAATAATACTTGAAGTATCATTGTCAGATGAGACATATCATTGATGTCTGTATTTCTTAACATTGTTGCAACATCATTTGATATTGGATGAACTGTAAATGATTTTTCTATTAAGTATTTTGAAAACCAAATCATGATCTTCGGAATCTCTTGTACATTTCTTATTTCATCATTGAGTAGTTCTCGTAAGATAGTTTCATAATTATTTAACTGTCCATAAACGGGTTCACTTTCTAATTTTCTAAGTGTGATCCATCCTTCTGCAACGTCTGTATCTTTACCAACTATTATTAATTTCAAACACTGTTTAATGTCATACTTAAGAATTTGTTCAGTATTCATTGTTCACAAATTATTATTTTAACACCACTTTAAACTGCTTCGCTTATAATTTTTAGCAAGAACTATTATTAACCTCAACCAAGAATGACTTTCACGAAAATCTAAAGGATTTCATGATCCTAGAGAAATAAAAAAAAACAAGTGTCAACTTCAAAACAAAAAAAGTAACTATATTTACCGCAAGAAAAATTTACTTTCCATTTTAAAACCATTTATATGTTTAAACGCTTATTTATCTCTATGGTCTTACAAATTTACTATAAACTTGATATCCCTCTGCTTTCGTTTTATTTCAATATTAAAAATTGAACATAATCAAAATAAATGTATGAAAACATTTCATATATGAAATTATTAATGCTTATAATTATAAGTGTAATCGTTCCTATTAAAAATACAAAAATATGTTTTAAAGTACGTTGTTCCTAACATTGTTTTTAACTATTATTCGCGATGTATTATACATATGTGACAAGAGAATTGAAGAGGCGCTAGAAACACGAGAGCGTAAAATGTTGGCTACACTACAGGTTGTTTCGTTGGTTTCGACACAGCTCGCACGGTACGGGACGGCCAAGAATAGCAAAGAGCACGCGAATCTAGCCGTCCTGTAACTGAGTCTGGTGAAGGCGACCGACCGCTCCCTTCGCAGTCCGTCAGAACGTATTTTAGCGTATATTTTTCTTAGTAGACAAACGCGCGATTCGCGATTAAGTCGTATATGGAGGTAAGAAGATCGTTTCAGCGTGTCGAATCACGCAAAGTGAACTGAAGTGAAGTGGCCTCGGCGAAGTGAAGTTCTAAAAGCAGTAGAGAAGGAGAGAGTGAGACCAAGGGAAAGAAAGAGAAGAAGAGACTGTGTGCGAAGTGGTTATAAGGTTCTTGAGTGCAGTCGTGCGTGTTTTCGGGCAATGTCTCTCGAGAGTCGTTCGAGTTCGGCCCTGTTTAAGAGGGCTGAACAACTGAAACGCTGGGAACAGTCTGAAACAAATCGCGAACCGACCCAACCACGTCAGGTCGCACGGAAGATCAAGTTCTCAGCGGATTGTGTGTTCCTGGCAGCATGCGCGGCAGGCGACAAGGAGGAGGTCGTACGTTTACTCCAAAAGGGGGCGGATATCAATACCGGAAATGTTGATGGTCTCACAGCATTACATCAGGTAGAACCCCTCGCTAACTCTTTCACCCCTTTGTTTATATTCCATTTCGATACGACAATGTCCACACAACAACAAACTCGATTCGGTTCTAGCAGCTCTGCTTTCACCTCATGTTTTTCTCGTTCGATTATAATTCTTATTGCAAGATGGCTACTGTATGCTCTAATTGTCTAATTTAACTGTAATCGATTAAATTTTCTTTCACGCCTGTAATCTACAATGTCACATTTAATAATGGGAGAAAGATGCAGATGTAGCTCCGCCACAGAATACACGCTTCCGCTATCTCTCGCAATTCAAGCCATACAACTACTCCCTCTGATAACACTCGACAAAACTGTTCAATCCCCCACCCTCACCCGTCTGTGATTATTGTTTATATATGCAGCAAAAAAAATTTTCAAAATCAACAAAATTATATAGTAAAACAATTGCACTTATATCTGGTTATCTGATTATTTCATTAATAAGTTAATTAAATGGCATAGTTAACTCGGCAAATGCAATCAAATCTTATCTTTTCGCTTCTTCTATCATCTTATCTTAAAAATATGTATAAATTTTTCTTGTTACATTTCATGTTCATGTCAAAATTTATAACAATTATACATGTAAGAATTAATTTGACGTTATAACTATCAATTAAAATATCAATTCTATGCAAATAAAGTCTAAAATTATAAAAGAGGGTGTTTACTTGAACTTAATATTAAATATTTTATATATTAATATATATTTTTGATATAAACTAAAAGAATTCCTTTTAAAAATGAATTTAATATTAATTGATAAATATTGTATTGGTTCAATCTATCATACATTCAATCTATTTTGTTAAACAAGTAAATTTGAAATATTAATTTAATGTGTTGTTAACCATGAAATATATCAAGCTTAAGATAAAAATAGAATAAAAATATTTTCTCAATGAATAAAAATATTTAAATTATTACTATTACGGTAAAACAATATTTATATAAATAATAATATTTTATAATTATTAATATCTGTATTATTTATTATCTGTATGAAAAGGTTGAAGAGAAATCTTAAAAAATTGAAAATCAAATTATTTATATATAAAAATTTATAATAAAAATAAAAAATTTGATTTTACTGATTTTTTTTATATAAATAAAGATTATACATTTAAAAAATGACTGACGTATATGTTTTAGTAAAAAAGTACCCTTTTATTTGAATCTAGTGTTCACAAGAAATCAGTATCAGGAAAATAGTACTTATTGTATATCAAAATTATTATAATCTTTGATTATTATTTGCATTATCACTGAATTATATTCAATTTATAAATTTTATTGAATGAATTGTATTATAGTTATGTAATTACAAAATTGAACTAGAATCATTCATACAGCATTTGTGTATTCCTATAGCAAAAATGATTTAGCTCAAAAAGAACACATAAATAAATTATTTTGCATAAAATATATCATATTTGTTACTATTATTTAAGTGTGATAGTAAGAGGAAGTTTAGGCATTTCATGGATTTGCGAAAATAGAATGTGAAAATACATCAGGCATCAAATGCTATTTATAGTTCTCTGTTAGAAGTCAGAGGCTGCAGCATCTGTATTCTATGTCCTCTGTCTTAAAATGTTATGATACATAATGTCCTTTTTAATTTATATATGATGTCATTCTTCAATTTTCATGTTTATTTAAACATATATTTGTATATTCAAAGTATAAAATAATTAAAGAATTTAGAAAGATTATTATTTATAATTCTATTAGGTACAATGCAGTAATTTATATACAATATTTAAGTACCAAAATTCATTCATCTCATTAAATTATTAATAAATTTCTTCTTTACTTTCTTTCTCTACTTTTTCTATTTAACCTTTAAAAAAAGCACTTATATTTTTGAAGGCTTTATTTATTAATTAATTTATTAACTTTTTATATATTCTATCTTTAGTCATAAATATTATGTCTTAAAATACTTAATCATTTCCAACTATAATTTGTACATTTAAAAGGAGTCTCAATGTTTTAATTGTAGGCATGTATCAATGATGATCTGGATATGGTCGAATTTTTAGTGGAAAAAGGAGCTGATATCAATTGTGGAGATAATGAAGGATGGACACCATTGCATGCAACTGCATCTTGTGGATTTATATCTATTGCTAAGTTAGTATTACTTTCATCTCAATATTGAAAATATTATGATTTAAGAATCTTAATAACTATTATACTATAGTGATAAATTTCAGAAATTTTTTTAAATAAAAATAAAATGTTGCAGATATTTAATAGAAAAAGGATGTAACTTAGCAGCAGTTAACTATGATGGCCAATTGGCTCTTGATATTGCTGAAAGTGTTGAAATGGAAGATATGCTGCAACAACATATAAGTAAAGCTGGTTTGTATTTATAATTATCTCCTATAAAAAATATATTGTAATCATTTAGTTATAAAAGATATAAAATATATTTTATAATTTGATTCATAGGCATAGACTGTGATCAAGCCAGAAGTGAAGAAGAAAGATCAATGTTAAATGATGCTAGAGCATGGCAGTCAGGAGCAACTGGCAAGGACTCAATCCATCCTAAATCAGGAGCTACTGCTCTTCATGTTGCTGCTGCTAAGGGCTATATTGATGTTATGGAGTAAGATCCTTCAGATTCTATTAAAATAAAGTCATTAGAAAAAATATTTATTAGAAATATAAATTATTTAAGATATTTAAGGAAAAATGTAAGTTAAAACTATTGCTTGTTATGTTTTATATTCAACATTGCTATTTCAGAATATTATTACAAGCTAGATGTGATGTTAATGCTCAAGATTTTGATGGTTGGACACCTTTGCATGCTGCAGCACATTGGGGACAATTAGAAGCCTGTGAACTTCTAGTGGAAAATTTTTGTAATATGGACATTAAGAATTATGCTGTAAGATTAAAATTGTTTTATATTATAAATAACCAAAATTGTTTCTTTCATAATTTTACATTGATAGGATCAAACTGCATTTGACATTGCTGATTCAACTATATTATCAGCTTTGGAGGAATTAAAAGCGAAACAACAGTTGTTAATGAAAGATCATCCACAAATTATTAATAAGAAACAACCAACTGTACCAAAGAAGCGGTCTGTACTAGAAACAATTATTTATACAAATCATTATTTATAAAAAATATTTTATTTATTGTATTAATCATATTACAGTGTATCGACAAATAATGAAAATACTATAACTACGCAAGAATCAGTGGAAACATTTGAAGAAGAAACACCAAATAAAGTTAAAAAGGTCGAATTAGAAATTCAATCTGATAAAGAAGATTCTAGTACTGGAACAAATAGTGATGTTGGTACGTTTTGTTTTCTTTTTTTTATATATTACTTATATGGGTTTGCTAATTTGCATGTTTATATTTAAATATTTGGCAAATTATTTGATTTTATTACTAAATGGTGAGGATTTTCTAAACTTAGAAATTCTATAAATATTATTGTATAGAAAAAAATGTACTGAAAAATATATTGTATAACACAATAATGTACAATACTTACAACTTTATTTAAAATCATGCGACAGAGTAATACTATCGGGGCACTCTGTGAATTAAAGAAAGTAAATTTAGTATTTTTCAATCATTTTATCTATATAAATACATTTTGATAAAATGTAAATCTTATAAAATTTTTTACACACTTTCTCTTTCGAAAAATTCAAAGATTATTTTTAATTTGCTTACTAATGATTGAAGAGTGCTAACGTAGTTAGGAATAGTTTTTTGTTTTATGAAGAATATGTTTCGCACTATTTAGTTTTGCAAGTCTATTTTACTTACCTTAACAGCAATTTGTATTTCTTGTAACAATGCTGCATGGACAGAAGCGACACGTGAAACAGATATGGAAGAGAGTGATGGTGAAGGTGAATCTGAGACTAGCTCAGACTCACATTCTTCCACTTACTCCAATCAATCTGATAAGTCTAACGAATCAAACCATTCTCCATGTCTTACAGATGATGGTGAGTTTTGTCTGTAAGGCTGTTTTTATACTCTTAAAATTATATTCTGTTGCATGTATTATAAGATATGTTTGTTTTCTTTTGTTTTTTTTCATAATGAAAATAATACTTTTAAAATTTGTTTATTAAAAACATCCCATTGAAATGTTCCATTGATGTCCTTCCTTCTTAAGAAAACATAGTAAAATTAATTTAATTTATATTATATTTTAATTTAATTTTGCAGAAAAGAAAAATAGAGCAAATAGAGAAGAAATATCCTCACGTAATACTTCGTCTCCTATCGATGCTAGTAAAGTTCCTAATCAGGTAATATTTGTATCAATATTTAACAATATATATTTTTGATCAACAATGTTTACAATTTTATTTTTTAAGGCTCCAATAATGCCTCCAAAACAACAGACTGATAGTGAAGAAGGAGTTATACCATCTTGGCGACGTTCAGGCTCTTTCAGAAATAGAGTACAAAATACAGAAGGAACATACGCTTTGTCTTCGAGTAAGTTATGAATATTATAAAGATATTTTATATTGTCTCACATCATCGCAATATATTATTATTATTTTCTATGTTACATATACATAGGGCTTGAAGAAAAGGATAAAAGTATTAAATCGCCAACCATGTCAAACAAGCTTAATACAGAACCTGATGTTGTATTGACAAGAACACATAGCTTTGAAACGGATGAAAAGTAAGTTAAATGAATATTTAGTTTAATATATATTGTTTGTGATATTACAATTTTTGAATTTCTTATTATTCAGATTTTATTAATATAATTATATTTTTGTATCACGATTATTTATAATTCTGCATATCTATGTTTATTGTTTATATTAAAGTTTGCAAGCGTTTAACAAATTATTTACTTACGTCAAAAATTAAATGCAGTAGCTTTTGTGCTTTATGCATATAGAAAATTAGTGTAGTTGTGTGCATGGCATGGTGCATGTTATGCAGGTTTTATGAACAGTACTTGGCATTACGAGCTCGAATCAAGGCGTTTTCTTGTCCTACTCTCCATTGCTGCAATGCAGCTACTCTTACTCACACGAATACTACGACACGTTCTGCATCTCTACGCGAAACCAACAGGTGCGCATATTTCGTACATCATATATATATATATATATATATGTATAATTCAATATGTATAATTTAATTTAATTTAGTATTACATGAAAGCTTCTGTATACTGTATTATTTAATTTGTTTGTATTGGAATCATTAATGTACGAAGTAAGCTTTCTGCATTTTTTGCTTTTTTGCATGGCTTAAAGATCAATTAATCATTTTATTGTATACTTCACAGTATTATGTATTTCACAAAATAAAATTGTAAAACAGTGTAATATTAAATTTTATTCTGATTTTATAAAATTTACGTAGCTGAAATAAAATTGTATTTTTCTATTATATAACAACCATACTGTTTTGACTTTAGAAAAAAAGAAGCAAAATTAAACTTGGAACTCTCAAGACTGCCACAAGGAAGCAATACACTTTCACCAACAACTACATCTAAAACAATAGTGTCAAGTACACTGCCAACTACTACAGCTACAGCTACTACAACTGCCACAACAACTACTACTACTACTACTATTACTACTACTACTACTACTACTACTACTACTACTACTACTACTACTACTACTACTACTACAAGTCCTAATCCAACTAATCAAATACGCAGGTAAATATTAGAAAGAGCAAAAATTTATTTTAAACAAATTGATACAGGGAAACAAACTGCCATTTATAAAGTATTTCCCAACAATTTCTTAATAATAAATTCAGAAACTCAGTAAATGAATCTGTTGAACTAGGTATTTTAAAGCTTAATTACAACAAACACTACAATCTAGAATATGTATAAAATACATTTAAGACTGTAGTTTATATATTCATATTTGCATCGTGCAATGTTAATGTGGCTGAGTAGTGTTCAACCAGTGGAAGCTACAGCTACAAACAATTCAGTAGCAGTTCCTGGAACTCCCACTACACCAGGAGGGAGCAAGCTAAGTCCAGGAAATATCTTCAAGAATTTCTTCAAGTGGGTACTTAATGTTTGACCTGAGAAGATTCTCTTGAAACGTGTGATATTTTGCATATTTTATAATACAATATTAAATTATTGGCAGTGGCATGAAAATTTGCTTACAATATAATTATTTATTTGAGTTGCATACATTTATCCTAAAATATTACTTGTCCCAATAACCACTGCCTTGTCTTTGCTACTGAAACATATGAATTAATTTTCTCAGCCACTTAAATAGCTTCTATTTTTCAATGTACTTTTTCTTTTTTCTTTTTTTCTTTTCTTTTCTTTGTTTTTTTACATTTATATAAAACATACTTCAGTAAATTTACTGATATTCAGTAAAGTGATGACACAAAGTCATGGCTTCAAATGCAGAAGTATCATGAATGACATAAAAAAGAAGTATGTGCCACTGACATACTATTTTTTAATTGTATGAAAAAAAGAGTTTTGGCATGTCTTTAAATTATATTTTATCTGTGTGATATAAATACAAACAAATGACATTTTTATTTCCTGACTATTACATATAGAACTGTAATATTTATAAATAGTTTTAATTGATAATAAACAATAATAAAATAGTTGTTTAATGTTAAAATAAAATAATTTTAACATAATAATAATTTTATGTGATATTTGTAAATGTTGCCTGTAAATTATGTTTATTATATTTAATGCTTTTTTAATTTTTTATCATACTTGAAAAAAATTTAAAAATATTGTACAGGTACTCTCTTAATGCACGCTATTAATATAATGTAAACTTCTGTTTAGATCGTTTGTTCCTCCTGTTCGTGATGAAGAAAGTGAAACACAAAGAAAAGCTCATGCAAAGAGAGTAAGAGAAACTCGACGTTCAACTCAAGGGGTGACGCTGGATGAAATTAAAAGTGCAGAACAATTAGTAAAAAAGAAACAACAAAACAATGAAGTTTCTTCTGCAATATCATCTACACAGGTAAATCTCTTCATACAATATTATTTTACCCTAAGTAATGCAATTGTTATAAGATATATAATTAAGCTAGAATTTTTTAACCCTATATATAACTATTATGTATAAACTTGTATATCTAATTTGTATATCTGCAATACTTATAAAATACTAAACTTCCTAATAATAATAAAAGCTTTATAATTGTTTATTCATATTTTTTTTAAATAACTCAGCCTGCAACCACTACCAGCAATACAGCCTCGATTACAGCTACAATAACAACAGCAACTCCTACTACTGTAATTGCAAATAAACCTTCTGAAGAACTTAATTTACCTGAGAGACGCCCTTCATGGAGGTTGAAAGTGGATAATGGAAGCAAGGTTTGTGGTTTATATAACTTCAATGAATGCATATTTTAATATAATCCGTATTATGCTTATATAGCATATTAATATATTTTTATCATTTTAAAAGAAATTGTTTTACTTAGTTCCAGTTAGAAGATGCCAATAACAGAGCTACTACATTATCTAATCCAGATACTACTACAGCATACATGAGAAGACCTTCAGCGGGTACAAGTGTACCAAGACCGTCATCAGCTCCAGTTGAAACCATTGCAACGAGTAGTGCAGAAACAACAGTGACTTTACCGCTGAGACGATCGTTAAAACAACCTGAAGATAAAGGTACGCGTATACGCACAGATACTTATGTGTATAAGTTTAAATGTACGAATAAAAATTATTACTTTTGCTCATATGTTTCAGAACAAGATAAGGAAAATGATAGTAGAAATGCACAAGCTACACAAGCTGTTATACAAAGGAGACGAAGACCTAAAAGAAGATCTACTGGCGTCGTCCACGTTGATATGGACGTTAGTATCTAGTGTTAATTATTATTTTATTAATTTCAATTATTTGAATTTATCATTTTTCGTATTGAATATTTCATAGGAAATCGATCCCGAAAAACAGGACTTAACTGCTGATGGGGATTATGATGAGTCCAAGATCAACCACAATGAGGTAAATATATTAATTTTGTTTGTAAATATATTATTTTTTAGGTCTGTAAATAACATTGAAAAATGTTTTATCTTAACAAATTTTTTATTTTCATAAATTTTATGTTAAAAAAGATTTATATTCAACATATATATGTTGATTTTGAAATGTCTTATATGATGCCCCCTTTCGAACTAAACAATTTTTGTTAAAACATCTTTTTGATATCTTTAATTCTACATAAGATATTCTATATACATTGAATGGAAATAAAACAAATAGAAAAAATTTAATTAATCCTCTCTGTTATTTCATGTTTTTGTTAGAATAAAAAGTTTTTTATGTGTAAGATATTTTTACTTTAATATTTCTATATTTGAATTAGTAACCATTATATATAAGTATTATAATATGAACGCAATTTCATGAAGCACACGCTTTGAGTTATTTTTGGATTAGTCTCTGGGAAGATTAACCTCTATTCGTGCTTTGTTAAAAATAGTTTTCCATTTCTTATCCTCCTATATCTTGTCACACCATATATTAAGACCAATAGCATGTATAAAAGTATTATAACTTTATTAATCTCTTAATTTTATACCTAAAACGATATAATTTTATAATTTTACATTATTTATTGCATACATTATATCTCTTATAAATATATAATTTTTAAAGTATGTTCAAATTTACTGAAATTTATATGCATTTATATAATTAGCATATAACATAATTCATATAATATATTAAATACATAATAGTAATGAGAGCAAAAACAAATCAAAAAAATTAATCATGAACACATGGCCTAGCTGTATCTAAAAATATTCTATTGACATTTGGAACAATGTGGCACTTTGACATTTAGAATAGATGAGAAAGAACTAATTTATTGTTTCCACTGAATACTGAATACTGTTTACATAAGAAACAATTTTTTTTTTTAATTTAATTTTATAATAATATATGTATGATATATAAAATTTTTAAATAGAAAGATATAATTATTTTAATTATTTTAGTGCTTAATCGTGTCTTTTACGTTACTTGTAATATATGAAATGTGTATCACATTCATAAAATTTATATATATTTAAAAATTCTTATTTAGATAAATTATTTTTATTAATATAATTTGATGTATTATAAAAATAAACGTTATATACATTCTTCCCAATATTTAATTATATTTAAAATGTTTTAAAAGTAAAATATGAAATATATTTATTCTCTAAAACACACAATCTTCGTAATAGTGTAAGTTTATACATGTGGCCTATAAATAGCATACCAAACTGATGCTTTAGAGTAAACTGGCTGATGTCTTACGTTCCTCCACTCAGTCTACGTCAGTCAAATACCTACTGTCATTAGAACTAGATCGTCTTTGAGTATATTGTGGCAAAGTGATTTTACATTATAAGGTGTAAAATAATACAAAAAGTTTTAATTTCTTTCAAGAAGTAATATGTGAAAAAATTATATTTAATTTAAGGGCAAAGAAGTTTAAAACAAGACGATTTTATCAGAAGTTACTTTATCAGTTTTATAAACAATGTCATCCTACAGAAAAAGATCTCAAGGAAAACCAACAACAGCTGCAGGATTGAGAGCTCAAGCGTCAGCAAATGGAAAATCAATTTTTGGAAACAGATCACGAAGTATTAGTGGATTATTTCCTTTAAATCAAAATAGCTATTCTGGTTTGTTAGGCATTACTGGAAATCCTATTGGATTACCAAATTTTTTCAATAAAACTACAAAAAGTAATGAATCATATAGAAAAACTCCTTATTCAAATTCTACAAGTAATTTGAATTATCAAAATCCATATACAACATATGGTGGAACAGCATCAGGGTATGGAAGTATAACTCTGCCAATGAATATTAACTCTTTACGTTTACCATCTTCCATGAGTTATAATTATTTAAATCTTAATTCAATCAATCATCCACAAGTGCAAAGAACAGAAAGCTTTAATAAATTAAAAACAAAACCGGATGCTCATATTGGATCTAGAAGTTCTAGTATGCAAAGTTTAACCAGTTCTGAAGGATACATTGTAAGAGAATATATCAAAATATTTTACAAAAAAATTTGTTACGTTCTTTATAAATAAGTTTATAAAAAATATGTTAACTTTTTTTATATACATTGCTTTCATTTGATTTTGTTTTACAGAGTGGAAATGATCGAACTGGAAGATCTAACAGACTAGGATCTATATCATCGCTATCATCAGAAGCACCTTCTATGTCAGTTAGAATAAAATCTACAACTTCTGAGAATGGAGAATTAGATTATAAAAAATTATATGAAGAATCTCAAGTAGAAAATGAAAGACTTAAAGAAAAGCTTAGGCGATCAGATGAACAATTAAGGGAAACCAGAAATTTATTGGACAAAGCACAAAGTGCACAAAATAAAACAGTCTTATCTGAAGCTGAGAAGAGAGAAAGGAGAGCAATGGAAAGGAAATTGTCAGAAATGGAAGAAGAATTGAAAGTAAGAATTAGAAACATTTTACGTTTACATTTTTTAGTTACAGTTATATCCATTGTTTTCTAAAAATATTCAAATATTATCAAGGAATTTATTAAATTTATTAAACAATTATTTGAAACATTTTAGTTTTACTTATTATGTATCGTTATATTTTCATGAATTTTTTATGATTATATATTTTTTATATATTTCTTAGTTAGAATGCACGTTACAATTTTTTGACAATTTTTTTGATTGTTATAACTAAATACAGAGGAAAGTGCCAGCATATCTGGAGTGGTTAATTTAAGAAAAAGATTCAAGAAGTATAAGCAGCTTTTAATGCATTGCTTTTTTCTTTATTTGCCATTTCTTGGTGCTTTTATTTTTAGTACTTCTTATCAAATAATCACGCTTATTTACGCAGTATAATGATTTTAATTGGTATTTTTCTTCTTTTTTCTTATTTTATTTTATTTTTTTTTTAATTTATAATCTGTGTGATTTACATTGTCTATACATCTGGTTAATAATTGAAAATGTAATAAATGATAGAGTATATAGTATTATCTGATGGGGCCTTTACAAAACAAGCGAATTTTGGGCTAATCGTTTCACTGTTTACAGCAATTACAAAAGCTCAAAGCTGAAAATGAGAGATTGAAAGCCGAAAATCGGGCACTTACCCGCGTCGTATCCAAACTCACCAATACTACTAAATAGGTAAAGGACATAATGACAGCATCTGCGTTAACAGTGTACATCGTATTTCATGTACAATATTAATTAATTAATTATTGATTACTTACGATTTTTACGTTCTGATCGCAATATTGAAACGATGTCGCTCACTGACTTATCTTATAATACAGCTTCGCAAAATATACTACGCGTAATTGTGATCATTAAAATAAGTTTCATCTTAAGAATCTATAACAGCTTATGGTACAAAAATTTAAAGCTTTTGTAAAACTTTTTAATAGATATTATGCTATAATGATGTAAACAACATTTTTTTCTATTTTACTAATGATACTTACAGTCTTATAATATATGCATTTTTATTGATTCTTATGCAGTTTATATTTTAAAATTCTTACAAATGTGACGTTTAATAAAATTCACAAATATTTTATCATTAAATCATTTGTACCAATATAAATATTAGTAAAAGCTAAGATATCAGAAACCTAATTACGTTCTTTCACAAAATTAAAAAACGCAGCCTGTCCTTTATTTTAGTTTTAAATCTAATGTAATTATGATCAATAAAACATAAATTATTTCAGAATTTCACTTTAATTTAAAAAAGAAAGTTACAAATACTTTTTATTTCAACTATATGAAACTTTAGAAGTACTAGTAGTATTTTTAAACTTTTATTTTAAAAGGAAATATTTAAAATCGATATTTAAGAACTTGTATAACAATACACTTTTTCTTAAAAAAGCATGTTCAGAATAAAGTTATATTTTATTGCACTATGTATTGTTTGATACTCACATTTCATTGCCCGATTATTATGCATATCATTCTTTATTTATTATCTAATAGTAATTTTGTAAGATGCATGGAAAAATTAGATAATTAAGGAATAAAATTTGACCAAATAATAAAGAAATAATTTACTTAAAAAATTATAATAAAATTGCATAAATTTGCAGCACGATAAGAACCAGAAATATAATTAGAATGTTAACTTGGGAAACAGAAAATAATAAATATATATTAAACAAGCCAAGATATTGGGGTATATATTAGTAATTGCTTTACATGCAATAATTATGTTTGCTTACTTTTTATTTATGCATATAATTTCAAAATTATATAACATAAAATATAACATACTATTAAGATTATAAACGTAATTCTCCAAAAAAAATTAACAAAATTCAATATTTTAGTTTAATCATATTTTTGTTATATGTTTGCAAGATTTTTACATAGCAGTAAAATTATACTTGCTTGTTGTATTTTATATACACTACTCCTTAATTTTAATGCACCTAATTAATTGTTATAATATATTGTTTTACAATCATATTATAAAATAATTTCTACATCTCTAATTACAATAGTATTTGCTTGTTTCCTATTTTCTGTTTGAGTTATTTCATTTTGTTTTGTGAACCATTTATATTTATTTGACCCACTCTATAATGGCATTGCCTTTGTATTTCTTCCTTTATCTTTCTTTTTTAAAATTTTTTTTTAGTAAGGAGTACAACTAAAAATGACACAAAGTAATTTTACATTTTTTTTTCTAGGTGATGGACCAATTGAAATGTGAAAACCAGAGGCTAAAAGATGAAAACGGTGCCTTGATAAGAGTAATCAGTAAATTATCCAAATAACTCTAATGGTCTTAAAAAATGACTGTATAGCGTTTCTTATGTTGCATTACAACTGCATTGAATGAATTGTTTTAGCTATAAAGTATCATGATCATTATTGCTAGTATTCTTACAATGTATATTACATCATCACATTATTGATGAATTTATTCTTAATGCTAGTAATTTAATTTATTATCAAACAAATCACTCGCGTGGCTGTGCCAAGAGCGAAGAGAAACATTGCTCCTATTCTTAGAATTGTGAATAGTTGACTATAAAGGATTTAGAATTTTTACTTTCTCACATGTAACTCTTCCTGTCGAAGATAAAATTCATGGTTCATTTTAGAGCCGGCGCTTTGTAAAGCAAAATGTACTTCGTTCAAATTGATAAAAAACAAATGTTCTTTATGACAATTTTTTTAAAGAACTCACGTTATTAATGTTGACTCTTTATAAGGATATTTTGTAAATATGTAATAGGTAATAATAACGTGGCATTTTAGAATTAAATAAGAAAAATTTTTTACTTTCAAAAAACACATAACAGATATATATCGGATTTATTGTATAAACTTGTTTCCATAAATGTAATGCAAGCGAATACATTCGTAGAGTATTACAAGATTAATTAGAACAATAAAAAAAAAATGAATTAAGATGATTTTCATGCTATTGAAGTGGCCTTTCCTGGAAGACTGCAATTTATAATCCTTCCATCATTGCCATATTTTACAGAAAACAAAAATTCGTACACTAAATAATGTATGTTTTAATGTATTATTTTACAATTCTTGTTAAAGAAATATAATTTAAACTAAAAATTTGTAATACATGGAAAAATTTTTAAAATAATATAGTTTCTAATAACTGATATCAACGATGGAAACTGTGTTATTACATTTAATAACTAATTTAGTGTACTTGATTGAAAAAAAGCTTTTTACTTTTTAAATAGTAATATTTGTAATGAAATTTTAATTTTGATAAAAATAAATTTATAGGTAATGAGAAAAGGACAAATGATAATGTATGGGTGACATGTTTTTTAACAATGTTATTGTAAAAAATTGTACAAAAGAATAGTTATTTCATAATGATGTTTGTTACTAAATAACAATTCTGCGTAACTGTTTAGTATATATACTTCCATTACATCATGTAATAGCTACTTGTACGGCTTATTGTACTTGAAAAACGTTTGAATGAAATTAACATCACAGTATACAATGCTCATTATTGTATAAATTAAAAAAAAGTCCGTTTGTACAATTTGTGATGAGTAGTTCAATCTTTATCAAATATTTTGAAGTCTGATTGAGATGTTTTACATTGTGTACTTTTTGTAAGTATCTATAGTTCTAACATATATACGATTATACTGTATATACAATATTATTCAAACAATTCAAATCATTTGTAAATTTTTCTTTGTATATTCGTCATTCAGTTTTTGTCAATGCATCTTTGTAACATTCATAAAACCACATTCAATATTTCATATAAACAATACAAAATGATTAAATTGAAATTTAACTTTGAAAATTCGTTTGATAAAGATTGATCTTGCTATGATATCTTGCACGATTATAACAAACATGTTCCACCCTCAGGTATCATGTAGATAACAGTCAGTGAATGTGGTCTGACATTTCTGTGAAATATTTTATAATATAATTAACACTGTTGAAAATAAAATTTTGTGCTGGTTCAAATTAAACTTTGAAATTACATAGGAGCCTGATAATCTCTAATTTGTTATCTGAAATATTTATTTCATATTTGGTTTTATATTTGCGATCGACAGTTTATAAAAAATAAATTTAGAAAAATTGCTAATATTTCGTATTATATTTTTAATGCAGTAATATGTAAACGTGTTAAAAAATAGGCACATTTAATTATTTATACAGTTATTATTAAAATGTTATATTACAGAATCATTTTGAAATTAACTCAATAATCTTGTTATAATTTTTGATGTTTTGGCCATATCTGCACGCTGTTCAGTAAGTAAAAATGTTTTGTGTAGAAATTTTTTAAATACTTTTTTACGTCCTGCTTTGTACTGTTTTACCAAATTGGGATTTGTTTTAAGTATTTCTAAACATATCATCTCCAATTCCTTTTCATCGGATATTATAAACCAATTATTTTCTTCAACAATCTACATAGTAGTAAAGCATTATTAAAATTCATTAATACTTAGAAAATATAAAATAATTTAAATCTTTTCACCTGTTTTGGCATTTTATTTGGCTTGTTGAGTAATTCATTTAATAATTTCTTAAATGTTGGTTGATTTATTATTTTAACTTGTATTAAGTCTATCAATTCTTCAATATATTTCTGATTATTAATACTAAAAATTCAATATATTAGTATTTCTCCTTTATACTTTATTGTAATAAACTCACCAAAATGTAAAATCCAAATTATATTTATCTAACAACGACAAAATTTCAGATATAAAAATTTTAGCCACTAACTGAGGTTCGCGATGATTACCGTTCTTTAAGATGTCGCAAAATAGTAGATACCATTCTAAATTACTCTGAAAGTAAAATTTAATTTAATATATAAAATTTAATGTTTCAGATATTAATCATACCGTTATTGCTGCAAGTGTATCAGGTGTAAGACTTTTGAGTAAATTTTGACGTATTTGTTCTGGTAACTCTGGTAATTGCTCTTTCAAAGATGGAATATCAATTAGATTATATGTATTTTGTACATTTCTATTAACATATAAATGTAAGGGAGGCAAATTTGGTTCAGGCATAAAACGATAATCCTAAAAATTAATAAATGTCAAAAATTATTTTAAAAAACTAAACGAATATAAACTACATTAATTTGTAATTACATGTTTTTCTTCTTTCTCACGCATAAGAACTGTTTTTTTACTTAGTGGATCCCATGCGCGTGTTTCATTAATAACTTCTCCTCCTTTCTGTAGAATTGAAATTTGTCTCTTTATTTCATATTCTATAGCATGATTGATAGCACTTAAACTTGAAATGTTTTTCAATTCTGTTCGAATGCCTAAAGGTGCATTAGGTTTACTTATGGAAACGTTTGCATCAACTCGTAAAGCTCCTTCTGTAAATATAAAAAAATCTATTTATTTATAATTAATAATTATTTCTAAATAAAAGTTGCATGAATAAAATAACCTTCCATTTTACATGAACATGTGCCTAATAACTGTAAAATGAAACATAGTTCCTTTACAAGAGCTGCTGCTTCTTCTCCACTTGTTAAATCTGGCTCAAACACTAATTCCATCAAAGGTATTCCAGCTCGATTAAGATCAATTAAACTCCTGTTATAAATGACATATAATTGACACTAACAATATATAATTTATTTTTCAAAGTATATCTCAATTACTATAATTTATAAACTATAAAAAAATATTTAATACCTTCCAACTCTTTCATTATGAAGACTCTTTCCACTATCTTGTTCCAGCTGTATTTGTTTAATTTTTGATGATTTTGAATAAGGTTGTTTATGTACTCCAGTTTTAAATACATTAAACTTAATTTTTCCATTAATGGCTAAAGGCTTCTTTTGTTGTGTAATTTGAAAGCCAGCCTATATAAAAAATTAATCATAAAATATGTGTAAAGTAAAATGTAAATGTATGTGCATTATATATGTAAAATTTCATATTTTGTGCTAATTTACTTCCAATAATTATATTTTAAAAATATAATTAACAATAAAATATTTACAGGTAAATCAGAATAAAAATAATGTTTTCTCTCAAACATTGAGACAGCATTTACTTCACAAGAAAGCGCTAAAGCAGTTAATACCCCAGCTTCTACGCATTTTTTATTTAACACCTATAAAAATAATACAATAAGAAATTAATGAATTACTTTACGAAAATATTTATTGTACTTCACTGGCATTGTTCCTGGTATTGCGCAATCAAAAAGTGACACACAAGAATTAATTGGATTATTGAAATTTGTAGGAGCTCCAGAAAATAATTTTGATTTTGTTGAAATTTGTGCATGTATTTCCAAACCAATTGTAGGTTTCCATTCTTCCCTAAATAAAAAATATCATACTATTTGTACATGTAAATATGGTACATTTATTCAACTAATTTCTTTAATATACTTACATATTGCCAGAAATAAATCGTATATATTTTTTGAATGTATTTTTATGATATTTTTTTATAAAGATACTAATATTTTTAGATAAAAACATGTTTAAAATTTTATCTTGTAAACAAAAAGCTATATAACATATTCTTTTTCACTTAAAAATATCTGTAATAATTGAACAAATTAAATACAGTATACTATTATATAGATAAATGTTAATTTGTTAACTTACATATTTGAAATAAGTTTTTAATATGAAAATATTTTTTATCTACCGATATATCAAAATTTCAGAATGAGTATAACAAGTATAATATACTAATGCACATTAATTCATTTCACAATTCTAATTCAGGCAATCTTACGATTGCTTTAGTGTTTTGTATCGATTATAACGCAATTCGTAAAAAAAGATTAATATATTTCATAGGCTTTACAGAAATTTACAGAAACATAATATCTTTCAAGTCCTTTAAATTAAATAGTTTAAAGGAAATTAAATATATTATTTAAACAAGTACTGCTATGCAACTCGTACATTTTTATACATGCATATAGATCAACTGAAACAAAAAGAGGACCCAGGTTTTAATTAAGAATACGCAATTATAAACATTTACAAATTAATTCGTTTGATTGGTTTCTTTCTGCAAATGTAAGTTTAAACTAACATTATTACTATACAGCAACGAAATAATGAAATTAATCGCTATTACTATTCCTCATACACTATTGCGCTCTTCCTCTGTTACGCGACATCATCCATTCTTGTTGCATACGTGCTTATTGCACGTTATTTTCCTTCTTATTTACAGAAGAATACAGATACTACCATCTGTGAGCATATCAACTAAAAGATGTGACAAGAATAGGCTACGTACTACATCTACTTGATAATACGAAGATCTCTCACTTTAGTTAGCTTTGATAGATGACAACACCATGGACGAGGTAGTAGCGACATCTACTTCCACGCAACCTAAGGTAACGACACCTACTTCCGCTTGAACTAATATAGCGACGTCTATTTCCGCTTAATTGTTCCGCCGAAAGATACGTTTCCAGTAGACGAACAGCGCCACTTTTTATAGAAAGAGAAACTAGGAAAGCGCGGTAAAAATTTTCCTTCATCTTATTACGACCGCGTAAGATACAGTCTTATCATAGCAACCGTCACAGTCTTATTACAAACGAGGTGTATGAATAGACCTCGCATAGTCTATTTATGCGGACCACGTCTCAGGACCCCCTTACCATTTTCGTGTCACATCTTGTTGTACCGATTCAGACAAGTTTTGCACTACAGTACTCCTAGTGATCAAAATTAAAATTAAAAAATATGGACAGTATTGCCACACCTGCTTCGAGAATTATTTATTGAATTGAATATGGTGACACTTCATCGATGAAGGAATATAACGATTTAAAACAGCGATTGATGGAAATTGGAATGAAAAATTCATTACATATTTGATTATTTACATCTATTTAAAGGTATTAGAAAAAATTGATTGATATATATTTTTTAACAACATAATTAGATATGAATTAGATGATGTTTTTTATTTATTTTAGTGTGTAACTTAAGAGTTTGAGTGAATCCTGTAAACTCGATTTTATAAAAGCTTGAAAGTATCAAAGAAATGTTCCCACAAATATTGTTTGATATATATTTGGTTCCACAAATAAAGTTATATTGTGTGGCGTAAATTATTTTTTGCAGATCGTTCGTTTTCGAAATTTTGAAGTCATTTGGTAAGACGAATTCAGTGACTTGCATACGAGGTTATTTGTGGTTATAATTCGTTAAAAATTAATGAATTATTCTTTAAAGCTCAGTAAAATGGCTAAAACAAATCGTATAGGTGGTTTTAAGGGTTCAATGTAAAGGAAAAATTTCAATTTTCAAGATCATGATTAATCTGATTATAAAAAAGTTGTTCAGTGATGGAAAAACTTCTCTTTGGCGAGATGTTTAAATTTTTACAATTTTCGAGAAAAACGGAATTTTTATTTTTACACTTGTTTCGAACGAAATGAACTCAGGTGAGACTCCACTCTTTAAAATAAAATCAAGTTAATTGTTCTACAAATTTTTATCACGAAATTATAACAGTTTAAAGTATTGACAATTTTTTATCTTGTATACGAATATTTTCGTTCTTTTTTAAGAATATCTCATGAATTTTATGTATTTGATTTAGAAAGTTTTCTATTTTTTATTCCAAATTAATATTTCGTATGAAATGCGCGCGTTAAATCAATTAAAGATTACAGCGCCAACGGCCAAAGACGGAATATACTTCCTACGATTCTCGAACTCGAAATCGATATTGCTCATGATCGATTTTTAACCGAGAAGTGGCGGTTAAAGATGGCGGAGAGAAGCACGCGTCATTTGTAAAGAAGGAAGTAAATCATCTAGAAAGATCATCCAAAAAGAAGTATAATTCAAAAGTTCTTAGGTAGAAATTTAATTCAATAGCTGTTAGAGTTGTTTGTGTTGTGTATTTTTAAGATAAAACTTGCATTTTTGCTTCAATTCATCGAGATCTGTCAGGTTACCGAAAAAGTATGTAAGATTCAACCAAATATTAATTACATAATTTTCACCAATTAAAAAAACAATAGCACATAAACATTTAGACAGACTATACCAAAAGTTATTTATAATTTTATATCAAATTGAATTTCAATTCTAATCAATAGAAATATTGTAACTTTGTAATTGTCTAATTTATTGTTTTCTACACACACGCACGCACATACACGTATTACATGCTTTTATACACACTTCTATAATAACATTTTCTACTTATTTGTTGATTCTTTAACTTGATACTTCTTAACAATTCTAATACTAAATTCAGCAATAATTTATTAAGAATGTATGTATTTAATAAAATAATAATTTTACTGCGTAATATAATAAAATTTTTCATTTTTCAAATGAAGTAAAACGTGGAAGGCCTTGAAGTGCGAAATTCAAAACACAAACACAATGTTTATGTTCGCTTAATTATCGTGCCTGTTGGTTCAGGATCACCTCATCCCCTACTTCCTTAACCGAAGGATGAGATGTGCCGCGGAGAGTCATTCGACTATAGGATTTTATAACAACAACACGTATTACGCCGCATTAGGTTCGTAACTTTTCTAATCTATCGGTGGCGTCTCTTCGATGGCATCACTTTTTCGACACTGTTTTACTCTTTTACTTTCATTTATACCCCATTAATAGTATCATTTAATTAATACGTGTGTGTTTAACGATTAATTGAGCCGTTTAACGATTTAATTCGTTGTGTATTAACGATAAATAGAGTAAGATTTTGAAGCTTTTCTTGCTGATTTTTCTTCGATCTTCGATTTCATTCTTACAGTTACTGGTACTTTGTCTCGCACGCTTTTTCATTAAAATTTGAAGTTGATTATGGTTTCACTTTTACATATTTGCCTTCATTGGATATATTTGTTCTAACTTTGGCTTCTTTTTGTGCAGGTTGGTCTCCATAATTGCAGAGATAGTATAGAACGCATTGATGCCACGATCATTAATGGACAATTTGATGAATTTTCACGGAAATTTGGTAACATTTTGTAAATACATTGAATAATATTTGGTATACAATTTATATATATTTGAGATACAATTCACAATACGTAATTTCGTAATTATTTGGAATACAAAGATAAGAATAGAAAAGATTAAATCAGTTAATATTTTATTTGTATTTATACCAGCTTAACGGTATAGATATAGACTGTCAAATGGATGTATATTCTATTAGATTATCAAATTCAAAATTTTTGTTCTTTACTGTCTATAATCATGTTCAGAAAAATAGCAATATTTTCTAAATGAATGTATCCTTTGCCCTACCTCTGATCAGCTTTATTTTCAGAAAATTTTTGTGACCGCGCGCAATGCGGTCGGAGAGTCAGTGTTTGTTACGGAATATTTTTGTTATTTCAACATTTTTCTGAGCAACATGGCTCTTTTTAAATTAAATAATTCATTTAAATTATAGTTCGCGAAATTGGAGTCAGTGAGTCCGCCGGTTATTACTTACACGCGCGCGTTGATAGTCTTTTATTTTTTTTTTTTGTATTTTTTTCGTATATTGTATTTGATTAATATTCGTTTTCGGCATTAGAGTCAGTGTTGAAGAGGATAAAGCCTCTCCTGGAGATCAAGATCGTAAGTAATTTTACATATTGTATTTTAATTTATTCAATTTAACAATAAAGTATAATCTTCAGCGTTTTGTTACAGACGCTTCACATCAGCATTAATTTTTTTCTATTTTTTGGAGAAAATCCAACGGTGGCTTTAAAGCCAAGAATGTAAGAATCTTTTATGATCTCTAACTTAAGATTTCATGCTTTACTTTCAAATACAAATTCTAACGTTTAATGTTTTACTACAGTCTTTCTACTTTCCCTAATCCTCCAAGAATCTAACGATGCTTCAAAAGCTAAAAATGTAAGTGTTTAGCATATTGTATTTAAATGTTATTCTTTATAGTTTTCTTTCTATTGAAGTCGAATGTAAAATTATAATTATAAAATAAAAACATTTTAAATTATTAATCCCAATTTTTATTATTATCAAAATTTAAATATTCACAAATAACACTGTTTTTAGAAACGAAATGTTTAATGTTTTTTCAGAAATTTTCCGTCTCCATCATTTTTAATGCTATCTACTTGATGAGAGTCTTCACGATAACTTTCTCTGTCCCAATGCAGCATCGATGATAACATTCTTCACATCTATAGAGTGAGTCGCATGCATTTATGTTCCTCCGGTCACTCAATCATGTCGTAGGACGAGAGGTCCGAATCGGCACGGGTGACTGGTTGTATACGTAGAATTTTTGATGAGCATAGTGATCGCGGGTATTTTTTATACTCGTGAGTAGTAACAATTTTTTCAAATTTTTTTATGTATTAGATCAGGATAGGGCTTCTTGCACATCGCGATTTTAACAACTAAAATATACATTTATAATATTTACTTACAAAATCAAAATATATTCAATATAAATGTTTGAATATGAATATCCGTATGAATAGATAAATTATAAATGTTTATAAACAATTATTATCAAAACGATTTCGTTCGTTACATTTCATAGCAGAGAGGATGGATACCCTCCGACTTCGTTGCTATGAAAAATGCAGTAATTACGTACCCAGTGATATATTTTGTTACAATAATTAACAATTAATAATTGTTGTAATAATTAATAATTTTCGGTTTTATCTTATCTTTTATAATAGTATCAAGAATGATTTAATTAATTGAGTTTCGTAATTATGAACTTCAGTAAAATTTGAAATATAACAGATTAGAATTTTTTCCGCAGAAAAATGTATAAAATTTGATGTGCAAGAAGATACTTCGCGACAGGCAGATTTGTGTATCAAAGCAACAAGTTTGAACACTGCTTTTGCATTTTCGAAAATATGCTTTGATGAAGAAGTCGCCTGAGATTATTTCTATAGAATCAATTGTTTGATTTTGATTATTTGAATCAATTGTTAAATCGTTCATAGTATCTTTTTAAATAATATCGTGTCTTGTTTATTGTCTTTATTTTCTTGTAATTTCAATAATTTGTGAAAAAGTAGAGTCATTAGAATTTGAAACGAAATAATGCAATAGTCCGTTAGACACAAATTACAGAAACTAATCATTTTTTTAGTTCAGGATTTTCAGGTTTAACCCCTTCCGTGTTCATTGTCAGGATCTCACTCACGTGCCCAGGTGTTACTTGAGTGGGTGAAAGACATTGGGCACGATGACCTTAGTTTGTAATTTTATAAAAAATTTCTTAGCGACTGGCAATGTGTTAGCGTATCGTGCACGACGTTTTTTCCGCATATGTGTGTGTGCTTAGGATGTGGAATACCGTCGTTTCTATTGCTCCATTTACTATAAATATTTAAAATATTTACGTACTAATTTGAAATATGAATTTATTATAGTTATACTTAAATAAACTATAATTGTATTATTAATTATAGTATCAATTATAATAATCATTCCAAGTCAACTTGCACTTGTAATTTCTATAGAAATATTATATACATTTTTTCTCAGTTATTAATTTTACATTTTAAACACAATTTAATTTCACATATAATTATAAATATAAACGTGTTACGCAATGGTCGCTAG
Organism: Tetragonisca angustula; assembly: GCA_036937485.2. Classification (NCBI taxonomy): domain Eukaryota; kingdom Metazoa; phylum Arthropoda; class Insecta; order Hymenoptera; family Apidae; genus Tetragonisca; species Tetragonisca angustula. Next base: position 716,857 of record JAWNGG020000102.1, on the reverse strand, counting down.
CCACTGTCAGTCGATTTCAGGAAAATGGTACGTAAATTAGAGTGTGAAAGTTGTACGTTAAGCTCGGGTGTCGGAGGTGTCCCGGGACATATCCTGCCTAGTTTAGGTCTGCGCCCGGGTGGTATGTGTGAGAACCGTGGAGTGAATGTGTTGGTGTGTCTGTTTTGCCATTTTTTAAATATAGGGCGACCGGTTAGGATAGGTAGCATACTTTCTGGTGTGAATGTGTTTAATTATAAGTAGGTAGGGCCGGGCAGGTTGGCACAGTCTCTTGTCGCGTGTCCCCTTTTCGCGTGTCCAACCTGTTTCAGGAAATCTAATTTGAAAAATCGACAGTGAAATTGGCACAAATGGAGCATTTCTGATTTTACTGTTCGATTTTTCGAATTTAGTACCGCGGTCGCGGTCGCGGATAGGTCGCGAGTAGGTTCCGAAACGGACGTTCATGTAGGTATTGCTCGAGCACGCACATGCAAACGGACAACGATCATTATGATCGATGTTCGTCCATGTGTATTGGGATCAGCTTCCACGGTTTATCTTTTCGTTTCACCTTTATAGTTATTTTTTTGTTTTGCGATTAGAAAGACTCGAGCTAGATATAAGTTTCAGCGGGCATTGCGCTCGAAGAAAGAAGTGGCTAACAGCCGAAGAGGCCCGGCAAACTGCCACGAAGAGGGTCACAACAAATGGTTTCTCATCTTCTGAATCATTTAAATGATTCCAGAGCATGGGAAGTCATTCTCGTCACTACTTTGTCACTATGCTCTTTTAGTATTTGTAGTTGTATTTTTTTTCTTTTTTTTGTTCTTCCTCACCATTGTACATACATCATCGTTTTGGGCAAATCACGGTTTTTCTTGTTAGTGTTGCGAGAAATTGTTACGGTTTAAATTAGAGTTGCGAAGAAATGATAATCATGTTTGCTGTAGAGTTGCGAATTATGATACCGCGATAGTCTTTTGCAGTTTTGATTTGAATTTTTGTAGTTGTTTAATGTACATAGTAAAATTTATCTTGCTCTCTATTATTTTGAAATAAATTATAGAGTCATTGCTTTTAATTAATTTTGGAATGTTAGAGTATGTAAAACGTAGCTTTTCGTTCGTACAGTTTTGTATTGTTAATAGTAATTTTCATTGAATTCAGCTTTAGAGTTAGTGTTGCGACATTATTTCATTCGCGATTTTCAATTTTACTTTTACTCTTAGTATTGCAATAATGAATAATCGCGTTTATTGGGGTAGTGTTGCGTTTACGAAATGCCCAAATTCTTCCACTGAATTTCGTGGAAGGCTGTTCCTGCTCCTGGATCATCAGATGCAGTTACAAGAGCTATACAGAAGTAGTTATTCATTAACAACCTCTAGCATGGTTGCACTGGATGCGTCGCAATTAGTGTTGCGTATTTTTAAACATGAGTGCGTAGATTAATAACGTCGCGTGCTTCTTTTCGGGAGTTTTAAACATGACGAAGCACTCCTCGCGTTGGATTTTGAAAATTTTCTGTTTCATAATCAATGCTAGTGAAATAGTGTTGCGAAACAAAATACTCGGATTTGCAACGTAAATAATTGTATAGTTGCCCTTCTGGCTATTCTTTTGCTTTTTTTTCCAAATGTCGGGACTGTTTTAGTGGTGTGGAATTTTTGTGTCAAGTTTTTTAAACTATTAATCCAACTAATAAGTGTGTTACAGATCTATCAACTTCCAAATGCGTGGATGAAAGATGGACTATGGAATTTAGAGGAAATGATGCCTGGGTCCTGTCTAATGGTAATTAAATATATCTTGTCAAATTTATTTCATAAATCTTTTTGACGTCAACAAAAGAAGATTGCACGTAGAATGCACTAAATATAGAAAATTCTATGAAATGTTCAAAACAGAATGCTCGTTACAAAATTTAATGACTGAAGTAATACGAGTTGATTGGCTGCGATTTCGTTTAGGTATTTGTGTGAAAGTACTTACACATTAGATTAATGAAAAATAAATAATATATGATATCTGAATAACTAAGTTGTAAGCGTATCGAAAATATTTCATACGAATTTGTATTTTTTTCGTACAAAATATTTTAGAAATTTTAGGATTAATTATTTCTTCTACAACGATTATATCTGTAAATGAGAGAATTATTCTTTCTTTTTTTCTTTAATTCCACATATTATATCGAATTTTTGATAAAATTTATATGAGCTGATAGGTTCTTTAATACTTTATTAATAACTTTAGCATTTTAATCTACTATGAAAAAAAAACCGTTATAATTCTGTAAAACATGAATAGAGCTTTGTATGATGTATAGTGGAATGATTTCGGTTAGTTACTAGCTTCACATTTCGGTATTGAAAATTCGACAATGTAGTAATAGATTTCAAAAATCTTATTTCTGGCGCATTCACTACTTGATCAACATACATCGTTTTACGATGTAGTTCCCAAATTCACCGCTGTTCAGACGTAGAGTGCGCTAAAAAACGAGTAATTTTTTACTGTCGGTATTTCAGAGTATGGGATAGGAATTTCCATAGGATGCAAGGTCCATTCTTATAACATACCTCCTCTGTGATTGTATCCTTGTAGAAGATTAGTTCCATCTCTTCGCCGCTAGATGGCTGTAGCATTTATATATTCGTAAAACGATGAAAATTTCATTTGTGTAAAAAAAATTAATTAACAGGCTTAATTTGTAAACTTTTGTGATTGCATCTTCTAAATTAAACTCTCAAGTTTCATCCTACATGCTATTTGACCTACGCAACATTTATAAGAATTTCGGTCAATGGATCGAAACACTCCTACGAATAGCATTTAATTTTTCGCGAACTACGTTCGAAATCCGAATGAAAATCGGACATGAATATTATTAGAATTATCAGCTTTGAAATGTATACACCTGGAATGTAAAGTTTTATTAATTAATATAAGTAGATAATTCCTGTTAATGCTTTATTAATTATAAATTTAAGATAATATTTACGAATTAGTCACTTGCAATATATAATGTGATTATTGAATAATTACAATTGTATAAAAATATGTGATATGACGTAATTATTGAATAATATAAATATTGAAACACGGGCTATTCTTTTGTTTATAATCAGTCAATAATTATACTATATATTATTGCTATATAGTACCAATATTATACAATTGCTCATGGCAATTATACAACATGCTCCATAATTATTGGATAATGATAATTATTTAAAAATATAATTAATTGTCCCAGCGGTTACCGACGCATATAGCTATATATGTATATATTTGAAATTAAACTTCAAATAGTAGCTGGTGTTTTTTTTTTCTTTTTTATTAATTGTTAATAAAATATGTTTAAGTAACGTCCATATCAACTGACGCGTAATGAAATTGAACGCACAACATTGATCAATCTTTTAATCGCGTAGGCAAACTTATTTTAAAGCGAATTCATTGTCGCAACAAATTTTATCCGTGGCGTCTTGATTCAATTTCGTGTAAAGTAAGCTTTAGAACTGGGGTAACGTAATTGATAGTACGAGCTTAACCTCGCCTTTTTTTTCGGGCAGATCTAATGGATAAGGGATACCGGCTTCCCCTCTTTCTTTAATTTTCTTCACATGTGCGATCTTCACACGATAAAATTTCGTACAATACGGAAGTTCAAAATGACTCAATTACAGCCGCGACGTCTCGCATTTCCTTTTTGATAAAATACCATCGGCTGTAAGATGAAAAAATTTTTACTCCGGAGTCGGTTGAAACATAAACGCTCTCTTTCGTTTCGTTTTACATAATTTCTACTTTTCTCTTTATTATATAGCAATTTGAGCAAATGACCGTATTTAGACAAACTTATTTTTAACTGTAGTAACTGCATTTAACGAACTTACTCTCAACACAACAAATTACCATTTACATGCACACGAGTTTATATTTTTTCCACGTAGCTGTAGAAATTTTCCTCTTCTAGAAAATGTTCGTAGTGCAAAATCTTTAAAATCTTTGACGAATTTTTACACTTATCCTTTGTTCCGCACGATATTTCGGGCTTTTTGTTATTTTTTCTGTTTAAACCGTATATCGATCAAATATTATTGAATAAATATTTAGAATTCTTATTATTGCTCATATTTTTCCATCTTCCTGTGCTTTTGCTACAACAGGTTTATATTATTACATTTCTCGATACTCTGTTTAACTTACCAGTAGAATATACTTATGTATACTGTTTTATTCTCTTTTCACTCCATTTCTGCCAAAAATAATTCACGTATTTTCACATTCATCAACCTTTTCTACGATATTTTACTTCGTAAATTAAATTTAACAGTGCTTATATAGAAATGTCATAATAGAGTTAGTTTCATTCAACAAACGAAAAATAAATATTAATCAAATAAAGATTTCTGATATTCGATAAATGAGTATATTGACAGAATGCGTTTCGACATATAACTCCGATATTTGAAATAGTGCTGGAACTTAGTTATATTTCATTCGAACGAATGTAGGAATTTCGATCATTTGCTGTATTTATTAAATATATTTTAAATACAAGTTCCTCGCTTTCCAGCAGCATCTTCAATCTTTCAATTTTAATATCGTGCTTGAATGCCACAAGATTATAACAACTGATTATTCTGTGTGAAGTAAGTTTTGCAGAATTTTTATCGATATGAAAGTACAATTAAATATCAGAAGTCTGTCTACATTTTATACATCTCATTTAAATAAAAAAAAAAAAGAAAAAAAGAAAAAAAAAAGAAAAAGATAACCAATTTATGCATTTCGTTAACCTTTCCCGTTTCATGCACTTTGCGTCGAATTATCGCGGGAGGTCAGCGAAAGCTTCCGATAACTCTGCGCTCCACCTTTGTTCTTCGTTGTTAACGTTAAAATCCTACAAAACCGCGAAAGGTCGAGCGTAGGATGTGAAATGTTGGCAAAGGGTACGTTGTGAAATCGAATCGAGCATAAAAGTCAACGGTGTCTGCGTGAAAAAGGGAGCATCAGGTAGCTACCAGTCCGCTTTCGATTCGTCGAATTATCGACGACACGAGTTTCAAACGGCTTTGATTGTTAGTCGCTGGAATTTAAACGCGTTCGATCGTGCGAGAAATTTCAAAGGTTTTAGCGAGTTTAACGAGAAAGAGAGAAAGAAAGAGAGAGAGAGAGAGAGAGAGAGAGAGAGAGAGTCTTAAAGGCTGCCAGGCATTAAAATAGTCTTCCAAAGGAAAAAAGTTTCCAAGCCTAGAAATTACAAAAAAAATCAATAAGAGCATTAAAGTTATTAATAGCTCGTCCAAGACGGTGAAAATTATGGAGAGGAAAAAAAAAAGTGGACGATACATTAAGAAAGGAATAACGATATTTTTTAAAAAAATCGTCGAATTCGTGGTTTCGTTTAGAAAAGTTGTAGACGTTTGACTCGACGATCATTATTATTTGGAACTCGATAATAATTGTTTGGAACGTTGTTAGTTTAGTATTATTTTTCTTTTTATTGATTACGAAATGATTAACAACTTTAGTCGCTTTTGAGGTTCCTCTCACGTTACGTGGATAAATGATTTGTTTGACAAGTCACAGTATCATTATTCGATAGACGAATAAAAAAATGTTATCATTTCCAATACACATACAGATATTTTATGTGGCACGTCTCGAACTCACGGTCAATTTCTGTTCGATAGAGCTTCGTTTAATCTCTGCCTGTCCAGAATATTTTTCTCAAAAAAGTAATCTCGTCGAGCGTATTTCATTGAGAAATCCTGTACCGTAACACGGTCGCGCTCCCATTTGAACGGTTTAAAGTAGTCAAATTGATGAAATCGATCTCGCCTATACAGATTAACAGGTTCGTCACATTTTTTGCTGCGAAACTCGAATAATATACCAGGGAGGTTTCATCATTATGCGCAGCGAAATTATTCGAAAACTTGTAAAAGAGAAGAGAGAATTGAACGCTCATCAGCGTGGGGTAGGTGGCCGCGTGCGAATTCCCTCTCCTCGCCCCCGTATGGAGAACAGTATCTGGCCCTGGGGGCATAACGTACCCCTTTCCCCGCCCACCTTGTCGATCTAACCGACCACGCTGCCCTCACCGATTCCCTCCCCTCGCCACTTGTCTCTCACTCCCTCCACCCTTTATCCAGCTCATTCCGGATCATTGCCTCTTTCTCCCTCTCCCGTTCCGCTAACCTCTTTGCTACCAAGCTCGCCCGCTTGCCGCGTTTTTCTCCTTTCCTCCAACTCCGTTACTTCGCCCCCACCTTTCCTGTTCATCCCCACCACGGCGCCGAACCACCCACCAGATCGCTCGTTCGCTACGCTCGCGATCTCCCTTCTGTCCTCTCTGTCGCACGTTCGAGTGATCGATCAGTCGGCCTCGCTCGCGTCGCCGCGATCCCTCGCTCCTTCACCGACTCGCCTCGCCGCTTGTCGCCTCGTCCTCGTCCCGCTCGTACGCGCGGAGGCAGGCGCCACGAATTCACTTCACGCGACTTCGGCTCCGCTCGGTCAGTTCCGGCTGCCGGCCAGAAGAATTCGTCAGTATTCGCCGCGCTGCATTGCCGGCAAGTTGTGCATAGGAGTAGAGGTGATTTGATTTTCCTAGGGATCAAAAAAAAAAAAAAAAAAAAAAAGAAAAAAAAAAAGAAAGAAAGAAAAAACGAAAGAAAAGAAAAGAGAAAGTATAAGGAAAAAGAGAAAAGAAAAGTGCGCGAATCTGATCACGGATACAATATAGTTTGGAAGATATCCGGATTGCATTTACAGTGTGAACCGAGAAAGTAGTCAGACTCCAAAGAGAGAGAGAGAGAGAGAGAGAGAGAGAGAGAGTTCGATCGCGCTGCGAAAAGTACAAGAAGCTCTGATAGTTGGACTGTCTGACGCCTTTGCATCGTCTCGATCTACTGATCTGCCGAGGAGAGACAGATCTGTCGAGCGTCCACCAAAAAGTGTTCCGAGTGTGTTTGTTAATTGGAGAAGACGGAGGGAGTGGGAACTCGGCCAGAGAACATCGATGAGAAGTAGGAAGAAAGGCGGTGATTTCGGAGCAGAGAGGACATCGATAGTCTGGCCTGTTCGACGAGTCGAGATCGCGTCGAGATCGGCCGAGTGCGTGCGAGATCGTGTGCGAAAAGCGACGCGACACGGCCAGCCGTACCCCGGCGCAAAAAGTTTTCGCAAGAGCGTGCCGCGTAGAAACCGCCAGGCAACAAACTCGAAGATTCTTTCCTCGCAGTGGGCCAAGTTCTTTATCAAAACATGGCCACGTGACCGACGGCGCGGCTTGTAAACAGTGAGTTTGACCACGTGGTCTGCCCCCTCTCTCGCGGCCGTCTGTCCCTCTCGCGCCGCTTCTCTTTCTCTGTTTCTGTCTCGCTCGCTCGCGATACGCAGAACGACGTACAGCGTAGCGTATTCTCGGTCGGTCCGCTGCCAGCTGCAGGAGAGTTCGATTCGAGTGATACTCCGCGATACTCCGCGATACTCCGCGATACTCTGCGCCGATACTCCGCTTTTCCTCGCAGTCGCTTCGCCGCCGCTTCTCGTTTTCTCTCCGCGCAACCACACACGCCGAGTGAGTACCTATCGATACGCACCGCGCGCGCGATATATCGTTCGCGGTCGTGCGGCCGGTGAAACAACAAGCCGTGTGACGAATCGCGAAACGTAGAGGAACGAGAGAACCCGAGGGAAACGAGATATAACGGGCGGTAAAAAGGAAAGAAACAAGAAAGTGATCTCTCGCGACTCGCGCGAGTTTTCTGCTTTTCGGTTTTCGACGTCTTGTTTGGTTTAGCAACGTAGTGCGGAGAGTAGTTCACCGGGGCTAAACAGTGACAGTGTGTATCGTTGTCGTCGTTCGATTAGCTTCGATTTTCGATCGTTACGGCGAGTTCTCGCGGTTTCTCGCGGTACAGGCGGCGCGATACAGACTTTGCAAACGGGCGGACAGCACCTCGCGAGGTGCTCGCGATCAAACTGGAGTACACAGAGGAAACGAACATGATGGACTCGGTGCCGGTTTCGTCGGGGTCGAAGACCGGGTTGCAACCACAGCAGGGGGTACCGTACGACCTTGAGAGCGGGTTCGAACCACAGACGAGAGCACGGTCGCACACGTGGCCGCTGCCAAGACCGGAGGAATACATCGAGGGAAACGTGGTGCCGAGCGTATCGGCTGGCAAAGAGGGCGTCGAAGGCGTCGAAAGTGGCACGCCGCCTCAGCATGGCACTCTCGGCCAAGGTACCGGCTTGCTTCCGGTCAAGAAGAATTCCTCCCGGCGGAACGCCTGGGGAAATCACAGTTATGCCGATCTCATTACTCAGGCCATTACCAGCGCCCCCGACGAACGGTTGACTCTCTCGCAGATTTACGAGTGGATGATGCAGAATATCCCGTACTTCAGGGAAAAAGGGGAGAGCAACAGCAGCGCTGGTTGGAAGGTTAGTCAGTCATTGTCAGTCTCGTCTGTTTTCGTTCTCGAAAAAGATCGTTCGATAGTCAACTACACAGTCTACCGATCCCTACCACTTCGTAAATTGTTTTTGAAATTGATCTTGCTAGTTTGTCTCTGGGTCGTTTATATCGTCTTCTTGCAATAATTAAAAGTCACTGGGATCGGGTTGGGTGTTAATGGCGCGCTTGTGAAATAAAATGGCGCGTAATGAAACTAACGAGTCAGTGAAAAAGTGGAGTTGATCAGTTTGACGTTTGACAGGCCTTAACTGGAAATTCAAGTGTACGAGAAACTTGTAGAATGCGCGCGATACGAAAATATACACGTGTACGAAATAATAATACGAGTGTTCACGGTATTAGCTGGAGTATTGCAAAGTCTAACGTGTAAATGCGTAACTTTTGCTTTTTGGTGCGCGTGTTTTAATACGTTTGACATTAACAAAATTCATCGCAGGAAGCTACTATCTTTCGTGGTTCATATAACGCGTCCTCTTCGTCGTTTTCGCGTTCCCGCGTTCGTCTTACGTAATAGCCATGCGCGTTCGTTAGGACGCTTCTCGTAGCGAACGAAACTTCGCATTTAAACCGACAAATTGCTCGTGTTTAGCTTTCCTATTGGTCGATAGAAAAATGAAAAATACATCTGACAGTTTTCGCGTCGAGTAAAATATTTGTTGTCGCGTTAATCGATCTTTGCGCTGCAATTGTCAGTTGAGCAAATATTGGCCAAATCGAGAACTGCGAAATGTACGAAATGAATCTTAGATGAGAGAGCTACTAATTTTGAGCTTATTTCAATTAATTAAATAAATGTGAAAGTTGTATCCTTCCTTCTGTTACTTTTTGTTTTCTTTCTGCACCAATATGTCAGATTGCAAATGATACAGATTTAAACAAATGTCCGCAACTCGAGTCGATTGGAAATCTCTAAAAAAAATCACCGCGCGTAAGGTTTCAAAGCTACGATCGGTAACAGGAAATTAATCGGTTCTTCGCGCACTATCGAATGATATAAAGTTTCCTGTAAATAATTAGATGCAACTATTTTGACGGCCAGATTGTCCGTGATTTTTCTTTTTTTGCGTTTTATTGGACGACTTTATCGCGTTGATTCGGACGGTCGTATTCGCGATTGGTTACAGCGATTCTAACGAGACTCGACGACTCATGTTCTCTCGTCACTGCCGAAACGTTGACCGTGAATACGCGTGACAGAGATAGGGGAGGAGAAAAAGAGAGAGGAAGAAAGAGAAAGGCGCCAGCCAGGCGTTTTAGATTTTTTCGGCGTGGATATACACTATCGTCCAAAAGTACAGTCCAAAAGTGGACGTACTTTCTTATTTTTCATAACAAATCGTACAGTGTATCGTAACAATATCGTACTTTGGTATTCTCGCGTGGAAGAATAAATTCAAAATAAATAATAGAATAACTGATTCGATAATCAGAAATATCCACGATCTTTTATCAAGTATCATAATTCCACGCACCGCTCAATTATTACGTACGTTGTATCGCAAAATTCAGGAAAGTCGTAAAGCAAATACGTTATATTATTGCTGAATCTCTTGACGTGGCAAATGTCGCGTCTAATTAATTGTCGTCTCATTGATTTGTACACTTTGATGAAATCAGGGGAAACCGTCGCGTTGCAAAACGTTCGTACACTTATGACGGTACAATGCAACGAGTAAAGAATACTCGTGGTATGTAAAAGAAAAAAAAAAAAAAAACAAAAAAGAAAAGAGAAAAAGAAAAGAAAAAAAAAAGAAGGGACGACAGAACGCAGAAAACAGGTTCTCCGCGTTGAACTTCTGTCCGCGTGATTTTCATACGCGTTCTGGCTTTTTCCGATTGCGGACGTTTATTTTCTCGATTGAGTTGCCGTGCGCCGGCGTAAAACGATTTTTTTTTTTTTTTTTGTTTCTTTCTTTTCGTTTTACGCGTGGCCGTTCCCCGCTCGCGCGGAAAACGGTCTCTGGCCTTCTGAAACCGGCAGGAATTTCACGCGGCCGCTTTCTCGGCCGTCGTTCACGGTGAATCGAAATCCTCCGCCCGAGAATTCAGCCGGGGAATAATGAATATAAAAATCGTGACGGCGAGATCTTGATGTTGGAAGTTGGCCGGCCACCTCGCGCGCCTCTTTTCACGCGTATATTAGCACAGCGTCTCGGCCGCGGTCTGATTTCTAACGACGCGCGTGCAGCACACATCTCCGTTACATCGGAATTTAAAAAAAGCACGCTATCGATCTGCCGCGGTTTAACAGTTGGCGAAGTTAACTTTTCCCGCGTTGGTACTTTTCCCTCAAAGCGGACCACTTTTGCGAGTTGTTCTGAAATCGAGGGAAATAAATACGGCTTGCCGGTAAACAGCGACGCCTCGTCGACGATTATGCCTCGTCGCGATTTCCATCGGTGATATTTTAGCTGAACGTGAAACACGGACACGGCAGGATTACTCGAGTCACCGCGTCTTGCTGTACACGATCTTGAACTTTGCACGAAATAGTGCAGCCATGATCGCGCGTCGCATATTATACGAGGCATATTGTACGTAATTTTTGATACGATACTACGTTGATACTAAGTTAAATTGGACCACCGTTTGAAATATCCAAGTTGTGGAAGTAAAAGTGTTGAAACAATAGAAATATTGTGAGTCGTAATTTCCAATAGCGCTGAAGTTTATTCATGACTTGAAAAAATATCGTGCATTTTCGCGATAGCGTTATCTGAATTAATGAGACGTTGTTATGTAAAGTTCAGTTTCGTTAGACGAAATAATTTTTAGAGACAAGGTAATATACGTCGAGATGAATCGTGATAGCTACAATTGAGAATTCTGCTAACATATTAATCGAACAAACTTTCCTTTCTGTCGAGTAAAAGTTGTATCGTCGTAGAATTCCACGACCGGCGAGCTACCAATGCAAGTACACGATGTATTTCGCTAATAACAAGTTAAATAGTTTGTTTTCGAGCATTAGATTGCTGAAAATTGCTCGCGATTGAATTTGTTAAGTTACAAATTACTCGGCTCGATTCGAATATCCTTTCCACTCGAATAATTCTATCTTATCTTAATCGAAACAGGCGAGATTAAACGAGATCGAGATCACTTTCAATTTATGCGTGCGAAAAAAGGATCTAGCTCGCAAGGTTGTTTTAGATCTACGCGTGCAGAAAGTTTGCCGCACAATTTTTCACGTAATTGACGACAAAAATATCTCTCTTTGCAATTCACGAACGCGCAAAAAATGACTGTCGATAAAAAGAAAGAGAGAGAAAGAAAAGCATTTCGTTCGCATCGTCCACCATAAAACAATTCCAACGACAAGCCACATGAGAATGCAATCGGGTGCAAGAATCTCGCGGGATAAATTTTCGAAAGATTTATTAATACGGCCCCGGCGAAGATACGTGGCGGACATAAGTGTCAATAGCGTATGCTGGACGTTTTCTCGAGCGGTCTGTAAAGCGAGACGAGAAGGGCGATCGGTAAAAACGTTCGGCTCCGGAGGTTCAGAAGGTAGCCATGTAGCTCCGAGAGTCCGGTTGCGAAAAATCTGTTTAGTGCAGCTGCAAAGTTCACATGCAAGGCGCGAAACAGCGTGCAATCACGTGGTGTCTGTGTATAAATATCTGTATCTCCGGCGTCGTGTGTTTTCTACTCGCGGGGCCGGTCGCGTGTACGAGTAAGAGTATAAATAAACGAGGATAGTCGGTATTATCTGCGACGTGCATAACTATTGTGTATTATGGCCATGGTTCTGAGATTGAGACTTAACGTCTCAATGTTTACTGCTTCGTCGCGTCATTTAAGTACTTTGTTCTGCGAGTCAAGGCAAACTCTAGCTGCTTCTGCTCCCAATAAATTTTCTGCTACGGAGTAAAAGATCCTGTTACCGATTAGCGGGCTGCCGATTTTTACGCGCTACACGGGGTAGTTTCAGGATGCAAAACTCGCGTAAAATATGCGTAGCGTGTAACGTGAAAGTAAAGTATTTTTTTTTTGTTTTTTTTTTTTCTTTTTTTTGTTAGCGTTGGAAATAAATTTCTGCTAAGGTTATTATACGCTTCTTTCAGGATTCACGATTCGTAAGATTCGAAATTGCACAGAGATTAGATTCCGGCAGATTAGGATCATTAGTTTTGAAATTGTGCAGAACAATTTTTTGTACGACACGTCAAAGCACGACGTGACATACTTTCGCGTGACGTTTCAACAGATACTCGGTATCGCGTTTGCTTATCCGTGCGCGTGCGAATGCATCCTTCAGTAGCGTTTACAATATCTACGTTTTAAACCGTCGGACATCGTCCAACATCGTCCGACACTGGCACTGGTTCCCATTAATTATTTCAGTGTACACGAGCCCGCGATATCCAGATTTAAGTTTAATCATCGTGCTCCACAAAACTAGCGGGAAATTCCTTTGGAAATTTCCATCCTTTTACCGATTCCTCGTCCAACGTTGTATCTCATTAAGTCCGGTGAATTTCGTCGAAAATCGTGGTGATTTCATTGCTCAGGCGTGCACGCTCCGATTGAAAATTTTGATTGAAAATTCAACCTTGGAGCTGGAAAGCAGTCAAGGATATCCAGAAAGAATGCCGGCACCGGTCGGATATTACTGAAACAGGAAAGCGACGGAAAGGTTTCTCCTCTCCTCTCTCGGTGTTCGAAACGTGAAAAGCCCTTAAGCAATATCGGCGCCGTGGGTTCAGACTGATTTCTCAAAGCTACAGGATCGCCGGCTCGTACGAAGAAGAAGAAGAAGAAGAAGAAGAAGAAGAAGAAGAAGAAGAAGAAGAAGAAGAAGAAGAAGAAGCAGCAGCAGCAGCAACAGCTTCGAGAGCCCGTGAAACCGGCAAAGGTCGGTCATCCGTCCGGTTTTAGTACTCGTTGCCCGCAAGTCGTGGCCGTCATTACAAAGTTCTGAACACGGTGTTCGGTCCATAACGATTAGACAGCCGTGGTTTAATAATCGGTAACCAAGCGTAGACATCAGTCTGAGAATCGGTATCCACCCGGTAACGCGCCATTCTTTCACCGCAGCCTCTTATTTTGCCCGTTTACTCCGTCTGGATTTTATGCCGTTTCCGACGCCGGCCTGAAAAGCGGGCTTTGTCTTCCACGTGGATGTCTCGCGCGTTCGCAGAGCAATAAAAGACTCCGAGAGGCGGTGGTTGGACAATTACGAAAGTCCCGGGTTCGCGTTAACTCGTAATCTCCGATTTCGTGGTCTGCCACGCCACGTCTTTTATTTCTTTTTCTTTTTTCATTTTTTTGCTCTTTGTTCTCCTTTTTCTTTTTTTTTTTTTTTTCTTTCTGCGATAAAGGTTCGTTTGCGTTGTTCGTTCGAGGTTGAAGTTACCAGGAGAAATTCCTCGGGTGGTTTCTTCGTGAAATTTTTGTACATTTTCATGTTGTTCCGGGTTCAGGTTTTGTACGAGATCAATATCCACATTTCGTTTCTAGTTCTTTTCTAGTCAATCTATTTTTTCTCACGTCGGAGACGGAAAAGTCTCAATTATTTTTGTAAGAAATTATTTTGGGATTCTTGATGGGTTAGATGGGATTGCAGGATTAAAATACTGGAGTCTGAAGTTGTCAAAACACCTTTGAACAAATATACTTATCTACGTTACATTATCTACGTCTTTTTATCGTCTATGAGCTCCCTGTATGCTCTCTTGTTTACGAACAGCATGCACAACATTTCCTTTTCCGATTGCGATTCGTTCAATTATAATTCTACGGAGGATGAGTCTTTCAGAGAGAAATGTGAGAACGTTATCAAATGATAGACATTATACGAGACAGAGAAACATTGTTCCTGTATCTGTTAAGATATGAACTGACAACATAAACACCGAGTGTCTTTGTAGGTCCCTTAGGTTACCTTTCTCTGCCTGAATGTCCAATTTGTTATTAATTCTGTCACAAAATATGAAAGGACGGATAAGTATCTGGCCTTCCAAGTAGTAATTACTTCGATATATTTACAGCGAGCGTGCAAATAGGGAAATGCTTATATCGAGGAAGATTGCTTGCATCTGAAAATACTTAAATACTTTAGTATTTCTTTCGATTTTTGTCCTTACTGTTTAACCAGTCTTATGAGAAATTAAAAAAAAAAAAAAAAAAGAAAGAAGATTCCAAATTTTCCATTAACCGACCGTTCATTTCACTGATCGATGTTCCATTTTCCAAGTAATTAAATTCTAGTTAGTTTCAGATTATAACGCATCCCGTTTCGTTATATTCTGACGAAACGCGCGTGCGTTAATCCAACCAGAAGTTGAGAATGAAAATAAAATTCTAGTGACACACGTTCAAAATCTAGGAACTAGGTTACGCATGTACGTATCACGCGCGAGCAAGAAGCTTTTACAGGGGAAACAAGGTTGGTACTTTCGCTGTTTCGGACTCGCGCGAACGAGACTGTGATCCGAAATTGTACGAGTACGAAAGGAAAGGCTTTCAGCACAGCCTTCTTCGATTCGATCGTTTCCGTTTAAACAGCTGAACGACGGGGAGATAGCCAATAGAATTTCCTCTAAAAATAATCGGGCAGTTTGGAAGGAAAGATTAACCGAACGGAACGATCTTCGGAGGCGTCGGTTTCCACGGCGTCCATTTACGGCGTGTACGCGCGAAACGTTCCCGAGGATCGAAGCGAGAGTAGATCGAAGCGTGGTTCTACGCCGCGTCGCATCGTTGGCCCGTTTGCTGTTTAGACAGGGCGTTACAACACAGTCGTCATTAACGAAGCGTGGCGCAATTAATGCGAATTTTCCGAACCGTCTGCTGTTCAATGAGATTTAAAAATGATTTGGTGGAAGCGGGAGGCGCTCGCGCTCGCGCGCGCTGCGTATATTTCGAGTGAGCGCGGTCGGCTGAGTTTAAAGCAGGCTTTCCACGTTATTTTTGCACGAGGCAACACTGGCGTCGTTGCCGCGTCTCCCTCGTCGATCTCTTTTCCTCCTCTCTCCTCCGAGCTCTCTCTCTCTCTCTCTCTCTTTCTCTCTCTTTCTCGCTCTCTCGCTCTCCTTCTCTGCCACCTCTGCGGTACGACCCTGCGACGACCACGTTGCCGATATCATCATCTTGAGGTCATCTCTCCCTTCGCTTACTTTCGGGCCCCGACGACCGTCAGGACCGGTAGAAGCTTCTTCCTCCGGTTTTTTTTTCACTCGTTCATTTTTCCACCTGCTTCGATCGCGATGTCGAACGGAGAGACTGGGAACGGTCGATCGGCGCACAGCTTATTAAGTTTAAGGAACGTGCGCGTTAACCCGTTAAGGTCCCCGGCAATATCTTACGCGCGTTATAAATAAAGTACGCGCGAGTTATAAATAATGCGACTTCTTTGAAGTTTATGAAACTATGCGGTGTATACATAGCGAATTCTTGGAATTCCTTTAGAAAACGTTGCACAGCCATTGGGGGGACATTGTGGGACAAGGAATATAGATCAACGAACATTGATTAGAAACATTGTGAATGAAATGTCGCTGTTAACGTGACATCGGTTCTCCGACAGGTTAACTTGCGCGCTTCCTTCTTTTACCGATGGAACGCATCTCAGTGACAAAGTAGAATCGGACGCTACTCTGTCAGACTCGGCGACCACCGAGTTTAATTGTAAGAGACGTCCGGTTATTGAGAAGCAAAGTTCATTGTCGTTGGTTTAATTGAATCGGCACCTCTTGTCGTTCTGTTTATAGAAATATTTACGAACTCTAGTCTCCATCATGGGCATCTGACGCTGATTGCATTTTCTCTGATATTCACGATTTTCTCTGACATAGAAGCATTGTAGAAACGATGCATCGACCAAGGATCCTTACCTTAATCATAAATATTCATGCAAATGTACAAGCGTTCACCTGTGATTATTTATGCAGTTTCAAACTAAAAATGTGAAACCTAGGTAGAGATTCGCTCGAGTGTTATATAAATTACGTACGTTTCTACACTCATAAATGAACAGATATCGGCAAGCCTGATGAACGAATATCTCAAAAATATTGAATATTCAATCTCGTAACGGGATGATACTGTTGCAAACTGTTGTAAACTAAAGTGTCCACTGTCAAAGTTCCGATCGAATTTGCGATCCAAGCGTTGTCTCACGATTCCCTCCAACTTTCCCACTTCAAGATTCGTAACGTCGTAACCGATGAAAACATTCTTAAGCGATGCGAGCGCGTGCACATCTACCGACGAGGAGGATCGCGATGTTTGTGACGCGAAACCCTCGAGGAAACGCGCGACGATAGTAGGTCGACCGTTTTATTTTTAGCGACAATAAATTTTATAGGGTAACCAAAAAGCGACGATTTCGTAACGCGTCGCGTGCCACGGATCATTGTCTGCGGTTCGAACGTAACTCGAAAGTCACTGCGACGGAGTCGCGGACTTTTTCGCGAAGAGAAAAAACTCAAAAAAAAAAAAAAAAAAAAAAAGAAAAAAAGGAAAAAGAAGAAAAATTCGCGGTGGTTCCTGTAAAACGTGTTTGTGAAACGCGTCTTGTCAGCTGTCAGTGTTCACCGACCACTCGGTGGTGGTCGACACTCTATTTACCTTGCCTGGAGCAAGGCTGCGATTTCCACTTGCCGTAAATTGCGACAGAATCATGCCGGCCGTGCTTTATAGCCTCGCCCGATCCGTCGGCAGAACGCCGGTGTTCACCTTTCTCTCGCAGAATTTCTCGCCCCGAGCGATTTTCTCGGCGTGTTGCACGACAGGTTTCTTGTTATTTGAATTCCTTCCGCGAGTCACCTTCCGATAAGCGCAATTATCGTATTCGGCGTTCTCTGACCAGCGTCTTCCCCTCCTCTTCACTCGTCTCTCTCTCTGGTGTTCCCACAGAGACGCAGCGAGCAAGTTTTAGATCCTGACTATGATGTAGCTCGCTACATTGAATTCGATTCGTTTCGAACAAAAAGGCGAGGTTGTATTTGCCTTTGGATTTTCACTTCTACCGATTCACAGTCAAGACGGAACAAAATTGTTCGAAGTTAGCCGAATTCGCTGGTAGATGATCAGTCAGTCGCTTTCTTCTGTGACATCGCGTTTGTTGTACTTACTTTGTTTCCCCGATCGACTGAATATTCACCTGAACACCATCCTTCACCTCCGTCGTATCGTCTCGAACACATGTGTATGGTAGAAAGCTGAAGAGACGACGGCAAAGATTCTACAGAGGCAAGAGAAATCCAGCTGGTTCTACGTTATTTGCACAATTTTCTTTAGTAGATTTGGCCACTAGATTCAAAGCCACTAGACGTGTATCCATTGGTCCAGCGTGAACGCTAGATCCAATCATATTCAACCGAAATCTTTCCATCTCTCGACAGTTACAACGCTCGAATAGCCGACGCGGCGAGCCCAGACTGAGTCACTTTTGACCCATAGCTGAATTTTTATTATACTTGCTTTCCATCTAACGTTTTGGTACAGGATGTTATCTAATAATGTTTATAACACGGGGAGGAGAGGAGTTTGTTTAAAAAATGTAAAATTTTATAAACATATTTTTTTATTTATGTGCATTGCGTACAGACAATGTTATTGTGTTTCACTGCACGTTCTTTGCATATAAATCGTAAACATTTGGTACCATATTTACTATCGTTGCCTATACATGTATAGCGTCAAGTTCTGGGTCAACGGTGACCCGGTGTCGGCTACGCGAGGGTTAATAATCAACGTTGATCGTGGTGAGAATTTCGCAGCATCTCTCGCGTGATCGCGACGTTTCACGATCGTTACGTGGATTAGCGAAGTACGCTGGTAATTATGTCCTCGTTTATATCTCCATCTCGTGTTAAGCCTCGCGGTTTACACTCGCGGATTGGCTGTGCAACGATTGATAACGATTCATGTAAGGTTGGCCGCTTGTCATCGTATCGGCGGATTGTGTCGTTGCATATGGCATTACGAGATCCACACGCTTGAAATCTGAAAGCGAAGGACTTTGCAACACGTGGGCAGGCGGTAATTAAAATATTCCATCGAGTAATCAAGAAACTCGACAGACGCTTACGTCATTTGAAACGCGACATCAGAGATTCACGTGATATGGTAAAAGCGTCGGGCTCGATCGGGAAGGTCCCATACTTCGTGACACGACTCTGTACGTCTCTGTACGGATTTCCTTCTCGTCTCTTCCTCGAACGCTAGCATTCATGTTTCTCCATTATTGATATATCGTCTTTGCGCAGCGTAATTTATCTTTTCATCGTACGACGCGGTGCGAAATATTTGACCAATTTGCAATTTTTGTTGGATATTTTACAGAATTTTACAGCGTGTCTTTAGAGATTCGAATGATTTCTCGTGAAATGTGTAAAAGCTTGTGTTGTATTGTAAATTTTTTTTATTTTTTTCACTTTAACATTTCTGATGGAAAATTTTTTGTTCCGAGCTGTGTTAGTTCTAATTCTAAGCACAGCGAGTTCATCGATTCCTGTTTAATTCGTTATATCGGTTTAACGTTATCGTTCAGTAGTTTGGGTCATCGAATGCCGCTTCTCGGAATATCTCGCGACAGAAAATTCATCGAATCTCCCACCGTCGAAGCGTTCGTGTTCAAGTCCAACAATTTGCATCGCGAAAGTTCAATCAGGCTGCCCGGAAATCGAGACTAGGCGAAACCGAGCGAGGCCGAGGGAAGAATCTCGCGTAGCCGCGTAGTGCGTAGCCGCTCGATGAAAATCAAGCAACGCCCGGCGAAAAAAAAAAAAGAAAAAACGCGAAAGAAACGTTTTCCCTTTCAACCGAGCAGGCTGGTATCGCGTTTCGGTGGCGCTTGCACGTTCTTCGTGCTAAACTCCGGCCGTCCGTTGCGTGTTCACCGACAGATGCACATTCAGTGACGTAATGTCAGACACGGAGCGTAACCGCACTCTTCACGTAACATACCCTTGACTCTCCTAATGAGTATCGCACATTCGTTACGTATGTTGCGCTTCGTGGACAGATACACACACACACACACACACACACACACACACACACACGCACGCACGCACGCACGCACGCACGCACACATACATACACAGAGCGTGCCGTGGCGCGAAGGTGCACACGATTGCACGCTCTGCCATGCGGCGGCGTTGCGCGTTGCGCTGTGTTGTCTGTGTTGCGGCGGTTTATCTCAGTGTTGTTACAAGAATACCACGCACCCCCTTGCACGCTCGTTGGCTAAGCATCTAATAAAGCGTTCCTTCGCGATAAAAGCCCCCCCTCCCCCCACCCTCGGTTTTGCCCGGGGTTTTCTGCGTCGGTTGCAACAGACTCGGACGTTCCGTCGCGTTGCCCTGCCCGCGCTGAGATATAATAAATGAAAAATCGCGCGCGATGAGCAGAGGCAGTTTTTTTTTTTCTCAGCAAACGGCCTTGATCGGAGCGTACGCGAAGACAGACAGAGACGGAAACGGTGAAAAGGACGGTGGGAGAGAGAAAGAGAGAGAGAGACGTTGATGGGATCTCTTGACCGAGTCGACTCTGCCTGCGAGAAACCGTTCGGGAAAAGAAACGCGCGACAACGCTCGTACACACGCGGAAGATTTCTAACGATTCCATGCAAATCTCCTCTGCTTATAATGCCGAATGTACATAACGCGCGTCAATGGAAGGACGCATACTTACCTTGCGCAAGAAAAATATCTGCTTTTTGTTCGTCTTGTATAACCGCGTTAAGTAGGTTTAAAAATTCGCGATTTTGTTCTTCTTTCCTTATCGTTTCGAGAGAGAGAGAGAGAGAGAGAGAAAACATTGCTCGATTGAAACTTGAAATTTTACACTGTCGCGTCGGCGCGCAATACGCTTAATCTCAATGTCTCTGTCTTGTTTCTGTCAGGTGTGTGACAAAAAGTGCTATTTGCGCAGAAACTCTCGATGTTACTTGGAAGTATGTTAATATCAAAACAAAATGATCTGTTTATCATTTCCATTAATAAAAGTGTTGCTATGAATATGCAATTTTATTTTTATAACGCTAAGAATAGCTCGGCTATGTGACGAAACACGGAAACTTTCGGTATCAATTGAGGATTTTTTTTACAGCGCGTAATAAGCAAGAACGTTGTAGTTTCTCTAATTATCGCAGTCCCATTTTATGAACGACAGGTTTACGCTGCCTACTTACTCGCGATGGAATACACGCTCTCGGTTGAATTATTTTCAACTTTCGATACGAAATACGCGTATCAATTGCACCTAGTTATTTGTTGCAGAAGTTATTTGGAAATTAATATACAAAAACTCCGATGAAATTATTCATCGATTTGTTTCGCGTATTATAGGCGTTACCGAATACATCGTATAAAAGATATAAATTATAATTTTCGTACAGGGGGAAAAAAAAGAAATTAATAATTTTCATGGAACTGAGTCCAATAAGTGATTAAACGTTACGCGTTTTATGTTCATACCGTGAATCCGTTCTCTAATAATGAAAATATAATTCTGATCAAATAAATGTGAAACAGGTATTATTCAGTAGCAGATTTCGACATTTTGTCAAGCTTGGAGTATAAAAATAGTTTATTAAACAGTGTCTTTGCCTAGGCAAATAAAGCCATGCATAACTATTATCGTAAAATTTTGTCCAATTTTCTCACATATTTATATAACAAACTTTTACTTTCAAACTCTGTTGTATCAGTAGACTTTCTCGACTAATAACAAACGTACAACCACGTACAAAAACAGTAAACATACCTCATATCGATACGTACTTGTACGACATTACGTGTCGTGTGCCTTATTCCATAATATATGTCTAACGAAACATTTCTATACTTCTTACATATTGGCTGCTCAACCTCTGCCACGCAAGTCAAGAATTTTTTGTCCCAAAATTGCAATGTTTCCTCCGTGTGTTAAGTATATTTTTAAGTATAATCCAAAGGCAAAACAAAGAATAAATTTATTACTTCTCAATAATTTCTATCCAGCGACGAATTATTGTACACGGTGTCGGTCACTCGTTATGGTCCGCAGTCAGTTGCCGGCGCAAGTGGTTAACCTTATTCTTACCTGTTAGTACACAATTAATACTCACTGTCACAGCGGTGGTGAAGTACGGAAATGTGAAATTTCGCGGGATTGGAATTTCTAACGAAATTTCGGTTTCACCATCGAAAGTGGCGGATGGTTCATTAGGAAGCTTCAACAACGAAGGCTACACAGTTTGAAATGAGTAGTTGCTCATTAAGCAAAGACCTCGCTGGGAACTACGACACGAGTTTTATCTGCTTCAAACTGATTGGGCCCGATCTCTGATTCGAGGCACTGACCTCGCGTGCTATTTAGTCGCCCTTCTCTGCCACGGCTTCGAGCCTCCTCCTTCCACCTCGTGGCACGGCCAGTTTGTCCCTACGGTTTGTTCGTCGGGGCCGTTCCTCTTCGTTCCTCCCTTTTCGCTTTCGGTTCGTCCTTCTCGCTGTCTCTCGCGCGGAGAGAACAACGTCACTTCTCTCTTTCTTCTTTTTTTTTCCCCTCCCCCCGGCGAGTTACGGTGTCCCGTATAAAATATTCCTGCGGCCTGCCGGTGCCTGTGTGTGTTGGCCCGTACGCGTCTCTACGCACACACCCGCGCCCGTCGCTGGATCATTGAAATGTGACGCAACTCGACGCAACGCGCTCGCGGAGAGTACGTTCTTGAACCTAGTTGGTGTACGGCGAGAGAAGAAAAAGAAAAAAAGAAAACTCGGCAACGCGCTCTCCGCACGGCGTTGTGATTTTCACGCGCAAAGACCATGGAGGCGCGGACGGGATTTGCTTCTTCTCTATGGGGAAATATTTCATTTTTTTGCAGTGGCCTCCTCGCGAGCAACTCGGCCATCATTAAAAGGTTCGTTCGAGGTACGCGTTTCCCCTCCGCCGATCGTAATATCCAGCAGTTTAACGATTAACGCGACAGAGTTCAACAACAAGGATTTCTTGGAAGTAAACAGTTTTAGGTGAATCCCTCGGTCGCGCAAATTACGAATAAATTACGTATGATAAAATCCCATGGAATTTATGTCATTGATATTATTTGAAGGCTGAAGAGGATGTTGTTGCATGACGATTAATTTCCTCGTTCAGGCGACGACGAGAAAAAAGGGCGCGGCGCGAGCAAGGTACATCGCGGAAACTAAGCAAACACGTATGTACGTACGTACGCACGCGGAGAAAACAGTGTCGGCGGTTAAGTAGAATTTCCTCAATGAAACTCGGCGTCATCCTCGACGACCGGGAGAAGAAACGGCGGGGGAAGATCTTCTTTCGTCACTGGCTTTCGTGTTCGCGCGCGCCACGAAATTCAACTCTCTCGAAGGACAACTTGTTGGTCAGGATTACTAAATAGCCGAGTGTACGCCCTAAAACGATATTGCGCCTACCGAAAAGGCACCGTTTCGTGGAAAGCGACACATTGATCACGTTGCATCACACGAACGTTGGCAACGTAGTTCGACATTGGTAATTCAAATGAGCTCTTGACAGAACTTGGAACTTTACCGATCCACGACGCGTTCATTTATTTGTCAGTTTCTTCATTGATCTTTGAACGCAAATGTTATTCACAATGTTTCTCCGGCACAAGTGTGAAATTTATCGATTTTCCTCGTGATCTTTGCTAGATTCTTTTTTTTTTCCTCTTTCTTTTTATTTGTCCGGGACGAACGAAAGTTTCGCTGATGCAAAAGATCGCGGATTATTTGTGTTTCACGATCAGACACGTGTAAAAAACGTTCGAGACACGTTTCTGAAGCGTAGACTTTCGACTGTTAATTTCGATTACTGAATGTGATCGTTACGCGAAAAAGACTGCGTTCGTCGACGCGTAGATCTAGACGGAACCGAGTATACACTCTCAGCAAAGCGTTATTCGTAGGAAAAGATTGGAAACTCTTCCAGCAGACCACGTAACACCACGCTACTTGGCATACGTAGTAGAATGAGACTGTGCAGGACTTGCCATCTACTAGAATTACACGTAAATGATATACGAACCTGATGAGCGTTTTCTGCGAGACGTTCTGCATACCCCGAGAAGTGCAAATGTAAAATCTAAATGTTTTCAACGTGGAAACGCGTAATCCGCGATTTACTACGATTTCTCTCGCGCGACGAGGAAGGTGGCTCGATTCATGTCGTTGTTCATTAACTGTCGAGTGAATGCAAGCAACGTGTATAGGTATATCGTATCGCTGTGTCAAATGTATTTTTCATTTCTTCGGCTCTGTGTAGTCATTATTCGCGGTACAGTTGGTAGCGTACACAATTGTACATACAACAGTCACTTGCAGGACGTTCAAGAAACTCTGACGAACGTGTATATCTGCAATGATGTCAATTTTCTTCTGCCACGATAAAATTACATTTTCGTCAGGTTTGTCGTCGAAGTCAATTCGAAGTTCACATCCGACAAGATACATAAAGTGCAATTGCAGTTTTGTTCAGCGTGCATTTCACATGCACGAAGAACTCGTTGCATCTTCGGTGGAATTAAACGGGTATGGAACAGATAAAAGCCAAAGAAAAACAACGATTTCCTACACACGTACGTGCGTACAAAGATACGAAACTTTAAACTCCGACCTATTTTATCGTAGCATGCATATTCGTTCGCTTTACAAAATTATATTAGGAAAAATATTAAATAATATATCGTCTTGGCGCTGCTCGTTGTTATTAAAGCACAGTTTTTCAAGCAAGTGTACACTTTGATATGTATTACAATACCAACCACCACGATATCCTATTTTCTGAAAAAAAAAAAAAAAAGAGAAGTCACAAACGTTCCACGAGATTACGTAATTTCGTTTCTGCCTTTTTATTCTAAACGCCGGACTGCCGTTTCGTAGTAATGAAAAGAGATCAAAGCAGACGTTAGGTTGGGTTTAGAAAGAAAAAAAGGAAAGAAAAGTGTCACTCGAGCGCGAGTATTTTGCCTATCGGGACGTTCTTATCGGGGCGGATAAAAGATTCGTGAAACTGGGAATCGAACCAACTCCTACCATGCTTTCGTGTGTTTGAATAAAACGTGTACGCGTAGCTGGCCGATACTGTTCTTCTTATCTGTCTGAACTTCATTTGAAGCATTTCTTGCTCCCCCCTGGCGCGAGTGTTAGCTCAAGTGCGTGGATGTTCGTTCGTGAAATGAAAATATCGTCGCATGCAAACGCAATTAACGAACGGATTTCGTTGACGTATCATCCCTCGTGGATTTTTTTTCTATAAAAGATCTTTCACAGTCGTAGAAACATCCTTGAATTTCTCTCCTCGATCGTGTGCTAAAGATCTGTAATTTACTTTTATGGAACGAACGTAATTACCTATCTAGCAATTACAATTGGAAAGTATGGCAGATCGGGCATCAGTTTTAAAATGTATAATGGGATCCTGTATCCAATTAAGTCTCATTGTCAGTCGGAAAAATTCGAGCAATCTGTTATTGATACCTGGTGACGTATTGCCACCGTCAGAATAAAATATTGACAATTTTTGTCTCGTTGGAAACAAAAGCGGGATTGGAGCATAAAAAATTGAGGGACTGCAGCACGAATTACACGATCCCAGCGAAATGAAGACATACCTCTCCTCTCTCTGGTAGAAAGAGACGGTCGATGTTTTGCATATTATGTGACAAAGACAACTGTACAAATATCGCAGCACGTTGATATTTCAGCGGTTGTACGCGGTTACTCTTATCGTGTCGCGATCTCGGTTGTCGTGGAAGATATAATTTATAATGGCCTGGCAAACATCGATTCCATCAACTATAACTACGCTCATTCTAAAACTGAATGCTCTGTCAATTTGCAAAAGCTGCCTCGATTCTCGAGTGGAATCATTTTTTCGGGAATGATCGCGAAACAAAAAAGTTATCGAAAGAAAGAATCCATATATACCAATTATTATAATATGTATTATTAATGTAATATTCTTTTCCAAATTCCTCACGCAACACGACTAATTTATTTCTAAAATGTTTCTAGAAAGAATCCGCATTAATTATCACAATATGTGTCGACGTAATATTATTTTCCAAATTCCTCACAACACGACTAATTTATTTCCAAGGAGTTTAGACAAACGTTCAAATTGCTTTCGCGAGCTACCATAACTCTCCAGCGTATTTTCAAGCGTCGTACAACGTTCTTTGCTAATTCGTTTCTAAAACAAATTCCAACGAGCATTCGAATATTCTCCGTTCCTGGTGTCTAAGGTATTTTTAAGCATCGCCCCAGCTCCTCCTCCTCCTCGCGCGACACGGCTGGCGTATTTCTGAAAAAATGTCAACCGACCCTCCGGAACTACATATTACGACGGATTCCCATTGTTTACCCTCCGTTCAGATCGAAGCTGTATTCCGATCTACAGTGTAGCAATCTATAATTGGCTCGATCGACGATCAGCGCCGTGTCGGGGACAGCGATGCCAAGACGTAGATTGTTTGTCAAGACTGTACCATCGCTTCTGTTCCGCTGGTGCGTAGTACGCCGAGTGCTACCACAGTAGATACAGACAGACGGTAGTAGACCAATCGCCGCGCGCGACGAGAGGGGCACGACCAGGCTCTGCTCACGTCGCAATTCCACCGACTCGTTCGCTCGCTCGCAACTGCACAACATAGCGCGGAAATACACGATCCCATCGACGCACTCGCCTCTCTGTGTATACCAGTTCGTACGTACATAATTATACGCTCCTCTCGTCACCGATCGCGCGCGCCTTCGTCTCGCTCGCGTTCGCCTGCTTGGGGTCAAAGTCAACTGCGAGCTCGCCGCGGTGGGGAGAACGCGAAGAACGAACTGTCCGAACGCGTATGTACACATACGTTTTGTGAACTCGTAGGCGGCTCGCACGCGCGCGTTTCCTCGAGAATTTGATCGTTCCTTCGGAAACCGAACCGAACCGTGTTCGGTGATTTATTTTCGAATGCAGAAACGACGATGCGTTTGTACGTTGATTTGAAGAAGAATCGAAAAATCTTTTCAACAAAGAATTTGCAGCTCAGGACACTATTTGATCATAATTTTCTCTTCAATTAAAAACAGACGGAATTCGCGTTAACGTTCCTTTTCTTGCAGTTTCGAATTAACAACGAGATTCGTAAAAAAACGCAGCGCGTACGATCGATTCGGAATTCCCAACGAAACGCTGTCTCCGTTGATTTATTGACAGTTGACAGTATCTGTTATTAATTGGCGAATTTGTCACTGTTCAGATAAGGAGCGAACGCGATTTTTCCCCGCGATTGCTCTTTGAAATTTCTCGAGCCTCGAGGCTCGTTCGTCCGCGACGAGCGACGAGCGACGAGCTCTCGAATTTATTTAATTGGTAGAAGGACTGAAAGTTGAACCGTAGAAAACCGCGCGGCAGCTATTTCGTTGTTTCGTAACCGCGGATGGCAGCCCACGGTTTGTCAACGTCGATCATGACGAGGCAGAGTTTTCCGCGGGTATAGAAACTTTCCACGTGGAATGGTTTTTATCCTAATTAGTGTTCGGTGCCCTCCGGGCTGCGGCTTGTTTTACGCGAGAGATAAGAGGACACACGTGTGCCTGTCCGTATGTAATGCAACGCGCGCGTGTGCGAGTAAAGTCGCGTGAAACGTTCGGCTTTGGAATTTCGCGGGAGAAACAAACGCGGCCGGAAACGCGGAAACGTCGAAGAAAACGCGGGCCACGAACCGCGGATTTCGTTCGCGTGCGTGAAACAATTTTACACGAGGCTGAACTTTTCGAACATCGTGTCCGTGTGTCTGTATTTTCCGGCCTCGCGCCGGAGTTTATCGGCAGGCGCTTTCCGTCGTTCGAATAACGCTTCCATAATGGGCATGACACGCGTTCGTTTCTCATTACGGTTTGATAATTATTCTCGTTTAGAAATCCTTGATGTCATTTGCTCGGCGTTTCCGTCATAGCCACGCGGACGCGTTTTACCCGCCGCGTCTGCTTCTTTCCGTGGCTTGGCGTATTTTCGGATTCACGTACCGAGCACACACACACACACACACACACGGGACAATAAGAGGGGCTAATGATACACGAGAACGTTGGTTATTACAGGATACGCGTTATGGGAGATTTATTGGAACGTATTATACACTTGATGCTTTCCGAGCAGCAACGTCGCGTCGTTTAGCAAAGTATAGTGATTATTCGTAGCGATGAAGTATAACTTTATTTTACGTTAATGTCAGGGCGTATCGTTCGCGTTGCGGTTGACGAGATGTTTGAAATCTGGGATGACGAGCAACTGATCGGAGAGGCTCGATCTTTTTTCTCTCTCTCTTTTTTTTCATCGAAGAATTATTTATTCATGAGGCCGCGAGAATATATCCCCCTCCCGAGGTTTATTGTTGCAACAGACGTAAAGTACGAAGAGCATTTATATTCTCGCAGTTATTGAGAAACCGAAGGAAGGATTATCGCGTCTTCGATTAAAACCGATGATCTTCAGACGTGATCTCTACGCACTATCTCATCCTCACGAGCAGCATTCCTCGATGCTCTTTAATTACATATCCACGTGAAAACTGAAACAGGATGTAACAATCCAACGGATTGTGCGCGGTTATCGTCGTAAATGGCACGTTGCTGGTCAAGTACATAAACCCATCACCGATCCTTTGACACATTCCGCTCGCGTGTCGGTCGTGGCACGTTTAGAGCATAGGTGTTTGCTCCAGTTGGCACAGCAAAAACGACTCCACTTTCTGGTTCTTCGCCGACGCTCTAAATAATTCCAAACTGTCTATGGGAGAATTAAGGTCTCCTCGGTGTTGTATCGATAGTCCATCTTTTCTTCGCCAGAAGACTGGAGTCGAATTGGTCATCGCGGAGTTGATACGATCAAACGATTTTTTTGCAAGAAATAATTAATACCCGTTACCCTTGCCGCTTAAAGATCTCGGGAAAGTTGTCGAACGTTTGTTTCAAAAATGTGAGCAACGAGTAACAAGTATCTAGACATTAAAAGAGATTAATTTAACGCGTCCGTGTACGACAAAAAAAAAAGAAAAAGAAAAAGAAAGGAAATAGAATTAATTAGACATTAATGGACGTTCTGCATTTTAACGATCCATTTGCATTGCACGTGCTTT
The DNA here is from genome assembly GCA_036937485.2 of Tetragonisca angustula. Classification (NCBI taxonomy): domain Eukaryota; kingdom Metazoa; phylum Arthropoda; class Insecta; order Hymenoptera; family Apidae; genus Tetragonisca; species Tetragonisca angustula. The sequence goes on along the minus strand of JAWNGG020000102.1, from coordinate 688,271 downwards.
GTCTTAATCTTAAAATAGTCGTTGTCACGTTCTTTCTTAAAACGGGCGTGATGCAATGCAATTTAATGTCATTCGAAACGTGAAGAACGTTCCACAAAATGTTCCAAAAAATTTTCATCTACAATACACAAACGGAAAGTGTAAACCTTCGAAATTTTTGCGCGCGTAACGAGCAGTATCTCGGACGCGTGTCTCGGTCGCACGTGCAGCGTTCACGGCGAACGCATCGATCCACGAGATTTTCGAAAGCGTGAACGCACGGGCGAGATCCCCGGTGCCGCTGCCCGCTTTCGCGCCCTTTTCCTGGCCTGGTATCGCGCGCGCCGAGGAGAACCAGTCGGAACCGCGTCGGCAGTCCCGCGGCGAGCATGCTCGGCCGTTTTCGGCGCGGCTCGGCTCCGCTCAGCTCGAGCCGCGCTCGCGCACCGCTTTCGTGGCTTCGTTATCCAACAAGTGTCGGGAAACGCTGGCGGGAAGAAGGTGGCGGCGGTAGAGGCAGAGGCAACGGCGGCGGACGCAAACCGACGCGACGGCGCGGGCATATCGCCGCGCTCTAAACTTAGCCACCGCTCATAAAACCGGCGCGCACCGTATGGACGCGCGCGGCTCTCGCTTGCTTGCGTAATCGTTCTATACTTTTTAACAGCGCGGTTCGGTGATGCAGAGATGTGCAGATAGATAGAGGCGGGGTTCCGACACACGACTCCGGCACACGCGAGATGCGACTCCGTTTCGAAACTGCGTTATGTAAAGATGATGCTCTCGGGAGAAGCCCTCGGTGGCTCGACGAGGCCTTAATTAAAAGCCGCCGCGCTTCGCTTTCGAGTATGTACGAGGACTGTCCCAAAAGTATCCGACCTCTGCTTGTATTTCAAAACCCATATACCTATTCCGGGGTAATCTCCACGACGTCACCTTCAAACTAGTTCCCTTTCGACTCTGTAACATTCTTCCAGCGGTCGATCCACTTCTCGAAGCAGTTCTGGAAGTCCTTTACTTTTATGGCTGGCAGCTTTGTTGAAAATTCGACGTCGTCGAATCTTCGGCATTTCAACGGTTTTTTCAGTTTTGGGAATAAACAAAAATCACACGCAGGCTGTACGGGGGCCGGATGAAGCTGAAGAATGCCACGTTTCACTAAGAAATCTTGAACAATGCGAGGGGAATGAGCAAGAGCGTTGTCGTGGTGCAGCAACCAATTGTCACTTTCTCAAAGATGCGGCCAATAAATGTTCTTTATTTATCGTGCGACCTTATGGGCCGTATTCATGGTGGACAACACCTTTGCTGTCGAAGATAAGTGGTGAGCATGATATTCACGTCGTTACTCCGACTCTGCCGTGCTTTCTTCTTTCTTTCTCTCTTTTCTTTGCCTACGTGTCACTCATGGAGTCATCTCCGTAAACTTTTCGTATATTCTTTTCGTATAAACTTTTCGTATATTTTCGTAATCATACGAATTGTCTTCGAACAGGTGTGACCAAGTTTTTCGCAAAACTTGATGCAGATTCTTTGCACGACTCGCTCCATTATTGTGTAATGCGACGCTCGGGGAATTTGATGTTGACAAAACTGCGTGTTGCTGTCGACTGAACAGTTTTAGGCTTTCGTTAATTAAGGATACTCCTAAAGGACCCCTCTCCCAAAATGTTCCATACCTGCTTTTTACAATTGGATACTCAACGACAATGTTATACGCAGAGGTCGGATACTTTTGGGACAGTCCATGTATGTTGTTAATCATCGACGCCGTTGTTGTTCATTCGAATGAACGTCCCGGCGAGTCAGCCCGAACGTTTACTTTCTATTAGCAGAGGATACTTCCCGTTTTATACTTGCCTGCGCCGGTATTCGCACGCGTGACACAATCTCTCGTCTCGAGAGATTGGCGTTAAAAGATCGCCAACACGTTTTGGCTGATTTCTTGATTCTGGCCGGAGACGATTCACGGAGCAGTTTATCACGAGTGCATGAGAAATTTTATTTGACGGTTATTGTTTAGTGGAATGAAAGTGGAAGAAGCTTCGTACAAAGTAGTTGAAGGAGAAAGGCACGGTTCGAAACGTTATGCTTTTTGAAAGTGTGTAGCGTTCAAACACTCACCACGCGGAAGAAGTTTCGTACGTACATGATAGGTATTTTGAAATTTCATTGACGAGTATATCATAGATATTTGGTATCAATCTGGAAATGTATACAAATATTGCGAGATACTTGGTATGCAAATATATATCCACAGAAACGTCAATATATATCGTGTGTGTTAAATATTCAGACTTATTATTAATATAATAGATAACTGGATATCTAAATACTTTTGGATATCTAAATATTTAAATATATTCAAAATACAAGTATGTTTACATCGAATGTCACATAGTTCATTTGTTTCAAACTTGACGATAGTTTGACTTCGTTAGTCTCAATCAAACAATACAGTTATACGTTCATAGAAACTTCCTCTAAATGTCCAAATACTTTCGTGAGCTACTGTGCGAAAATATAATTTTTGAGTAATTAATTATAGAATTAATTGAAAAGAAGATTTAACAATTACTTCAAATGAATAAAGTATTAATTGGCGTACAAGTTGCTAATAATTTGTCAATTTCTAATAGAAATAATTGGGAAGTGTTTTTGGATGATGTTTCGGTCGTTACGATAGTCTGACTTGATCGATGACAGAGCGACGGACACGCGTGTGCTCTTTTACGAAAGGTCTTCATCTTTTATCACATTTTCAAAATTATTAACAAGCTACCTTCCTCTGTTGGTAATTTCTCGTTTCTCAAGTATAATTCGCGTGTTCTGCTAATCGAAACGAGGAAGTCTATATTTCATTCAGTAGACGAAGATTTGTACGACAATGTTTCTTTCCTCGGAAAAGTCACGTGCACGGAGGCGTGCATAGTAGCGGAATTCCATTTATCTGAACTTCATTCATCGGAACGAAGTTGCAGTTACTCTATGATTAAGCCAACTCCCGCCGATTAAATCTACTTCTCTGAATGGGAATACTCCTATTGTTCGAGCAAGAAATTGCAGGCTGCGGTGAAAATCGATGAACTTCGGTTGAACGCGAGCTGTGTTTGTCCTTCGACCAGCACAGATCAACGAAGTTTTGTACCACCTTTGGAGAACTCGTGCTGATACATTCGTACGATACGATGTTGTATTTATCGAAGCATGAACCTTTACGTAGCGTGCACGATTTAATTAAGACGGAAATGAAAATACCTGTACGTCCTACTTGAGAAGAAAGATCTTGATTTCTGGCTGCTTTCACGATGATCGATTCGATTGTTTCACTTATGCCGATGAAAACGTAGCCGTTGTTTCTGCGTGCAACTGAAGGACTTGTTGCATCAGTTGATTTCGGATCCTGATTGCTTCCTCGAACGCGCAATAATTCCAGTTTGTCCGGTGGCTTCGTAGCTAATGCAAATCTCGTATAATTGAAAACACGGTGATCTGAAACCTGTCGAGGAATTGTTGGAAATTAATAACACGCTCGAGCGTTGAGAAATTCGAACGGAAAGAAACAGGAGGGAGGGGGAAAATTTAGAAATCGGGCAGCTCTTGACGAAAATGATACCGAATTCCTCTTTCTGCCGTTTCTAAACAGCACTTTCTCCTCGTGTTGCTCAAGACACGTGTCAAACGGGAAATTCGCGGTAATGTAAAAGGGGAAAATTTCAATTTCTTTCGCGCAAGTCGTAGTTTCTTTTCTTTGCGGTGAGAAACTTATGCGCAACGGGAAAGATTCTGAAAGATCAATCAACGCAAAGCCCGTGCGCAGCGCTATGTAGAAAATTATTTTCCCAGTCTTGTTTCGCGCGACGACAGCGCCGAAGCGTTCCAAGTACGCGCAGCATTTTAATATTACCAGCCTGATAAATACACGGTCCGGCTTTTATTGCGCGTTAGAGCAGAGTTATAAGGATAACCTATGATCCGTGAGCGATATAGCGACTCTTCATCGGCCGACAGCCGTGCATGCGTAATTGCGAATTATCGCTTCATCGATTTGCGCAACGATCGCACTCGCGATCGAAGAATCCAGAGAGGTGCACGATTGCTTGCGAAATGGGCCATACTAATCTACTGCCATTTTGATCGATTCAAAGAGAGAGAGAGAGAGAGATATTTGACTGACGAGAGGACACGAACCACGAAATAATTAAATGAGTATCGCGTTGTTCCACGGACGTCGCGTGAAAGTCATTCCTTCACAGTTAGTTTCGTCCGATGATCTTCGTTAATGTTTCGAATGTTTGACCGCAAGAGTGACTTTTGAGTAAAAAATTGCAACCCTCGAGGTGTATCACGTGTATCACAGTTTTAATAAAAATTTATTCCACAGACAACTCACTTTTCCTCGGTTGGGAATATTTTTCACGGTCGGTCGTCGAGATTGTCTCAGATAAAGCGGCGAGATTGAATTAATCGTTACTATAGGTAAAAGTAGTTAATTGTGAGGCGTACTGCGCTGCTCGCGCAAGATTCGTTAAGGGGTTACACTCGCAATCAGAATGTTCCAAGTTACGGCATGATACCATGAGATTCGTGCTATAACTTTTTTTCTTTTTTTCTGTTCTGTTGCTTGTTGTTTACGATTTACGCGCGACAGAAGGAACGGCGAATGACTCAACGAACAAGCGAAAAATTAATTTGCAGGAACGCGCTCGAAACGTGAAAGTATCGCGCGCGAATTTCTCGCTCGCGAGTTGAAATTTTTTTTTCTCACACGGGGGAGGTTCCCATCCGGTTGCTGCAAGTTTGAAAATAACCATACTCCATACATGGCGGGGAGAACGTAATTTATTTTGTAACGTGAGACTCGAGTGCGCTTATACGCGCGCAATAATATTGTCGATCAATGAATGGACATTCACGTAATTCCATCCCGTAAACAAGTTGTAGCGTTTCAGTCACCCTCGCAATGTTTTGATGTTTATATCAATATACCGATACGACGTAATTACATAAACTCAGATGTTCCCGGAACGAAACGGAGGGAAAGTACGAGTAGCCGCGCGCATTTAGAAAGATATTTTTCACCTTGTTTCGTTAAGAGCGGTAAGAAAAAAAAGGAAAAAGAGAAAAAAAAGAAAGAAAAAAGAAGAAGAAAAAGGAGGGAAAACAACGATTCCTCAATCGCTCTGTCGTTTTTGTTGATAAATCGCGAGCATTACAGCGACCTATATGTTCGAGACACGGAAAGAGCGTAATTCCGCAAAGTTATGTGCGTTTAAAATTACAAAGTACTACGTATATTGGAACAATTTAATATCTTTCTGTTGTAATCCCGAACCGCGGACGATATTTATCTTTGGAATGAAAAGTCGAACGTTTTAGGAACGTGCGTACATATTTGTATAAAATCGAATTTTGCTTTAATAATGAATAATCTCAAATCCACCGTCAATGGGACATAATTGCTAATTAACTAAATTGGAAATATTCATCCATGTGATGTAATGCGCATTGTCGCAGTTTTGCTGCTGCGATTGTGTAATTGATTCACTGTATTCACTACTGTGTTGAGGATATTCCTCGTCAAGAGGTGTATACACGATATACATATGCAACGTAAACTCTTTGGTAAAACCTAAAGAACAGTAATATCCGTATTGATAAAAAAGAAGTCGATATTTATCGTCTGCTTCAAGTATCTGATATTTTAGCTCGGGCAATGTCGATACAAAATTAAACCTCGATTCCTACGATAAAGTTATGTTTTTTTTTTTGTTTTTTTTTGATCGTTTTGTAGTTAAAATCGTCGATATTGTTTTCCTTTTCCTTTTTTTTTTCTTGGAGCCGCGCAATTATGTTCAACGTAATTTTTTGACATTATCGAAGAACGAGGAATTAAATTAGTGACATGATTGTAGAAACTTCCCTTCTGTTTGTTCTGAAACTCAAACGAGTTGAAGTGCATTTGAATGAGGTATAGCGAGGCGATTAATTTCCAATAAATGGAATTTTTTTTTTTTTTTTTAACGAATACAAAACACTCCTGTGACATGTACACCACGCATTGATCCCCTGGTGTGTTAACAAAATTACTATGCTTTAATTAGCTTTAACTACCGTATGAATTTCATATTGTTCATCGTTACGTGTGATTATTGCGATCGCGAGACATGATGCGTCGTCATTCTCTCGCATCGTTGTCGTATGAACTTCGTGTTCAGAAAAAAATTCACGTCTCCATCTTCGACGTCGTGCAATTACTATTCGACACACATGTACGAAAAAATTAAAAAAGAAATTGGCGTTACAAAAAATTCTAAAGCGTAAAATTGAAAATGGTGTGTCAAAGTACAGCGCTTTCTATTGTAGTTGATGCGCACTTTCCTGCTCAAAAGTCTAACAATGAGCTCAAAAACAGCTTTCGAAACAGGAAAAATTGAATGATACTTTGTACAACAAAGAATTTGCAAATATGTGTTTTTAATATTATAATATATCTGTATATACAATTGAAACGTTTCATTACCTATGACATACATTAGTATCAACATTTAATTATTTTTTAGATGTCCTGAGATTGTATTATTTTTTATTATATTTTTATTTTTTATATTTTTATTTATCCTGAGATTATATTATTTTTATAAAAATACGACTTTACACGAAAATCACAAGTTTTTGGGACTCTTAAGTGTCTCTATTTTTCAGATGTCCTGAGATTCTATTATTTTTTATCGCATTCTCAAAAATACGAATTTACAAGAAAATCACAAGTTTTTGGGACTCTTAAGTGTCTCTATTACTTTTCAAATGTCCTAAGATTCTATTATTTTTTATCGCATTCTGAAAAATACGAATTTGCACGAAAATCACAAGTATCGAGCCGATTGTACAAATCGAATCGTTTTTTTCCCTCCGTCGCGTGTTTGGACAAAGTGGTGGAGCATTACCGCGAGCGTGAATCGATCGAAGCGGATCAGGCTCCAGAAGTGGCTGAACGGGGCGCGTGTCGCGCGCTCGAGATCGTGTCCATAAAAGAGGCCAAAAACGCGTGGCCGCGGCGTGGCATAGCGTGGCGTGGCGTGGCGTCGGCGAGATTCTGCCGAAATACAAAGGCGCGCGATGGCTCTCGCTTCTGATTCGGTTTCTTTCTCGCGTATGCCCACCTTGCGCCAAGCTATTTTCGACGATGCGAGTACAGAAAAGTAAGGGGACCGAGTCCGAGAGAGGTCGAGCGTGTTCCAAAAATAAACGACGAGCCCATCGAGCTGCATTTTATGCGCCGCCGTGGCGGGGGAGAGAGGCCGATAAGGTCGAACGTACTTTCGAACGCCGCGTCACACGGAGCGGCGTCAGAGCTTACCTCTCGCTCCGAGTTAGCATGCACGTATCTCGGCAAATTAGCGACGTTTTCGCAGTATGGGCGGCCTGGGTGAAACAGTACCACCAGGGGATTCGTAATTTATGGAGCTGATTTAGCCGCGGCTGCCCAGGAAAATCATTCGACCGGCGATTGCCCAGTCGAGTTTCAAGTTCCTTGCACGCGTAACACGATGTACCGCGACCGCGAGGACAATTTGGCGGATTCTACGAGTGCAAGAACTGGGATAGGGTAATTTGTTGGTAGCATCTTGCATTCGTGGTAACTTAATTGACAGAGAAACGACGGTGTTTCGATCGAAAGAAGAAACGACGATCTCGCATCTCTCGAAATTGGAAGGAAAAGGAATTAAAGAATCTGGATAATATGGATAATTTGTTGCGTCGTTTGTTTCTTGGGATTTCATTCCGCTCAACCAGTGGAAGCGATATCGGATCTTGAGAAATAATTTCATTAGAATTAAATAATAGAATTAAATCATTTCATAGAATCGAAGAATTTGGAAGTATGAATAATTTATCGCGGTTTTGGTTTCTTTGGATTTCATTCTACTCGACCAGAAGAAACGACACGAGAAGTAATTGAAATCCAAGATCTATTGAATTTTCGCGTAGGATTTTCGTATCGAATCTTGATAAATAATTTCATTGGAATCAACTAACGAAATAAAGTAATTTCATAGAATTGAAATGTAAAACTGAGGTGATGTACGATCGAATGTGAAAATTGTTTCAACTTGACTGTTATGATTTAGTATCGTAGTATTTATCTCGTAGTACCGGTATTCAAAGGCCGTAATTAAACACTTCTTCAATCGTGTACGAATTAAAAGTCCATCGAATGGAAATGCGCGATCTATTAACCTTGCGTCGTGTATAATTTTCAATTTAGCCTTTTGTCAGTCTTTAATTGATATGTAACTACACGATTTCCTCGGCGTTCGTGTACACGTTGTACGTGCAATTATCCTGCAACGTCGCGGAGAAAAGGAAAAAGGGGAAAGAAAGGAGATACTCACACAAGGTGCGTGTTGCGCGCGTGTGATGCCAGATTGAAACATATTGGAGCAGTATACCTTTGAAGGGAAGTGATCTAAAAGACTCGCGCTACATTTCTATTAGGCATTCCCGTTTCGATATCGTCTCATATGTCACGCCGATGACTCTGTTTTCTTGCGACATGTGTAACGTACAGCGTGCACATCCTCCACCGTGTTGTTGTGCTTTTCTGTGCCGTGTCTCAAAATTGAACAACACCGTCCCCTCCCCCACTCCCCCCTCCTCACGAAACTGAGCCGGAATTTATTCGGTCCCGCTTAAACGCCACCGAGAACTTTTCTTTTCTCGTTACAACGTAACCCGTGTTTTCCCAGCTTTGGCTTCCAATTCGCCGCAAGTTCGTTGATTATCACCGAATTTCCAACCGTGGAGCATAATTAGCGAAGTTGCAGCTGAGGTTGCGCCCACGCGTTTCTGCTGGTTTCGTACGATGTCCATTATTCTCACTCGTCTGATAGAATCGGTTATTACAGGGAACGAGTCCGTTATTAGAGATTTCTTTCAAGCAGAAACGAAACGAAAAATATTTTGCGAAGAACTTAGCATGTATACTCTTTGATGTATCACTAAGAAATTGAGGAAATTCGCCGCAAGTTCGTAGATTATCACCGAATTTCCAATCGTGGAAAATAATTAGCAAAGTTGCAGCTGAGGTGACGCCAACGCGTTCTGTTAGTGTTGTACAATGTCCATTATTCTCACTGTCTGATAGAATTAATATCAGGATATTATGGGGAATATTGAAGAACAGAGCGAACAGATTTTAGCAAAAACGGGGCGAAAAATATTTTTGAGGAGAATATCACAATGTGTGCGAAAGTAAATTCTCTGCAGAATGCAGTAAGAGATTTAAAAAATTTTTTTGAAACTTGAGTACTCTTAGAAACGTTCATTATTTAACAATATGTTGAGACATTTGTGCCGCAAGCAAAGTTTTGGATTTGTTTCGGTATCAAAATTTAATTTGAAAGAAAAGAAAAAAAAGGAAAAATTCGAACGCACAGGTCACAAAGCATGGAAAATGTTCAACCCTCGTTTGTCACGCGTTTAACATTACCATAGCAAATAAGTATTTATGAAAAATCGTGCCTGCGTTTGTAAGAGAATACAAAAATAACGTTTGCGAAATAAATACCTAAGTGCATACCGAAGAACAATTAAATATTATTCACAAAATATGTAGTCAAGTTAAACTACAAACAATATGTTGGCAATTATATAATTTAGATATACGCCGGAACACACGTGAAGAAACACGTGGAGCGTCCGCCCATGTTACACGTACGTTATTCATCTGTAAAAACAAAAGATCGTCGACCACGATCATCGATCGCGACATCCACTCCTACAAACGCTTATTCCGCTGCATATTAATAGATGGCGACGCTCACATCATTATACAAATGAATTTCTCAAGACATACATCCGTTGTTGCGATATGCCAGTGATTCCCGCTTGGCGATGCAAACTTCGACCTTTGACTTCGTTGTGCGATTATGCGGTTGCATTAGCGGAAGTTTGAAATCCATTTCGCGCTTTCGAAAGTATCCTCGATACGTTTCGTTCAATTTCGACGTGTTTTGCGCCTTGAGACTCTTCGCATCGATCAGGTTAACGCGAAGTGTTACCGTGAAATTAATACCAAATCAGAATTACGAGAATCGAACGGTTTCATTTGTGTCATTTGTGAAGGTTGATACGACGAGTTGGCGAAACTTTGATCAATAAACAGAGAGATTCGAAAATTTTTAGAGAAACTTGCGCTTGTTTGTACGGTCAATATATTTCATATGTTGTATTTTTTTTCTACGTACATTTTAACTTCCGAACAGAGTGACGTTGCTTCGTAACATGTTAATTAGTTCTGAGCCTAGTATTTTCCGCATTTGAAAGAGATTATTTTTAGAAAAACGTACGATGTTATTTTCAAAGTTCAGAAGTCGAAATCGAGCATTCAAACAGTTGACGGAATGTTCGAGTAACTTCATCGTTCGATTCTTCTGGAATAACCAGAAAATGGTTGCGAGTATTTCTAGAAACTCGCGAAACGGACAAGCAATACGTGTTCGAAAAAAGATTTAATTCACGCGTCAAATATTACTATAATATATCGAATAACAAATACACTCGTATAATCGATAATGTAATATAGCGTCTCTTGCGACGATTCAAGTATCGTTCTTAAATAAATAATCGCGAGAAAGATCCTTTCTTCGGTCCACTCACGAGCGAATCGATATCGCAAACTCCTTTTCACCTTGAAGATGATCAATTCGTTGGAAAAGCGAGTGTATTCTATTGAAATTTTATCAGCCCCCCTATTGATAAAACAACTGAATATTGCAATTTCTACAAATTTAATCTCCGTGACAAATAATCCGCGATCGAGGCTCTGAGAACGTTCGAATATCGTTGATTGTAATCGATCGTGCACGCCGATTATTAAAATAATGTAATCGTTCCATCTTATATTTCGACAACGCCGGGCGAAAACGAAATTGCGATACGCGCGCAAGAGTCGAATAATTTAGGTACACGAGTGTCAAGATCGGGATACGTTATCGCGTTATCAACGTTACCAGGGTAATTCCCTGGACTTTTGGCTTTTGCGGTTTTGGTAAAATTTTCGCGGCGTGAAGCTGTTGGGGGTCAAACGAAACGAAACGAAACCAGCTCGTGCACGTGTTTTGGCTGCACGTATATGTACACATACGTATGTATCTCGCGGCTCATTTCGTTAACTGTAATTTTCGTGACGAGAGAAATGAGAGAGACGAGAGAGACGAGAGTTATCGTCGGGTGTTATCGGTGCTTTATCACTGCGCTCTGTTTGACGTGGCTTATTGCTCGCGACGTAGATACAATGAGAGAACGGCACTGTTGAATTGCAACGGTTATTAAAACGATGCGCGGAGAGCGGAATTTTGTTGCTCATTCCAAGATCCGACGACGATACGGCAATCAGCAATCGGCTTAACGCAGAGCCGCGCGACTCATCTCGACTTTATTATCAAGCGTCCTCGATGAAATAATATAATAGGACGATCGGCTGTTACCGAACGTGCAAATAAAACGATTGCTCCCGGTACAGTTGCCGTGGTATTAATTGTTAGATGAAAATTCCTACGTCTCGGGTGCGGTGTACATTGCCTCGATATTTCAATATAGCCTTTCAGCGTATCTACACTGCATTGTAGATGGCATTTCGTTCTTTCCCATTTTTTCCTTCCTCTTTTCCTTTTCCTTCTTTTTTTTTTTAACGCTCTAATTACAACGTGACTCGAACAATAATTGTAAACGTCGACCGATAAAATATGTATACGTGTTCAACGTTGTATGTAGCTCGTTCGTACGTCTCGCATCAATGAGAACGTTGTCGAAGTTGTCGAAACACTTTGCTTTATTTGAGAATATATTGCGATGCGTGTCACGGAGATAATGAGCAAAGGAGGGAATTTTATGTGAGAAAAAGTAAGCAAAGTGTCGTGGTGTAAAGTTTTCATTGTTCGCAGCTCTGTTTCTTCGAAAAGACTGATTACACGCATTTCGACGATCGTAAAGTATCTTTCAAAGAGACGACGGAGGACGAAAGTATTTTTCGCTGGTTGTAAGAAGCCCGAGATTCGAAAAAGGGAAACGCGAAAGTGAAGAAAGAAAGAAAGAAAAAAAGAGAACGTACGTTTTACTCGCAAAGAGAGTAATTCAAAATCTATAAAACCAGGCATACACATACGAACGTATTTCATACGATATCATTTCCATCGAGTTACATTATGTTTCCAGATTCCTCATAAAATCTCTTTATATCCTGTCCGTTTGCCATCGGCGTTTATCATCGTATTCTATTACTATCGTTCGGTTTCTTTAATCCCGGTGTTGCGCGTCGTTAAATGGTTCATTTTTATCGGACGCGTCGGAAGAATGTCCACGGCTAATGATGGCGTATTTATTTATTCGCGGTTGCTCGTTTTTCTTCTTTCTCTTCGAGGCTCGAGCACACGGAGGACAGAGAACAAAGTTGCCTCGGCATTAGGCTTGCCAGTGCCGGATATTCATACGGCCTTCGGTGGCGGGTTACGAGTCGAATGTAAATTGCATGAAGGGCCGAGGATCCAAGGACGTCGCTACCCATACGCTACCCTGTGATAGTAGCTGCGAGTACTACTTCGAGTTTGGTTTCTCGCAACCTTGGACCCTGATTCCGACCAGCTTCGCTGTGTCTGCTGCGTTTCTTTTTTCTTTCTTTTTTTTTTCTTTTTTCTTTCTCCGCTTTTGACACACGTAGTCTCTCTCTCTCTCTCTCTCTCTCTCCCCCTCTTTCTGCGGCATCTTTGTCTTCTCGCGATCGCAAATCCCTCGCAGATCGAGTGACGCTCGTTTGTAATATGGGTCAAATTCAGTATTGCGCGACACGAACGAAACGTAACGATGGATTTAAGTATGCGAGCCGGCTGTGTCTCATGGCGTTTGAAATAATTAGACGTTTGCGTTTCTGGGCGCCCGTAGGCGAAATTTTTGTTTCTTGATGCTATCTGATTGTGAGCTTCAACATCAAGTATCTAAAGTACTTGACGATCTGTTCCTGTCTTTCTTAAATTATACGTGCTGTGGAAGAGCTAAATGTTAAAGATGAAAGAGATATTTCACTTTTAATACGAAATGAATCTTTCTTTCTTGTTTCTTAGTACGAAAGAATTTTATCTTGTTTTTTCAAATTTATTAAACGCGTCATTTACTAGCATGTGAACAGTTTCCGCGTTTTTTAACTTCCTACAAGAGAAAATTGAACGAAACATCTTCGAGAGTTAAGGAGTTCAGTAAAAATTTGTTTCGTTCGCCAAAATTTTTAGTCGAGAGTCTTGCATCTTTAAATTTCGCACGAACGTACAGAACATCTCTCGTACTCTCAGACTTCGTATTTTTTTACTATCAATTACTATCTTCGTATTTTGTTACTATCCCTGGATCCCCTGGATCCTCTGGACACACTGGACACACTGGACACACTGGAGTCGCATCGACGCATCGATGAATAACACGTTGGAAAATAACTGTCAACCGCAAGAAGTCATCGCCCCAGCATAGATCAGTCATTCGACAATCGCGCGAAAAAAAAAACATCGAAACTGAAAGATCCAAATGCTCGACAGCGTTTCAATTCGTAAACTCTTCAATCGTGGGATATCGTGTTCGATGTTTGACAAAAACCGACTGTTTCCCATTCAACTTTTTTGGCAATTTTTTTGCATCATTTTTTTTCTCTTCCTCCGAGTATTTTAGCATCTTAAACAGTTGTTACCGAAATTATACTTGATTTGCCAAAATTTTGTTAAAAAGTTTAAACTTTACGCTGCTCGATCTCGGAATTTTTCACTCAATTTAGGAAAAAGTGACGGTCTGCAATATTAGACACTGCATTGTTTTTGTTGATCGTGCTCGATGAAAATATTGTTGAAATTTTATTAGAAACAATTTATTCTTTATGTATACATATCGTGTCGTATGTAGACAGTAGATATTATTATTATTGTTATTATATTTTTATGAATGCAGTCAAAGAATCGAAATCTATATCTATGCAGTAGATTTGCGCATTTCTGAATGTATCATTGAAAGAATGAAATTTGACGAAATTTGTTGTTGGATTGAAAATGAACGAGAAACGTACAAGCTTAAAATATGTACGCCACGATAAGATACTTGCAACGTTTATCAAACTGGTTGAAGTTTCGACAGAAAATGAGACAAAATTTAATGTCCATTTCACTGGTGTTTGAAGCTTGCGAACCGTGCAGCGCGACGCCGATGATTCGACAAAATTAACGACTATCATACCAGCCGTGTCTTTTTTCTCGTTAAACGGACGATAAAAGAAAAGGAGAGAAAAGAAAACAAATACGCGGTGACGAGTTCTTTTTTCTTATTGTACATATCTAATGTGATATAACGTGGATATAACTGAATAACATAAATAAAATATTAAGTTGCATAATCGGGCATAATAAAAGCTGTGTATTTACACACGAGGTCTCAATATATTTACATAAAATGCAGGAAATACTTTGCGAATTGTTCAAACTTTAGACTCGTGCGTAGGTATTTTGTCACTCATATTCTTCGTCATTCGTAAACGTTATCTACACAATTTCTAATTAACAAAATTAATGTCGTGTAAACACGTTCATTTTCTTCTGAAAGCCTTGGACGAAAAGACAACACACGTTCTGTCGTTTGGTTTTTTTGGTGAATTTGATTCTCAGGATCCTCAGAAATTTTGCAAGTAGAATGTTCACAGTACCTCGTAGTAATATAATTATGAGCAAAGTAGAGATTCCATTATTCGTTTTTCGTATCGATTGACAGAATGTATCAAATATTATAATAGTTAAATGATAGTAAAATGATACTTTCAAAATTATAATGTTTACTGTCGATTATTAAATTAAACGAAAGACACGGTGCATTTTATCATTTAGCAATGCTTTGATCCGTTCTTATTTTCTATTGCTTCTAGCATTTTTAGTAGCGAATTATATAATTTTCCAATGTATTATAAATGGTCAAAATGATCAATTTATAATTTTATAATTTTAAATAAACACTGCAAAACAGTGCATTTCAAATAATTTTTCGTAAAAAGTGTAAAAGATATTACAAAATGCACTAGAATTTTTCTGTCTTTCTTTTTATTTTAATGTCTCTGATGTTGTAAAATTTTACGCCTCAATCGTTGGTAGTTTTAAGGCGTTGTTTTAATTCACAGATGTCTTGAAATTGCATATTTTCTTCACCGCTTCCACGAGTTTATCTCAATAATTCCCAATGATATTTGGCACTAAAAGTGCTGATTAAAATTGTATAAAAATTTATAATATTATATTATATCAGAGAGATTAGAATGCAAGGAATAAAAAAAAAAAATTTATAATACGATAAAAAATTCAAACTTTATTCACCTCGTTTTGCAAAGATCAATTCGAATTTTTAAAAACGCAACGTTGCAAATCTGCGAAACTACACTAAAACTGATCATTTCGACCACTTTTTTGACTAGCGTCAAGTTGGGAGAGCACTTAATTGGGCCAGTTCGAAACTAAGATATTAAAGAGCCCAATGAAAATAATAATTTTAAATTATTGTATAAATTATTGCATGGTGTGAATTACGGCATTGTTACGCCGGAAGAGAATAAAATTGTCAATGGCTGAAAGGTCAAAAGCTAAATCGCTTTTCACCTGTGAATATTACCCGCCTCCATTTCCTGTGTTTCAGCATTATTGCTGTATCGTTTCGTTAAATCTTTGAAGAATCTTTACGATTCTTCGTCAATGTTTCCGTTTAAATTTCGCGTGTTTAATACTTGTGGATGTCCGACGCACATTTCGCGGATTCATTTTCACGCCAGTTTTCCGAGCGAGGAATTCAATGCGACGCGAGGTTCGAATTTGGAGCGACGCGCAAAATGGCACGTTTTTCACGCGCAGTGACCTGATCGCGACAGGTTTTCCCACTACCTTTTCTCCGTATCGTAATTGCTCACATTTTTCAACAAATTATAAATCATCTTCCGGCCGATTGTGGATGGACTATGCAGTTTTCGAAATTGAAAAGTTTCGTTTCTCTTCAACTTTGTAATTGTTACGATCGCGCTTTCGTTTACCTTTTTCCCCCGAGTTCCATTTTTGTAATTTTGGAAAATAACGACACTTTATATGCGCCAATGTTGAGGATGATAAAGTATTAAAAAATATTGAGGAAAAATTTGGTGTGCCATCATTTCGTCAACCATATTTCGCAACTATTGATGATAAACATGAGGAATTTCGACGCTATGGGTTTCGAAGTCACGCAGTTGCTCATGTTAATATTCGGACTTTTTAACAATTCAAAAAATTGCGACATATTCGTCATTGTATCCGTCTAATGTTGAGAGTTTAATAAAATTACGAAAAAGAAAATTGTCAAGTTTTAAGAGGTTATTGTAAAGTGGAGGCTTCGACCTTCAAATCCATTGTAGATTCAGTCGTGAAAAAAATGTTTCAATGTTTTCGCACGTTGTGTGACAATTTGTAATATTTTCGAGAAGAAAAGTGTCATTTTCTGTTGCAAAAACATCTTGTTAAAATAGAACTGACGCATTCTGAAGATGGAGATTTCAAGTTTTGAAACGAGCCTAGATTAGATATATCAGTTCTGCTGTTACGAGATTGTAACAGTTTCAACGTTTAGTCCGAATATTAACGTGAGCAACTGTATATTATTAGATATTTTTTTACATATATCATTTTCCAAAGTTCGGACAATCCGACTTTGTCCTTGAGACAGAGTGCTATCTTCTTGTCCAAGGGCGTATCTCTATTTCTCTCCCAATCGAGAATCGTTTCGCTATTACACAAAAGCGTTATCGAGCATAAATTTCGGCGCTATCAGCCACTCGAGAAAACGTCGTGGTGCAGTTATCAGAGGCGCAACTGAAGAAACGTTTCGGCGCGAGAGAAGGCGTCACGATAAATCGTCGGCATTCCTTATGCATACGACCCTTTAACATTTGATCTTTGTCGCTTTACGTAAAGGGTAGACGCGACGTGATTAATATAATGTAAAGGAATAATCAGCCTCTTTTTTTCTTGCGATTCGCGCTAATCTGAAACGAACGAGAATGAGCGATAGCGCGTAACGCGACGACGAACGAAACACACACACACACACACACACACACACTCTCTCTCTCACGCATATATGATGTACACGCCCGCACATAAATCGAGAACCGGGCGAAGTATCCATATCACGGAAGTCGCGAGTTTCGAGGCTGGTTTGCGTTGTTAATAAATGTTTTTTGCGCACGTACGTCTCCGCGCAATTCGCTGTCAGTGCGATTATTTATGATCGAGAGAATCTCGATTAATTGTACGTCGATTGTTACGCACGGGCGTGAAACAGCATCCTATATCGTGGAAATACGATGTTCAGACGCGCGAGTAGCACGATGTTAGACGAAGATCAATTTATACTTGCGTCTCTCTCTCTCTCTCCCTCTCTCTCTCTCTCTTCTGTCTTTTTTCTTGTTTTTTTAAATTCGTTTCCTCTCCCGTTTCATCTTTTATGCCGTGCAACTAATATGCCTCGGATACACACACACATACACACACACAGGCGTGCGTACGCTCGCGCGAATTACGACGAGATAACGTTACGAACCGGCGGCGGCAATCGTACAAGGTTGTATCGGCGAATCGATTAAAGCGTGTTCGCGATTACTCAAACACCGGGGGCCGAAACGTATAATTAAACTCGTCGGTGGAACGTGCTCGACAATGCATTGTTTAATTGGCTGGTTAACCTGCCGGGTAAATAAAATCCAGAAACTAAACCGGCAAGATCCGTTGCGCCGATTATATCGGATAGCGTCTTTGCGCCGCAATAAAAGTCTCATTGTCGGTTGTTAATCAGCGCGATATTTATTACGTTGTTGCCTATATCGACCGAGTTATCAGCGTAATAAGCTCCTCGGATCGATCCCGCGGCTCGCGTGTATTTAACGCCGGGCGTTGTTGCTGCGACTCGCTTTACGAGGAGAAACCGTTCGCGGCGTTCGTGAACGAACGTATTGTTAAATACGTAGCATTAGCAGTCGCAGTTTATGGATATTCTTCCACGCTCGTAAAACGATCGTTCATTTTCCCGCGTTTCTCCCGCAACGTTTCTACGACTTTCGGTTTGTACGGCTCATCGGACTATCCTGTTATCATTCAACAAGCACACGAATCAACGCATTCACTGCTGAGTAGTACTACTGAGAAGTTATTATGTTGCGTGTATTTATTAATCGATCGTTCTCTAAGAGTCTACCCTAAAATTGCATTGCGATAAGTTTACCCTGCTTCAGGAAAACGTTATTACGATTACGTTTATACCAACCGGGCACGTCGTCAATTACCAAGATTTTTTCAATCGATTATAGTCGCTTAAATCGATTTTGTGGTTCCTGCAACGAAGTGACGTGTGTGCCAACAGTTTGTTTTCCACGTACACGTGGCTCCGTACGAGCCGGCTAATCTTTCTAATTGCCGCCTGGCTATAAAAGCGTTGGTCAAATAACGAACGAATGTGGCCGGTAACCGAGCAAGGACACATTGTTGCCTTTTCATCGTGACGTGCGGCATCGTGTCGGTTTTTCGGAGCGATTTCCCGCGGATAGAGAGCAACGCGGAGCGTGTTGTTCGCCAGGGCCGGAAAGTCGACAGTTTTTAATGCAAAAAGATTGGCCGGCCGGCAATTTTGACAAATGGCACGTGATTGGCGGGCAGATTACTAAACTAAGCGAGCGAGTTGTAACGGACGAGCCCGATTGGTGGGGGATAACGGGGAGACGGAGAAGCAACGGCGAGAAAAAAAAGGGGTTGAGGAGAGGGAGAGAGAAGACGATAACCAGCTCTCGCAGATAACCGGCTCTTTATCGCCCGAGTCTTCACAGGGGTTATCGTTCTGACCACCGTTGCCACGTCCACCGTTCGGGCTCGAACCGCATTCTCTTCGTGTGCGTATTTTATTCTTGGCCAGCGGCTTGACGCTTTATCACCGAGCCCCGTGGTCATTGAGGTTTTCGCGAGGCCACCTTGACGCCTTTAAAAAAGAAAAATCAACCGGCCGCGGGAACGTTTTGCGCAGTATGCGCGTACGTACGTGTATTTCGAACGCCCGAGCCGAGCTATTTTACTTCAGCTGCCAGCTCGCTAAGAATCTCATTGTCCTCGCCGTCGACTCGAAGCTTTCGTTTATTTGGTTTAGTCGAAACGAAGCTTGAACTGTGCCTTGGCAGTGGAGTGTTTGTAGAAATTTTCGATCCCATTTGTCGAGAACTTTCTCCCGAACGAGGTACAATGTAATTTCGAAGCGAAGCGATGATATAGCTCTCCGTTTATAAAATCCCCACTGTAATACAGTAGAGCTCGTATTAGATCAGGACTTTGTAATTTCGCTACAATGATCGCTGTCGTCGTCGTTTCACTTTATACCGCGATGAACGACTCGTGTTTTAAAATGAAGGGAGGGAACTTGTTGTCTTCGAAACCTGTCTGCTACGTTTTGCGAATCTGCACGCGTTTCAACGGAGCGTCGATTCGTTGCCTTCTCGAAATTTCGTTTCAAAATTTCAAGGTATCAGCTCGACATGGAAATTTATTTGGAACGCACTAGAGAGAGATCACGGTTTCGTTTAGGAAAGTGTTTTTTTGAAAAAATTGATTTTTCGATCTCGCCGAAGTGCGTATCCACTTAGTGCGGCTGGCAAACAAAAATTGAATCGGCCCGGAGGTATTAAAGTCGGATTTTGTCGAGACACTTGAAGCATTGCTCGAATGATTGAACGCCCGACTAGAATTTTGAATGCGGGGGACAGTTGGGACGCGGCGAGTACACGGGCGTGTTCGACGTGTTTTACGCGAAATATTTTTGTCCCTGTGGAATTCCTGTGATGCGCGCGGGGGAGGATATTGTAATTGATGGCACGCAACGGTATTTACTATACGACTTGCCATATATAATGGAAAAAAAAAAAAGAAGAGAGATGCGGAATGAAGAGAATCATGTGGAACGATAATAAAGTTGCACGAGAGTATACGGAATTGCATTGAGTGGTTTATGAAAATCCACTTATACCCGCCGTTGAATAGAATTATTTACCAGTTGGAAATCAGATCGGGCCATTCGTTTAAATAAAATTCGCGCCGACTTTCAGTTTGTTTAAATGGAAAGTTATGTTGCTAGATCGTGTATGTGCACGTTGCGCTTGTGAAAAAAAAGAAAAAAAGAAAGAAGGGCAAACAATTTATATTTCAATTCTTCGTCCATAATTTCGTTTGTGATCGAGTAACATTATTATTATTATTATTATTATTATTGTTATTATTATTATTATTATTATTATTATTATTACGCGTTATAGATGAAGATAATTTTGCACGTCTTTGTCGTGACGTAAACTGTGTAAAAAAATAATTTTTCACAGTAGCGAAGGAAAAGATAGGTCGAGTAGTTGCAGCTGCAGGTGTAATTACTGTTCGAGCCTGGCGATAATAACCGATACAAATAAAACGATACAATCATACAGTCGAGGATCAGGCCGGTGGAACAAAGTTAGTGTAGAATCAATGGGAGAAAAATGTCCGATAAAAGACTTCGACTCGAGAAAGAATCGAATCGCATGGGAATGAAAGCACGTGTTAAATTCTTATCGTGTTCGAGAGGGAAAAGTTGAAGAAAGAATTTAAATCTCGAGGTTAGCCAGCAGGTGTCAAATAATTTACGATTCGAAGTTGCTTCTTTCATTCTTTTCCGTTTGAAGAATTTCTGATCAAGGCTATAAACAATGACGATCTCGTGTCAAAACGTCGATCATTCTTCTCAGGGATTCTGTCGCGCATAAGCGTGCGAGCTCGTGAGAATTCGTTTCTTCGTAGCCGATCGAGTCCCACCGGGCGGGGAGAAAGCTTCGAATAATTTTAACTTCGTCCGTGACTTCAACCGTTTTCCCTTCGAGCATCTCAGCCGTCGAAGACGGTTCGAAAGTTATTGCTAATTGCATCCGAGATATTCCTGTCTGCCGATTGTCAAGTCTTTCTCCTTCCGTTTTCTGCAATGATATACGTTGCACTTGACGCTCGGCTGGCCGCTCGAGGAGCTCTCCTGCTTGGTCGCTTTATTTGGTACGAGACGCGAGGCAACTTTTTCTGACTTATTCCTGATTACAGAAGCTTGGACGAACGATTGAAAGTACCCGCGATCTGCCCGTTTAGTCTACGTTCCATTAAACGTGATAAATTCCGTAATTGCTCCGTGCACCGTCTCGCGAGTCCAACACGAACACGAATAAGCTTTTACGAAATTATCTCGGCCTGTAACGAACTAGCCGTAGGTTAAATCGAACGGAGATAATATCTTTTAGCGAGCGATTTAAAAAGTTACTTTCTCGGGAAGTTGATAGCCACACACTTGGCACAGAGAACATTTTTTTAAATCATACATTCGTCATTGTAAAACTATCGAGACACGCGGACGTGCTGATTGAATGACTTTTACTGGAAAATACGGCGTATCTTACCCGCTTCTCTAGTGATAAGAGCAAGGAAAAAACATAATTGTTGTCGCACCGCGAGATTTCACAGATTTCCGTTTTCTTTGGATAACGCGCGGTTTCGCGGTTTGTTCGTGGCCACATTTTGATACGGTACTGTCACATAGACAGAGATACCACGTTCTATTTATATTTCAGACGATCGAATTATTCGAATACGCTTAATTTAGTTTGGCGTACAATGTTCTGTTCAATTTTGCTAAATGCTAAGAAACAAGTACACTTGCAAAATGATTCACAAATTTTTAATTATAATTCCAAGTGTAACAATTATGTAACAAGACAGTTAAAATCGAGGAGTTTTTGACAGAGTTTTTGTTTGTTCAATTTTTCAGAAATAGTGATACGAATTACTTGGATACATTTAATTTAATCTCGCGTAAAATGTTCAGTTCAGTTTTGCTAAATGCTATGCTGGATGATACATTTCACTTGAAGCACACTTGCAAAATAATTCCCGAATTTTTGATTACAACTTTAAATAAAACTCGTGGATATTTATTTTCAACAGAGCATATGTAATCACTAAAACAGTATCGTCTAGTTAAAATCGAATAGTTTTCTTTTTTTTTTTTTTCTTCAGTTCAATTGTTAATAGAGCTTCGCTTCTTCGATTATCAGCTATTCTAATTCAGTCTTAAAAATTCAGCCTCGACGTTGGAAAGAAGGAACGACTAACTAACTAAGAAACGCAGACGGTGATGGAACGATTCCGAGAATTATCCCCCGGCGCAAAGTGAATTTCCTCGAGAGGAACGCGTCAAACGGTCGTTAGAACGTCGTCCCCAAGGAGGGAAGATTCGTCGTTTTAGCGATGAAAAACGAACAAACGTTAGAGGGGGAGGGGGGTGTCCCCATTGGACAATGAATCGGCGAACGTGCGCGACAAAGAAAAGGTTGGTTGAATTAGCGATAAAACGTGCTTTTCACGTGCTTCGCGAAATCCGTTCGTGCAAGGCGTAACACGTTCGCAGGTGAGACGCGTGTTGGTGTGTGTACGCGTTTACGCGTTTTATCGATGTATTTTAGCGTGGTGTGATTCTCGACTGGAGAACGAGAGAACGAGGAGAGGGAGCGAGAGAAAGAGAGAAGGTGGTACTCGGGCCGAATGGGCAACTTGTTGCATTTCGGCTGGGAACGGCGCGATAATATACTGCACAAGAATCCCCGTGCTCTCTTTATGCGTGCCAGGTTTGTTTAAATTCGCTGTATCTTAACGCTGAGAATTCCTCCCTCTCCTACTTGGCGGTGTTTGCGGATTTTTTCCTCCCCCTGACGGGGGTTGTTACAATCGGTGGATTACGCATTTCTGTCGTGAGATGCAGAGCACGATGTGCAAATGTATATGTGATATTTAGTAAATATCGACAGATCTCTGCTCGTGGTCGTACTCGCAAGAGTATAAATTTGCTTGAAAATTAGTCGATTCGCGAGGATTCAGAATTTTTCGTTAAAAAGTGGCTTGTGTCGTGCAAACATACTTTCGTTGTCGAAACCTTTAGTCAAGTGTATTATACTTTGGTACGATATTACAATGACTGAACCACTGACTCATGATTTTACCAACGAAAGGGTATTTGCATAGCTCAAGTTGTTTTAGTAAGAAGTGACTAATAGCTTTATATTATTAAGAAGGCAGTTTGATATCCTTTTGTCAGTAATGAAATTTAGCAAACAAATTCCAACACTATCGTAGAGTTTCAAGATTTCTTTGCCATACACACCAAATAATTCTTTTTGCACAGCGTTTTTTCAAAAATAATGTTCGTTTTTAATTTTTTCACTTTGATATCGACGCCAAACGCACAATCGCCAACGAGATCGCGCATTTCCTTTTTCTAAAACAAGCTTGAACAATCGGGTATCGGATCACACGAAGAATTTGACTTTGTTCAAAATAAAGTTGGTCGCATTTTAAGATATACATGTACGTCCACTAGGAAGAAATGCAATTATTTTTTGGTCGACTTAACTTCTTGCGGTGGAATGACGTGCCACTCACGTTCAGAATTTTTTTTCGTCTCAAAATTGCAACATTTTCTCAGTTTCAAGTATGTTTAAGTAAAATAAAATAGGCAAAGCAAATAATAAATTTGTTACTTCTCAATAATATCTATCCAGTGATATCATACCGACGAGTTCAAAGCGACGAATTATCGTACACGGTTTGGTCGCTCGTTATGGTCCGCAATCAGTTGCCAGCGCAAGTGGTTAAGAGCGTTTTAGATTCCAAGTGTACAGAGAACATCGTAAAGACGCTGCATAATGACCCGTTTCTTTCTTTTTAATTTCTCCACGGTGAAAATGGGACAAAAACAGACGGAAAGATAATGGAGGAAAAATTCGATCGTAAATTCTATTTTTCGAATTGCTGTCCGCGACAGAGCAAGGGATGGGAGTTGCGCGCGAACCAGCGCGAGCAAACGACCGCGTTCGTTTCGGGATATTACACCGGGGGCCGGTGTTTAATACGATGTTAAATAAAATCTAATAAAATTCGACGTCCAATAAAATCTAATAAACACGACGGCCGGGAAGCGAGATCTCGTAAAACTTATTGATCTGAAATTATGGCAGGGTTCTTTTTTTTTTTTTTTTTCGACGGGGCTTTGTCTCCCGCGCCATTTCGAATCTCGCTGGAATTTTCCTCTCGCGAATATAATTCGCATGTTTGACCGGCGTTTCGCAGAATTAGGCGGCCCGAGCGCGAGGAAGCGCGCGCACGCGCGTACCACGACGAGGCTGTTAAAGCAACCGTGAAATTGCTATCGCCCGGTGACATACGTCTTAATTGCCGCCACGATCCCAAAGTGCCCGCGTCGGTGTTTTAACAATAAAGCAACCGTCGGCCAGCGTGAACCAAGGGGTTGATTTACGCGTACTCGGCAACCCGGCGGAAGTCCAGCGCCCACTGGAAACTTGGATTTAAAGTTTCCGTTGGCAGCGTTATACTCGCCAGCCTTCGAGCATTCCACTCTGCTTTAACGCGTCTTATCCTTTTGGCTCGAGGATATTGCTGGGCGGCAGGTGTCTAACAGAATGCGATTCTTACGCGATTATCGCGCTTTTTCTCCCGTACGTCTTACAAAGCTCTTTGTGCAACGCGCCCTTAGCGAAATTGGTTATTACTCGATCGTCGTATTTTTTACTTTCGCCTCGCCTCTTTCGTTTTAAAATCTCATTTGACCCACTTTAGCGACAGGTTGTATTTCGTTTCATTTCTGCCTAACGATAAGTAATAATTTTGCAACATTTTACACGTAATTCCAGAAGGTGTCTGGAAATGTCATGCAATCGCGCTGATTAGTCAAACAAATGACACGGATCGAATATTCGTTTTATCGTCGATTTAACTGCGATCACGAGCTTTCGATTTCCACAATTTTCTAGCAAGTGTAGTCTAGTAGCAGCTTCGTTCTTCTGGTATTGAATGCAATATCGCGGAAAGCTGGACATGTTACTCAAGCGCGAAGGATTAAGGTAAAAGTTGCAATTTATCTGTCTGAGCGTGTATAAGCTGTATAACCAATTTTATGGCTTCTTTCCTCGTTAGAAGTCTTCGTTCGTGCGAAAAGTCCCATACGACGAACAATTGCCAGTTATCGTCAATGTTTTTTACTCCAGTCAAATTTACAACAACAAACTGCAACGTGTAGCCGAGCAAACAGCGTTCGCTGAAACAACCTCAATTTCCGGCCACGTTTCTGTTGAATATGTGGCGTAAAAGGAATTCCCCGTGTCGCATTGTTTCACTTAATCCTCACTTCACGGTCTTCAGTTTCGACTTCAGGGCCATCCTTTACTTCCGAGCCAGTTAAAAGGTTGCTGTAATATCGGTGCTGCGTTAGAAGTAAAGCCCGCAATGTCGGGGAAGCGTAACTTCGCATTATTACATTAGATTCGGAATCAGGTGCTGAGATGGCTGGAAATGCATGACGCAAACCAATTAAATCTTACATTTCGAATAACATTTCGATAAACGTACTTGCTTCCTCTTTTGTTTCTTTGTTGCTTTAGAATATTTCGAATTACTGACAATAGTTTTTAAATTTTATAATACGGCTCGACTGCGGATTCTGAGAAAATTGGAAAAATGCATCAAAATGTCGTAACAGTCCCCCTTTGCAGAAACATCCGTGACGACGCGCCTTTAACCACTTGCGCTGGCAACTGATTGCGGACCATAACGAGTGACCAAACCGTGTACAATAATTCGTCGCTTTCTTTTTGAACTCGTCGATATGATATCATTGGATAGAAATTACTGAGAAGTAATAAACTTATCATTTGTTTTGCCTATTTTGTTTTACTTGAATATATAATTTTACTTATTATAACATTTTATGCTATAATATATTATGTATAGTATGTTATAACATAACCTGCGTTATGCCTAATACAACCTATATTCTAGTTAAATATATTGACATTTAGTGTGTTTGTTGTGAAATTATATTACAGATTAAAGCTGTATTAACTTTTAAATAAAATAAAATTGTCTACAGTGTCAGAAAACGACATTACTCGTAGGTATCCTTAATCACTTGCGCTGGCAACTGATTGCGGACCACAACGAATAACCAAACCGTGTACAATAATTCGTCGTTTTCTTTTTGAACTCGTCGGTATATCACTAGATAAAAATTACTGAGAAATAATAAACTTATCATTTGTTTCGCCTATTTTGTTTTACTTAAATATACTTCAAACTGAGGAAATATTACAATTTTAGAGCAAAAAATTCTCGACGTGCGTGGCACGTCATTTCAGCTCAAGAGGTTAACAACTGAGAATATAAAATGTTTTCTGCTTTCTTATTCTCTTCATTTCTCATTTTAAATTAGCATCGCCGTCATTAAACTCGTTTTTTTTTTAAATATTCGCGCATAATATATAATATCACGAGATTTAACAATAACTATTTATTTTAATTAACGCATAACAAGATTTCTATGACGACTGATTTTTACTTCGATTTATTATTAACCACTTGCGCTGGCAACTGATTGCGGACCGTAACGAGTGACCAAACCGTATATAATAATTCGTCGCTTTCTTTTTGAACTCGTCGGTATGATATCACTGGATAGAAATTACTTAGAAGTAATAAACTTATAATTTGTTTCGCCCATTTTGTTTTACTTAAATATACTTCAAACTGAGAAAGGATGTTACAATTTTGGAGCAAAAAATTCTCGACGTGCGTGGCACGTCGTTCCAGCGCAAGAGGTTAAAAAGTTCCGATAAAAAGGAAGAAGCCTCGTCGAACGTCGAAATTCTCGCTTCAAGCGCGTGATCGTGCCGGGGTGTAGGGTTGAAAACGACGAGAACGACGCGCCTAGCGTGGCAACGTTTTCCCTCGTTTTCTATTTTTACACGACAACACCACGCCGGTGGAGCACCTTTAAATCGATTCGGAATCTTTGCTCCTTGACGAGTTCTAAGGCTCTTCTCGGCGCCGAGGGGGGAAAAGGTCATCGACAGGTTACATCGGCGTTAATGCAAAGTAACAAGGCTTTGTAGCGAGCTGCTGCCTTATGGCATTTGTTGGCAAAAGCGAGAAGCGAAGAATCGCGGCCAACTGGGCTCGATCCAAGTGCGTCCTCTCGCGAGGGGTAAGAAAACTCACCGAGGAAATTACCGTGCGATTACATCCCCTCGGCGAGTGCCCTCGATCGCTGCGGAGAAAGTGGCGCTACTCGGGGGGGAATAGACGAGCGGAGACGAGCTCGTATCGGGCTCTTCTTCTTCTTTTTTTTTTTTCTTCTTCCTCACGCTGTAAATTGAAAAGTGAAAGACTGGAACTGCCACGGTTCCCGAATTCGATCGAGCACGTGCGTACCGCGATCCTCGATCCTCGATCCGCGCAGCCACGAAAATGCGTGTAACATCGCGATTTCGTGCCCCGTTTCTCCTCTTGCGTTGGTACCCGCGCTCTTGAGGGAAATATCGCTCGAGCGAGTGTCCAGTTGAAGGCGAGACTTCTTCTCCCGTCTTTTGGCAACCCTCGCGCGCGATTAGGATCGTCCTCGTGAACGGTGATCAATTCTCGAGTTTCGTGGGACGTAATTTATGCGTCGTATAATTCAACGTCGATGTTCCTCAACGTGATAATTGGACGAAACCAATTAATTATATTTCTACGAGCAGAATCTTGCAAACGCTCGCTTCACCTTATCATTATCGCATAAATATTTTTCTTCGCTATAACAGTCCCTTCGCAGGTCTTGATCCGTATTTTTCGTTTCTGTTGCAGGTGAGTCTGAATTCCTATCTTCTTTTCAACACCAGTGGGTGAGAGACCTCTTTGGGGTCAAGATCAAGCTGCGAAATTCATGAAAAAAGAAAGAGAAAGAAAAAAAATTGGGTAAGATGCAATCACCGATATTTCCACGTTCCGATCGCGCCGTCGAATCGTCTTTCTCGCCGCCGGTGAGATATCCGCGCAGGAGGAAAGAAATTACATTGCCGAGACAGTGACAAATGAAGCAAAGTTGGCATCGTGATCCGACTGGCTGATAAGCCAGAACGACTAGTAATTGCGTTCTTCAATTTAACGAGCGTCTGCTACTTGGATAAAAATCACACGCGCGTTGTTACAGGTTGCAACATAGACGTGTTTAAGCTGTTAATCGCGTTTCATTAAACATTTAGCATACTAATCGGAC
This sequence comes from Tetragonisca angustula, assembly GCA_036937485.2. NCBI lineage: Eukaryota > Metazoa > Arthropoda > Insecta > Hymenoptera > Apidae > Tetragonisca > Tetragonisca angustula. The sequence continues at coordinate 660,053 of JAWNGG020000102.1, read as the reverse complement.
GCGGACTGGCAGAAGCTCGTGAAAAAGCGATAAGAGAAAAATAAAAAAAAAAAAAAAATAAAAAAAAGAAAAGGGATCGTTTAACAAAATACGATCGTCAATATCGTGCGCCTCTTCGGCTTCGTTCGAGATTTCTTGATTTTTCTTTCAACCGCTGCCGCGCGGCTCGTTTATACGCCGCCAAATCAAAAACCTGAAATCACGTCCAGCCACGGCCAGCCACGAAAAAAGTTAATGCACCGAATAATTCGCCATGTCGTGTCCTTTCCTGTCTCGAGGCTTTTCTGCCATTCGATACCTGGCCGTGGGGGCCCAGGTAATCGGACCTTCGTTGCCCAAAGTTGAGGAAGAAGGAACCGTCGTGCGTTTGGCGGATCGTCGTTTACCGTTGCACACCGCCGCGGCCCGGTCGAAAAATTGCGTCGCCACGATCTAGAATTTCGTTTCTCCGACCACTGGGCGAACGCGCCACGCAATTCTCAGGGTTTCGTAACGTACGATTTACGACTTTTCTCCCCGACGACCATATCATAAAATTTTCCCGTCGGAAGCGTTGAAGTAAAAAAATGAATGGAAAAGCTTTGCAATGCTATAAGTTACGGGAGCTTCTATTTGCACGTTTCTCGAAAAAATCGTTTGAACTAACGAATTGGTCGTTTGAACAATTTTGGTAGTTGAATGGCAGTCGGTGGACTACGAATTTTTCTGCAATTTTGGAAAAGATCAGAAGTTCATCAAAGAAATCAATTACTAGCGAATATTCGCATATTGTTTGCATTCTGCGAATCTTTTCACATTTTTAAATCTCCCATAAATGTACGAAAGTTCATAGTTCTATGGCTGGGGAATGAAGTCGTCAGAAATTAGATAATCGGAGGGGAAAGGTAACTAGTCGAGAGGCGAGACTGAAATTCTCCGATGGAGCTATAGCACGAAGAACAATCTGCACTCTCACTCGAAAGTTTCAGGATACCTGTTTTTGCAGAGGGAACTCTTGAAGGAGTTTTCTTTAAAGGTTAATGGTTGATTGATTTTACGATCGCGTTGTAATACTTTCACCATGCCGCACGGGATTTCGTTGGAATTGTCAGCGTCTGGTTTAATTGTGATTTACAACGGCTGGGAGGAGGGAGGGGCGACGAAGAAATTCCAGAAATTCCGCAATTGCAAATTATTCAGGTGGGGAAGCGCCGGTTCACCGCTGGTGAACGTGATGAGGCAAATTTCAAGGACGCGGGACACGCAATCGCTGGGACTACTTCCATCGGATTGCGCGCGGAAATGAATGGAAGTCCCCCGAGGGACGAGTCTCGATAGTGATTTATTCAGCTACGAGGTGGAAGCGAGCCGAAGAATTTAGGCGCCAAATAGCTTTCAGATGGCTACACGTATAATGTGTTGACACGTTCTTCGCCTTCCAGTTTTGTTCATTAGTAGGCGATCGGCTACCGGTTTTTGGAAACTGCAGCGAAGTATAACTGGTATATCGTGTAATCTCTTTGTATAAAACAAGCCTTGACGAGGAATTCAAAAATAAGCATTTCAGAGTAACAAATGTAATTGGTGTTGCAAAAAATATTGGAAATCAGCTCCTGTTGAAATAAAAGTTATTTAAAGAACTTGTCCTAAAAGGAATTTTAGTATTTCGTACATTCATTAGCATTTGTTTAGTGCTGCAAAAAGCTGATCCCTGTTGAAATTGAAACTGTTCGAAATAATTTTGCCAATTATGAAACAGATGATTTGCCTTTGTGAGATGAAATAGATTTTAGTAAAAAATTTAAAGATATTTTGCAGTTTATGTTGGAAATCGACTCCTGCTGAAACTGATTCCATTTCTTGTTGGTTTTCTCTCTCTCTCTCTCTTTTTTTCTCCTTTTGCATAGAAATGTCTGACTAATCGTTCGCCTATTTTCCTTTGTGCAACTCGGTAACTTAGACATGTGCAACGATGACACTAGCAAGGTGTCAATCTGCCGCGTCAGTCGGCTAGACACGTTTCGCGTTTTCAATTGGAATCCATGCAGGCAACTAGACTGACAAATATTTATCGCAGATTTACACAGTTACAAATTTAGTCGTTCGTTATTCCTGCGAGATTTATGTGTAACAACGCGATGATTTGTTCTGACGCGTCTTTTCTATGTAGGCTGTTGATAATAACGACGCTGTCCGTTAATTAAAGAAATGGACATGTGTCATACGTTTCGCAAAAACACGGAACAGAGAGCTTCTGGTTAACAAAATCGGTGTCCAGCGGTGAATGAATTTGGCGTACGAAATCTGTCGCGACAGGGGATGTTACGAAGATTCTGCGAACGCGAGAGATCAAAGGCAACGTCTCCTTTAATTGTCAGTTTGCTGTGTCGAATCTAGAAGTAGCCGATTCTTTTTTAACAGAGGCAACCACACGTTCGCAGAAATCACTCGGGAAGCTCGAGGTATAATACATTTCGTACGTCGGTAGAGGTTACAAATCGCGAGCCAATTGTAACGACGAAAGATACTCCGTCACATGGGGGAACAATAAATTGTTTCGCGATTCTAATATTAAATTGTTTACTCTCTAAAGTTGAATGAAATATTTGTCAGTCTACTTGGCTCGGTAGAGTACACTATACAAGATAGCACGCTTCGAGAAACGAAATTAAATCGGTTCAACATTTCTCGAATTCTACGATGTAGAATCGACAAAATTTTGCAACGTGCCAGCTATTTTAGATGCTCGCACGTTTCAAGACTCCCGTCGAGAAAGTGACATTTCGCATAGACCGACCAGTTCTGTATCTACGCTACGATGTTGCACTCGCGACTCTCCACACAACGTTCAAAAAACAACAACCATAATTCCGATCGGTCAGTGTAACAAGTAGAGTTGCTTCCATTTCGTTAAATTTATGAATATCCGTGGTACAAGTTGCCGAGAAGAATATATTATCATGTGATTTAACTTAATAACGCAGAATCTCTCAAACACACAGAAACAAAAAAAGAAGAAAAAAGAAAAAAGAAAGGAAAAGAAAGAAGATATAGACGCAGACTTTGATACGCGCTCCCTGTTTCATGAAATTCATGAATATCGCCGCACGGAACGCATACTCACTCGAGTATCGTGTGAAAACGAGCTCGTTTTACGATCTCCGGGACGTCGTTCCGTTCGACACTCGACGAAGCAAAGGAAACTCGACGAGGCGCTGCTTTTAATTGAACGGCCGCCTCTCCTAATTATGCTGGCCTCTAGACCGTAGATAGTACACAGCTGGTATCTGTGCTACATTGTCGGCGTATCGTATCGCCACACGTGCCGCTTGCACGATCGCCCGATCGCGTGTATTTTCAGCGAGTCAGTGCCAAATATCTTATTTTGCACGCGCACGGCCGCGCGTCGCTATCGCGTGTTGCATCGTGCTCGGCGAGCTTTTTGGCCTGCCGAATTTGACGTTTCACAGCACCAGCGCTCTGTGACATTACGCTCGTGGCTCGTAACGTTGCGCCCTTCGACGCCCGATACTCGTCGAAACAACGTCGTGTCATCGTTGACGAGCACGTCAACGACTCGGTGGAGCAGTATCACGAACGCGCGAGTCGATAAAAAAAAAAAAAAGAAAAAATTGCGAAACACTCGTTTCTGTAATTTTCCGACGCTTTGGATTTCGAAGATCGAGGAGCTCGCTTGTCGTTTCAGCGGTGTGTCGATCGGGAATGCAGACTAATCGCTTCGAGGAGGTTTCCGAGGTCTCGATCGCTCGAGATAGATGATCGACGTGCCGTCCAAAAAGCTATATTGGTCGTCGCCTCTTTACCTTCGTCGCTCGTTTCGCCGCATTTATTTTTAAGCCGAATACGACGTAGAATTCGCTAAAAATGTTCCGCGCGAGAAAGAAAAAAAAGAAACACGTTGCACAGGCTCGCTCGAGATGCTTGACGCGTTATTACGAAGCGTTTTTTATTCGTAGACTTGGACGAAAATCGAAGAATGGTTGATTCAAGAGTTGAAATTAAAAGTTGCGTACGTTTCTGGTGTCGGATACGAGAAACGTACGTTTCCTAATTATATCGTACATTCCCTAGAAAATATGGAAATTCATGGAATTATATTTTGACAGTTTGATCGAGTCCGAGTTGACCTAAACACAAATATTTTACAAAAATTTTATATTTACGATTTCATTGGATATTTGATTAATTTCAATTAGAAACAGTAAACGTAAAGTCAATGTTTGCTTTATGATGACAGGGCAGAATTTATATTTTCTTTTTTTTCCTTTTTTTTTTTTAGTAAAATTAAATTATTTAAAAAAATAATCCACATTCTCTGTTGAAGCAGAACATTTACGATATATTTTTAACGAATTAGTCAATCATACCTTTGAAGAGAAAAATAAATGGAAACCGCTATTAATGGAAGTATCTGTATTTATCTGCCACGCACTATGTAATGCATTTTGTTGTATTTCTCAATTATTCAGACTTCACTCATAATTATCTCAACTTCTTTTCCTTTTTTTTTTGTCTGTCGATTACGCTCATTACGAAGTGGAAATAAAAACAACTCGGCAAAAAAAAAAAAAAAAACAAAAAGAGGATTAACTTACAATTGGTTGATGGTTTTTCAATGGGGAGATAAACGAAAAAGTTGGGCAACGATCAAGCGTTAATATCTTTTGAAAAAAATAACAGTAATCAAGAGCTGCGCCAGTGTGCACGCAGCAATGGAAATATACGTACCATTTAGCCAAATTATCGTTGCAACTGTCATTTCTCGATCGATCAACCAGGAACACGTTACGATTGCAATTCGAACGATCAATTTCTCCTCTCGTATTTTGGCAATGCTCTCCTTGGCCTCGTTCGTTGAATCATCCGTTTCTATCGTTGGATAACGACTAAGGACGACTGATCTGATTGTGAGTTATGCATGTTTTCATCATTTCCTTTGTGTCTCTGTATTCGTAAAGACTTATATGTTTAAATTGCTGATTACTGTTATCTCTTGGTTCGGATTCAGTTCTCTACTCTCCGAGACAATTCACCGCAAGATTTTGCAACTCATTTCTTTGAAACTCCACCGTTTTCAATTCTTTTCAATTTTCCGGACGTTGTACACGTTTAACATTGTCTGTTATTTAATTTACTCCCGTTTCTATGTACTACTGCTATCGTGTATCTGCGACCTATCTGTGGATTATGTAAGGATGATTTTATACATGTACTTGAAGAAGAGATAAATGTCACAAATAATCGAGTCGAGTCAGACGACGTTGGCCGGAGTAGCGTGCGATAATTTTTTCTTTTTTTTTCTCTTTTGGTCGTGGTCGGGGATAAACCGCTTCGAAATATTGCGCGTCGCGCCGGAGCGGATGCGCACTGCAACGAAATTTGGTATCCGCTGACTAGCGTGCGCGCGTGCGTGCAACTCGCTCATGGGTGCAACGATATATGCTCGCTTGTGCAACGCAGGAGAGTGACGTCACCGTGTGGCGTGGACGATTAGTCTGTCAGTGATTCTCCGGTTTGTTGATACTCCGTCTGGAGTGAAAGGTTAACGCGCAAAAACCGTCTCGGCCGTTTTTGCTGAATCGCAACGTCACTAGACGATCACTTCTCGTTATTACCGTCTCGAACAAAAAAAAAAAAAAAAAAAAAAAAGAAAACGGATCGTAACGAATGCGTAATACATTTTCTAACGCTGGAACTATCAACATTCCTCGGCGAGACGAAATTTTGGAATTTCTTTTTTTTTTTTGCTGAGGAACGATATATGTTAAATAATATATTATACAGTATACATTAATGCAATATGTTATATTATCGTGTCGTATTATTTAGTCAATTATGGTAATTTATGTGTCTTTTGTTAGGAATCTTTTATTAGAGACCGGTGGTTCTAGTTATCGGAAACAGTAAAAATTGCAATTGTACAAAATTTTACCGTACCGAAATGTGTAACAATTATCCACGACTATCTAATTATTATTATCGCTTTGTTCGGCTTGCGCAATATTTATATGTGTATTTCAGCCGAATAGTGAAAAAGTAATTCTTGGTCAGACATTCTACCATGTTTCTTTGCTCGTAGATAATTTTATTGCACACGAAAATTTGGTATGCAATACGATATAACAATTGTTTACGTTCTTTGTCGTTTTTGTTAGCATTATCTGACGTTATACATTTCACTTGAATAATGAGAGAATAATCGCTTAAGTGAAAATGTCCTCCTTGATCAGACATACCGTTGATATTTTAGTTGCGCTAAATGTGGTTTATCACGAAACAGAGCAGTTATTTATTGCTTTTATTTCTTTATAAATATTTTATTTGAACAATCGGAACAATCGGACGGTCCAAGTGGAAAAGCCCTACTTGATCAGACACACCGCGATGCCTTATGTTTAGAATTTTAACGATCAAGATTACAATTGATCATTTGATATTATTGCAATTTATAAAATTGACGTATCGCAACTGCAAGTATCCTGTGCATTCTTCCACGGACTTTGCTCATCCCCCCCCTCCCCCTCCCCCCCGGTGATAGAACTTGGTAACTGCTTGACCGTTCGGAAGATGGAAAGGTAAAGTATACAGAGATTATAAGATTGGGTGGGAAATATTTATGGAAATATTTTTGGTAGAGACCCGCCAGAACGAAAGCGCGTTTCGGGAAACGAGATCGTGCAACAGACGCGTTTGTTTGGGTCGGTTCGTATTTTCCTTGCAATTATGCTTTATGGCTTCCTCGGCGAATCTCGAACGCTGTTTCGCGGTTGAAAAATCTCGCGATGGAAACGTTCGACGACCAACGACGCGTTCCTCTCGCGTGTATTTTACAGAAGAGGAAAGGTTAGTCGAGATTCTTGTCTCTTCGAGAGTTACAACGCGAAAACCCGTGTACATAGGTTCCCCGAATAGTCATACGCAGTTCCGAATAAAAACGGCGACGCGTGTTACAACGGGGAATACAAAACTGGCCGGACTTTTCGAACGTATCCCGGTTGCACGTCGCATATCTTTATGCAGTATGTCTGCGGAATTTCGAGAACTCTTTTGCGCAGTCGGTCGGTTCGTAAGAAGAAAAAAAGAAAGAAAGAAAGAAAGAAAGAAAGAGGCCTGCGCGAAACGTTCCGACGTTCACGGATTTATCGGGCCTTTTTCAACCGTTTATTCGCAACCTTCGCCGATTAAATTTAAAATGCATTTATGTATATTGCGTCTGTTCTAAAAACCAGCCGCTTTAATAACATTTCGCGGTTGAACTCTCGGAATTTTTTTCTTTTTTTTTTTTTTTTTTCTTTTATTTTTCGATCCAAGGCTGCTCGAGCGTTCTATGTTTAGAGAACGATCGTCGTTGTTAAATTTTCCGATTTCGTTCTTCTCTCCTCCCCTCCCATCCCCCAATTTTTTCGGTCTTCGTTTCGCCGCACGCACACAGCCATTTTTCCAATTTCACCGGCGGAACAGTGAAATTCGGATCAATCATGAAAATGTCATTGAAACGTCGATAATAATTATCCTCGGTCGAACGCAGAATTTCCGCCGTGCAGAAGCAGCGGCCGAGGGCGCAACGAGGAAGAAAAAGAGCAACAACGAGTCGCGGGCGCGGAGAGTTCGCGCATGGATTCTTCGGCCTCCAATAAAAGTTGGATTAATTTTGCGCGTTATATCACGGCGATATCATTTCCACGACACGTACACGTTCGCCTCGCGGACGATCAGCGCGATTTTATCGTATTTTGTATCGCGTGCACGATGCCTGACCATTTTGTTACTCGGACGTAAGGAGCGATCGTGCGCGAGTACGTAGGACATACGTGAGACGCGCGCGCGTGTGCGTGTGTTCCGCGTGCCCGCGCGTTCCGACGAGACTTGCAAATTTAAATTATCCGACGTTACTTAGCCGATGTCGGAACTGCGCGGCAAAAGTGACATGGCGCTGGCCCGTCGTTCTTATATCGCCATCGAGTTCAATCGCTGATCGTTGCACGCCACTTCATGATACTGATAATGACTGATTACGATTACGTACACGTCGTTCTCTCTCTCTCTCTCTCTCTCTCTCTCTCTCTCTCTCTTTTACACACACATACTCGCTCCTCTCTTTTTGTCTCACTCTTTGCCACCGTCGCAATTACATCGGCACGTCGATATAGCTGACAGAATGATTTACAGTTTTCTCTCTCTCGCTCTTTTTTTTTTTTTTTAAATAAGTTCCAATGGAAACTTTGAAATCTGTCGCAGCACGGCTCGACACCAGTGTCCCCGCAACTTTCGTAGATAATGCGAACGCGTGCGACGTTACGTAATTCGGCGGCCGAGCATTTCGAACCTGCAATCGCGGACTGGCAACGTTATAATTTCCCCGCACGAGATCGTGCTTCCATCGTCAGCGTAGTTAAAATCGTAGTCGAATCGTCTGGTAATTTTCAATTTGGAAATCTGGAATTTGGGAATTTCCGCGGGATTGGCGACGACTGGAGAGGAATTTCAAGGACGGATTTTTCATTCAAAATGTATATATATATATATTTTTTTTGCTATACAATGTTCTTGCAGAATTTTGTTACGTTTCTTTAAAAGATTAAATTAAAAATTTTATTGCATCGAAAAGACACTGGCAGTGCGAATAGACTTTCTTAGCTTGTTGGCAGAGCACAGCCGTACGGAATCAGACCGATGGATTAGTAGCTGATTAATATGAAAATGTATTACGAATACCAAACATAATTTACAAGTTGATGAATTTCAGATTTCGTTTGCCGGCAATTATTAAAAAAGAAACAATGTTCTCAGCGTAATTTACGTTTCGCTTCCATTGAAATAATTATCGAAGCAATGTATGTATATACTGTTCCGATTACGATCCATCTGCACATTTGATATTTAAAAGTGGACGTTTTGTAATTAGAGATTGGTAATTCTGACGTCGAAACCGCAACTAAAAGCGATAAATATAAGATACATGGGCGAGACGAGAAAGAAAAAATAAAAAAAGAAAAAGAAAGAACGCTAAAAAAATATTTCGTACTGTCTAAATATAGCACATTGCGTTGAGCAAAGTGCGTTGCTGTCTGCGTCTTCTCAGCAAAAAGACGTTTCATTCCGATACCAGGCTCTTTCAGTATTTCCTTCTGTCAACAACCGTATTGTTTTAGTCTTTTCAGCGTGTAACCCGTTCCCCGGCGAATATATTCAACGAGCGTACGAATGGAAAGCTATCGAGACGGTCTTAACGGTTTTCCTTCGTTGTTCCACAGCGTACACTTTATCGTCGGAAGGAACGAGGATTTTGCCGGGGCCGTGCGTACTTTGCCCGTGTCTTTTTTCGGTGGTGACGCTGGAAGCAAGTCCACGTCCGCGAGTGACGAATTTCGCTCGAGGATGTTCGCCGGGTTCAGGCGTTGCGGGTTTTTCCCGGTGGCTGCATCGTCTCTCATCTTCCAGAGGAAGGAAATGTCACCAGGTTGTCGCGTCTCGGCCGACTCGTTAACGTGGCTCTCGTTAACGTGGTCTCGTCGACGTATCAAGAACGGCGATCGAAGAACGCGCGAGAAGGACTCGCGCTGCCGGAGAGAATATTCATTATCCGCGTTTCTTCTTCCGTTAATTAAACGGATCCGGTTCTGCAAATCAGGTCGAAATATCAGAGGTTCAGCTTTCGAATCGAAACGACGCATCTCTATGAAAATTTTACTCGTCCGTTCGTTCGTAATTTCCATCTCGCCACTTCTTATCTCGGGCAATAATTTACCAACTAATAATATCATCGGGTAGATAGCGTGCAGATTACTGCCGAACCCGATTGCAATTGGCTTAACCTTCTTTTTTTTCTTTTTCTTTCTTTTTTTTTTTTTTTTTTGAAGTAACTTTATTTTGTACGGTAAAGACATTATCAATTGCGCAATATATATATTCTAATCTAACTAATAAACACTAATTTCATCTTACTTATCAACACGGTATGTAAACAGCGCGTCGATTCTCATCTCAAATTCGTTGCAGTCGTCGATCGTTTTTTTTTTTTTTTTGGCAACAATGTTACTAGAATTGTGCGACTAGTTTCGTTCGACATGCCAGTCAGTTGCAGTTGCTTGAAATACTTAGTGGAATAAAATTCGCTCGTGTTTGCTTAACAAACGTAACCGGTAGACGTTCTGGTAAACAGAATCGGCAGCTCGGTATCTTCATCGCTACCGAGAAACTCTTCAAAGGCGAAGCAGCTTCTTTTCTTTTCTTTTTTTTTTTTTCTCTCCGTTTTGTAATATTATCCCGCGTGTGATTAATTATTAAGAAGCTCGCGGGACTACGCACTTCCCGCGAATCCGGCTCGTTGTGTGTAACGATACGTTCGGCGAAGTACATCGTTCGCGATAGTGGCAAACGCAGTCTAAACAGATGATCAAAGTGCAGCTTTAATCACGTGAATTATAGTTCCGTCTGCATCGCGTCGTGCGCATTTACTGCGACCGATATTGCACACACGCATACGTGACTGACGCTTCGCTGTCGCTTGTTTCTTTCGGCTTATCGTACTCCTTTTATTCTTGATAAAATAATAATATCCGCCTCGTTCCGTTCATCAATAATACACTGTCTCGTACAATTGACTTTTGTTGGAACTTTCTAGGCTGGAACATTAATTACGACTGAATGCGAAACATTCCCCAAACGAAATGCAGAGTGTGTCAGATGTATGAAAAACGTGTGTGAACACTTTGAACGATTATAAAATTTTCATAGCTCTTCTTTCTTTCTTTTTTCTTTTTTTTTTTTAAATCAAATTAATTCTGTGTATACATTCTTTGCGATTGCCCTGTCTCTTTTTTTAAGCACAGAAAGTTCCAAATTTTCTTCTGTTGCAATTATATCAAGTATGCAATCAGAATTCGTGGAAATGGTTTCACGTAAATTTAAACTTGGGAGATTTGTTGCGAAAATTATAATTTAGAAGCATAAAGCGTTCGAAGAAGATTGAAGGTTCTTTCCAAATTACTTTAAACGGAATCGTGCATTTATTTGTCCATTCGTCGGAAAAATTTTCTCGAAATATTCGGAGCTTTGTAAGAAAACCAGTTAAACGCGCGTCTCTGTTTTCACGTCTGAGACCTTCGAGGATGTTTCACACTTGATGATGCCTCGCTCTTTCGCGATTGATATCGTTTTATTGGTTTCATTTCTGCTTCTGCGGCGTTTCAGTTTCGAGAATGGAAAAAGAGAATGGCGTGTCACGAGGAAAGGAACGAGACAGGGATTCTCGTTTCTGTATACAAAACGTACACGTCGAATTTCGGATGCTAGCGCTAATTTCCCCGGAGATGCCGGCAGCATAAAAGTTGTATCGGTATCGAAGGATGCGTGCGGATTGTTTCAAAACTAGGACACTTTGTCGATATTTGTTTGATCGAGGTTTTTTTTTTTTCTCCTACGGTTTCCATCAGTTCGTTAATTAAGCAGCGTAATAGCAACTCGAATTTGATGAAATTTAGCAAGATACACCGAGAGCCTGTCCTCTCAAAATTCTGTCCGTATCTGGAATTATAATTCATTTGTAAAATCGTAAATCAAATCGTCGATGATTTAAATGAAATTTTGAAAAAGAATCGAGGTACTATAAATAGATGGAAATTTTCCCTGAAAACAAGTTTCGATCGTTTCACTCAACGAACGACTGTGCAATACGATAGAGATGTTGGCGTCTTGTATACATAAACGACTAATTTGTCTAAGAATTGAGAAACTACAGTTATTCGTCGAGAGTCTCGCTGATTTTTGAAAACGGAGGCAACGCGAAATCTCATTGCGATCAAACATCGTCCGATAATGCTCGAAAACGAACTGAAATTAATTTTTTCTCCCGTGGAAGGTACCTGGTAGATTGCTCGTTCTTCAACGTCGCGGATTAAAAAGACTTGGTCGTAGATGCCTGTCGGCTGGTCAGAATTAAATTCGAGCGCAACCTACGCCAACCTTCAAATTTGCGAGGTTGACGTGAGACGAATGATGATCCGTGCCAGACGTGTCGGGAGAAAAAGAAGAAAAAAAGAAGAAAGGAAAAGAAAAAGACAGAAAAAAAGAGACGAAGGAAAAAGAATCTCGGACGACGGATTAGCTCTGGCGTAGTAGTGGATTGGCCAATTAAAATCGACGGATACGGAGCCGTTATTTTTATTGCGTCTGGATCATCGAGAGGAATGCAACTGCCATTTTATTCGTACGTCACGCAAATTGTCTTTGCGCGAATTGTCGACGCCTCTTCGTAAAAATCGTTCTGCAGAACGTCGAAGTTTCGCTGTACACGCACGAGACAGCCTTGAATCACTGCCGATCGTTGGAAATTTTCGACGGTCGATTTCTCTCTTCACTTGCACGGAGCTTCGATTTCGTCTTGTCGCTTAAATCGTTCGATCGAACGATTTTATCCAGCGCCAGGTGGAAACGTCTCGATTAGAGCGAACGACGTGGGGAGACGCTTTTGAAAAAAATGCCTCGAAGGTTCTCGGTCGACGAGCCTATTGCGCTCACGAGTGCACGCCGGCGCCGGATAATTAATTCGACTGGACTCGAAATATCAATTAAACGGCGTACTCGCCGTGACTTGGCGACCTATCGCAGCCGAGTTTTAATCGCGACGTTTAATCGTTCGTTCCCACGCCGTATACGGATAAAACGTCCAGGCGAATTTTCACGCGTTTTCCCGCTCGGCTCTGCCACCCCGTGGCCCCGGGCGGCGCGCACGCGAGAGCGCAAGCGCCTTTACAAGTCGGCACACGGCTACACCGTGTGGCCACGCAGACAGAGAAAACCATCGGCCTGTGCATATAGATAAACCAGGCGACTCGTTGTCCGAGGTCGGTGCTCAAGGTTGCGCGTGACGTCACTGGACCTCTTCCTCGCCGCCGCCTCCCCCCCCCCTCCCTCTCCACCTTCTATCCTACTCTATCCATACTCCGCGCACTACCTTCTAATATCGCGAGTTTGCGTTTACATCCACGATACGGCAACGTCACACACACACACACACACACCAGACTGGATCCACCTTGCCGCCTGTGTTTCGCTGGCGTGCTTCCTTCGTCAGTGCCAATTCGACCGACAGTCGAGAGACTTTGGGCCATCTAGATCTGTCGTTACCCTTTTTACCGACGCGACAAACATCGGTAATTTTTACACCGCGATTTTCACTAATATTAAAGGAAAAGCAAAGGTTTCAAGTTCTTGGGCAAGCAGCAAAGTGTGCATTGGAAATTGGGCAATTTGGAAATTTTCACTTTCGAACGATAGTGTGTCTAAATTTAACGGTGACAGCCGGTATGAGATTCGGTTCAGAGAGAACTGACACGTTCGTAGACATATTTTTAGCAAACGAAATTGGTAAACGTCTCTTGCAAATGCAGACTGATACTTACTCGCTGATGTACATAATGTCTCTGGACAGTCAATCTTGCCTCGTATCTTCGTGTCTTTGTCTTTTTTTTTTTACTCTCAATTTGTCCACGGATAATTAGATACACGTTTCGTCGAACCATGCACGCTTGGTACGTATATTTTTCGATCGTGTTCGAAACGGTTCAGACCGCCTTCGCGCCTTTTTTGTCCCACTGCACTGGCTGGTGCCACCTTTCTTGTTTCTCTATTCCGTCAGCATTTTATGGAACTGTTCGTCGGAATATTACGAGCTCCTCCACATAGTTGCACGTCGTGTGGGCGATCGCTGGTTTCTCTTTTGGCATTCTTTGTGGGCTAGTTCCCTGTTTAATGCGGTGGAATAAGAATGGTAGGTAGGAACGGCGTGGTCTTTTACGAAACAGGCTAAATAGACACAGGGATTTTATTTCGAATAACTTGGACAACTCTCGTGAGTAGAACGATCCAAAACGAAGGGATACGCGAGCCCTGTTCGGAAACAAACATTCGACAGCTCCAATTTACGAAGAAACTGATCGCCTGTCTTTTGAGAATTCGAGAACGTTGATTGTAGATCTAAAACAAAAAAAAGAAAAAGAAAAAAAAAAGAAAATTGAGAAATCTGTAAAATATTGTGAAATCCATTTGACTTTTAAAAGTCACGATATTAAATAGTTTCGAAGAATTAAAGAGAAGAGTTTTTAAAACTCAATTTTCCTTTATTTCTACACACACATACACACACTTTTCAAGCAATTTTGTCCAATTAGATCGTGAATCGAAATGCACGGTGAAAATTCTCGGATAATAATTCTAATAATTTATCTTTTGAAATCCAGCGACACACAAAAAAAAATTATTCTCGAAATCATCCGCGAAACCACACGGTATCCGTTCCCCTCTGTTATTATCTTCCGCAATGAAGATGCGAATTTATTCACGCTGTAGCGTTTACACCGGCGCGAACCACCTGTCGAATCTTTGTTCATTTCCATACAGACTGTCGTCCTTTTAGAAACACTCACGCGATCGTTTCCAGCGATACATATACACGCGCGCGCTCGACATTCCATCTCTGTGTGTGTGTGTGTGTGTGTGTTTGTGTATATCGGTGCATAATCTACGTCTCTCTGCGTCCTATCTCTCGGATGATAGCGCGCGCATTCTGCCGGCTCTATCCCGGCGATTATGTCCGTTTCGGATGTTCCTCGAATAATTGGTCTGCGCGCTCACGCGACGTTCATTATTCGCAGGCACATAGAGTCATCCACTTCGCGGAAATCAGCTATAAATCGTTTGCCATATTACTGTTTCATTCGTTTCTGTTTCTCTTCATTTCTCTCTCTCTCTCTCTCTCTCTCTCTCTCTCTCTCTCGTCTCCTTTTTATAATCGGCATAAATAATAATCCAGATGGTCACGCGTTCACGATGGATCAGCGGCAGTGTGCGGTTTGCAATTTGCAGCTCGCGCTACAGGTACTGGTTAGTTAAAGGATACCAGATACCGCGGGGCGGGGACAGGCCAGTTTTGAAATGTTCGCCGCGTCGTTAGTCCGGATTCCGTCACGGTTCGAAAGAAGCTGGAACTGGATGACACGGCTTTGAGAAAATTGCGTCAGATCGCTGATTTGCGCCGTGAAAACCACGAAGAATTTTGACTTCCCACCATCGCGAAGACAAATCGTCTGGTCAGCCATCCGTGTCATTGTTTTTTGCCCGATAAAATAATTACATTTTCTTCGAACAATTATCGCGTACAGTGTAAATTCGTAGCTCTAAAAATCTACTGTGTGTTTTGTATCTAACATTTTATTTGCCCTGGCGTAATTTCATGAATATGCGACAGTCGGAAATTTAGTAAAGAGAATTTCGTTGGAAATTCCGAACGTCTGTCACGAGCCTGTCATTTTTATAAATTGTAGAGATATAATATAAAATAATGTTTATTTAATAAAAGTAATGATAATAGAACAACAGATAATCAAACAAGACAAATTACTTTAAAACAACACCAATTAAAAATTCAAATATACTCTTTTAACAACACAATTGACACTTTTAACAGTTTTCTCTCAACGTTCTCTCGACTCGGTTTTTCAACTCGCTCGACTCTAGTCTTTTCAAAAAAAGAAAAGCGCTTCATGCCCACGGTATTCATATTTTATCCTATTTCTACGATCAACAAACAGGCCATCTTATATTCAAACGCAACTGAAATTACAACTACAGATTAATTATAATAACCGATACTACGTAATTGCAACAAAATCTCTCTAAAAACGTGTCGTCATAACTTTCTGATAATCTACTTTCGTGTGATAAAGCGATTCGCAATTGTTAATTACTTTGATATGCTATATATATTTGGAGAAAATCGGTGCTCCGCGTCGTTGACAGATAGTTGTCAATATTCAGTGAATGTGTCAGTGCTATCCTAATTCTGTCATTCAGCTGTTCGATCGGGCGCGTTTGAAAATTTTGTCACCCGGTAATTTATTTCGCGTGTTTCATATTTCCCACAATTCTCGATATTTCAGGTATTGCCTGAAATTTTTTTTTTTTTTTTAATCGTACAGCGAAGAGAAACTTCTCTCGAAGCAAGAGGAATAAGATAGAAAACGCAGATGTTCGAGCATTCTCTGCGAGTAAAACTTATCCGATGCTTGTTAATTCGTAATGGTATAATTCCATCGGATCTAAGGAGTAGAGTTGAAATTATTCGAAAGCATTGAAAATATCAACGAAACGTTACATTCCATCGGGCTTGGAAGGAATTCGATTTGGATAAAGATCGAGTAGGAAGCAAGGCTGCTCGTGGAATATCGCAGATATTAGTATTTAACACTGGAACTATCAAAGTGATCAAACTGATCAATTTTGATATAATTTTATAAACGTAGAACAGCGTGTTTTTAAATAATTTGAATAATTTTTCGTAAAATATACAAACGAAAGTTTCTCTATTTTCAATCGCAGATATTAGTATTTAACACTAGAATTATCAAAGTGATCACGCTGATCAATTTTGATATAATTTTCGTTTGGCATTTTATAGACGTGGAACAGCGTATTTTTAAATAATTTGAATAATTTTTCGTATAATATACAAACGAAAGTTTCTCTATTTTCAATCGCAGATATTAGTATTTAACACTAGAACTATCAAAGTGATCACACTGATCAATTTTGATATAATTTTCGTTGGGAATTTTATAGACGTGGAACAGCGTGTTTTTAAATAATTTGAATAATTTTTCGTAAAATATACAAATGAAAGTTTCTCTTTTTTCAATGTCTCTGATGGAAATTTTTCGAAAGAGACACGTTAAACGACGAATCACGTATTAAAAGAATTTATTACACGTCTTGAACAGGTGATTTCGTTCGATATTGTCGACGTTTATCGACACAATGAACTTTTACCCTCTCCGTGAAACACGAATCGAATCGTGACGATCGGGTCCCTCCAGTAAAATTTCAAAACGCGCGCAACCTGCAACACGTTCGAATATTTTCACAAGCCTATACAAGCCTGGCCATTGGAACTCACGTCGGAATTTGCGCGAATCGAGCGGATTCTTTTCGCAGCTTTCTCCGCGCGATTATTCGATCATGGCGGTATCGCGATCTGCGACGTACGTATAAACGGTTGCGCAACCGAAAGTGTTTCGATGCAAAGTTCTCGAAGCAAAGTCGACGCGTACCGCGCATTCTCTAAGAATCCTTGCGACCCGAAGCCCACGCGTTAGGCGTGCACTCCCGTGCCAGGGATACGCGCCACGATTGCGTCGGAACGTCACGCGTGAACGGTATAACGAGTTCCCCGAGTGAAAGGGCCGCATTAACGCGGAAAAGTTAACGCTTGACACTGCCTTTACTTAGTTACTCGGAGAGGTATCGGTGAACGAGTAGATCCCCAGCCTGTGTGTTTAATTGTTCGCTTAAGGGGGCAGGACAGTTTGACGGGCGTAAAAATTACGAAGATAGATCTGGTAAAACAAAAGTACATATTTGATTGAGCTTGAGACATGAGCTTTTGTCGTTTATTTTGACGCATTATGAACTATAAAAAGCAACATTAAAAAAGAAAGAAAGAGGGCCCTTATTTAAGTTTTTAACGGCATCCTTTTACGTAACTTTTTTTTTGCATTGCCTATCGGTGTGCATGATTCCAGCCAAACAGGATTAGTTGTAAAAAAAGGCAAGAACAGTTTAAAAGTAAACGATATTCTCTAGGGATTGACGATCCAACATTTTCATTTTTGTGAAAATTATGAAAATAGCAGCCATTTGTTTTTGATGTATCGAATTTATGTCAAAAATTTCTACGTTTTTTGTTTATATTTTTCGAAATTGCTAGAAATTAAAAAATATTCGATCGTTAATTCCTAGTAAATGTTACACTAAAGATACGCACCGAGTTTCACAGTAATCGGTTGGTTAGATTCCGAGATATCTTGCACACCGTTTCTAAAAATCTAGTTTCGAGAGAAACGCGTTCAAAGTTTCAGAACGTCATTTCTCATACATATCTTTTACTTACTTTTTTTACTTGCACATCGCGGCTCACAGTTTTTACAATTCACAACAAAATTGAATCCAAGTCCCCTACCAAAAGTAATATTTAAATCGCACGATTTACACTTTACAATACTGCTTAAAGTTGTAAACAGTGATACAAATTCAATTATTCCGTATCCGCAAATTTATTATTATACTCCAAAATAAATCGTTTTAAAAGCTAGGACCTTTTGTATCTTATTTCTACGACTTCAAACTACTATTTAAAATAAAACAAAAAAATTGATTTTTTGAAAATTTCAAACTGACTCCTTAATTGTTCCCTGATAAATGGGCAAAAGTATTAAATCGGTGTTAAACACCTGTCTTCATACAATATTCAGTTCTCACAGACATAGGCGAGCTTAGGTGCTTCTTTCTAAGCAGATACGATTCGGAGCGATTGTAACGCTGGTAACAAAGAAAAAAATACATTGGTGTTGTCAATGACAGTGTTGCAGTGTTGTCTCAGCCACGATTCGGTTGGAAACGTAGTTGTTATCGAAGAAGGAAACATTTTTGTGTTTCATCGTGCGAGACTTTTGGATTATAGGTTTAGAGATTGCTTACATATGTATGTACATACGTACATATTTCCGTATCGCTCGTGTTTGATACTTTGTTGGCTAGAGTTCTTTGTAGGCTCCTGACAATCTAGTGATAATTATAGAAACGTTTAAATACCAAGGAACAAAATTTTCTGTACTTTCATTTCCCTCGAGAGTTAATGCAAAGCTTACTGGTTGATATTATTACTAAAAAAAATGTGTTGAGGGGAACTTACTGGAGAATAGTTTGCATAATTGGATTTCATACGATAGTCCACTGATTCTATGTTCTCTCTTTCACATAGCGAACGTTCAAGCAAAGCAGTTCTAAATGAATATTTCGAAGATGAAACAAATTTCCTTGCTTGTGTACGTGAAAATACTAATTTGCATGAACACTCGTTATTTACTTGTAGTTATTCAAACTGGTGGACGTATCGTCGCAACCTACGTTTAGCACGACGATTTTAATTATGATTATTCAATGTTCAAGCGTGTTGATAAGTTCGGCCATAAACAATTCCAACGGTTTTCGCTGTTTCTGGAAAATTTACGCGACATCGATGGCAATTTTACGCCAGTCATGCACGACATAATCTGTTGTTGCTGTTAATGAGCGACGAGCGTAAAATCCACGATTAAACGTATCAAAAACGGACGTGTTAATTTTCCAACTTCGAGTCGATCGATGTTTGCATTTTTATTTCAAGAGCACGAGGTTGCCAAAAGTCACATTACAGAGTTAGTCGAGTTGCACAAAATCGATGACGTGTGTCGTTAATTTAATTTAAAAAAAAAAAAAAAAAAGAAAACTCGCAATAATAAATCAACGTTGTCTGTTTCACGATGCTTTCAATCCTGTGTTCGCATAAAACACACGCAGGTATTACGTTCGTCGGTCTGAGGGCTAAAACTAGTTGATTCGCCTTTATTAATCTCTCATTCGATCGAAACGATCTTTTGATTGAACCGGACGAACCTCTCGCGTTCCCACGGTTGTTGCACGGCCGCGTATTTACAATCGTGAAACAGAATAGCACTCTTACGAGAAGCTAATCGCCCGTTACTACAGATAAGTTTTATTCCACTCGTAAACAGTCCTTCTGCGTTTCTAAATATCAAAACGTTCGTGAGATGTATAAAAAGAAAAAAAGAAAAAGAAAGAAAAAAAAAGGGGGAGAAAACCTGCAGACACACGCTCGTGGCTGTGAAATAATTCAGATACGAAGGGGTTAACTGTTTAATTAACCCACAACTCCTTCGATTAATTGCCTTTAATTTAATGAAAATGACACTTACTGGGAATGTTTCGACGATGGAACGACGTCAGCTGATTTATAAATGCAGCAACGTTCGTCTGTTAATGTTTAATCACACGCTGAAGCGGCACGTCGCGTTAAGCAGTAGGAAAAACAAAAAAATGTATCGTATGCGGCGAGCCTGTCACCGCAACCTAAATTTGATACTATTTATACGCTTTTGCACGCTGACGAAATTCATGTTCGCGCGGAGGGTTAATGTTCCATTATATGCGAGATGTCGCGCACCGCTGGTGAATAAAAATTACCAGCTCAAATTAAATTACAACCAAGTCCGTACTTGTGGCACGGCCAAACTCCATGACGACACAGTTTCACGTTCACTCCCTACGTCTAAAATCGAAAGCTATTGGAAGTTTTTTTTTTTTTAAATCTGGCCCTTTGTATCGTGTAGATGCCACGAGAAAATGTTTTTCGAAATTTATGGTATCCGTGGAACCGAAATAGACTTATAATCTAGTTTGTACGAAAAAAAGGGGGGAAAAAACACATTGAAAAAGGTTCTCCCTGTTTCTGCAGTTTCGATTTAATCCTCAGCTGGCATAGTTGGCCATTGGAGACTTTTTTTTTTTTTTTTTTTGGAATTTTGAAATTTTGGAATTTTTCATTGCGGGTTTGTGTCACAAAATAAAATTTAACATCAACTAAATTAATACAGTAAGCTACTGTAAAATTACATGCGATGTACTGTTAAATTACACAGTAAATTAATAACTAAATTTTAATACAGTGGAGCCTCCCTTATGCGAATTTTTGAATATCTCAATGTTCACTCAAAACAGAATATTTGCCAGTGGTGGATTTTCTGATTAGCAACGCTAGTACTCCAAAAGAAAGGTTTTCACGTTTTAACGCGATGTAAATTATTTTAGTCGATACCATTCGAGAGAGAGAGAGAGAGGAAGAGTTATTTTTTTTAAATTTCCAAAGATAAAATTTCTCGAAGGTTTCAGCGGCCGGCTCAGTCTGAAATAAATTAGATCCGGCGATGCGTGAGCGAGAAACATAAACACGAGGCGCAACAGGGTCTTCCTCGAGGTGGAACGAAAACGTTCGGTCGCTCTGGATCCCGCGGGCTTTCGTATTCTCTTAACATTGTTCAAGGTCGCGCTGTTCTCGCAACGCAGAACGAATAATGTTAAGCCCCGCCTCTCTTCTTCTGCGCACTATCTGCAATTTTATCGTCGTTGTGGAACGCCGTTGCTTCGAAAGTAAGAGGGGGCTCTCCTCCTCCCCCCCCTCCCCCCTCCCCGGTATTTTCGCCTTCACTCTTGTCAACCGTGCAAGGTCTTGATCTTGCAAGATCGCTATTGTTCACTCGGGGTTACGAGAATTTTGAAGAGGCCCCGGCCCACGCTCCGAGATGGTTGTTACTTTGCATATCTGTTGATTTACGCTCGATATATTATATAAATGTTCGTTTCCTCTGTACTGTTACGCGCAGAGATTCAATCGACGCTGGTTACATTAACGTAGATTCACGTTTCGACGCCAGAACTTACAAAATACTGAAACTTGCAGAACGCTGAGAACGACCAATTTGTGATTCCTGTTGGAAATTTTACAGATGTGAAACAGTGTATTTTTGGAGATTTAGATGGTTTTCTATAATGTATAAATAAACAAACGCGTGTGTATTATAAAATTCTACTACTATGCTGATTTATTTATTTATTTATTTTTTTTTATTTTAACGTCTCACACAGGAATTTTATTAATCAACCCCATAAATTGGAATGTACAGAAAATAAGTCTTGTTTCTCGAAAATTAGATATTAATCCTGTATTTTAGTACGTGGTTTAGTCGATTGGTTTGCAAATATTTAGAAAAATAGTTTTTAGATAAATACGAAAAATAAGACAGAGATTTCCACGTGACAATATTCCAAGTTGTTTCTAATATATGCCACGATTATGTCATTATCAATGAAAAGCAGACATCCAGAACGTCTTTAATCTTTAACATCGAAACTTCCATCCAGGAGACTTCTATAAATTATTTAAAGCAACAGTGCCATCAGATAAAATGTCTTCTTTGTAAACATTACATATCTTATTTACCGTGTCAGCAACACGTTTTTTTCTTCGATAAAAGAAAGTCGTTAAATACAGAAGATACTTTCTATCTTTCTTCATCCTTCGAAACATATATATATATATATATATATATATATATATATATACATACACACATACACGTACAATCCAGAAGAATCAACCACTTGTAACGAAACTTTGTCCGAAAGGCACGTGAAAAGATAATCTTTCAAATTACATATGAATTTCATACGCGTCCATTAACTTTCACTCGTGCTCCGATATATTCAAATATCGCCTGTAGGAATCGGTATAAACTTTCCAGGTAATCCAATACATATCTACTGAAAAAAAAAAAAGAATCATGAACCAAGGGGTTAATTGCGTGCTACATGTTGCCATTAATCCGTAGAATGCTTGACAGAGTGTTCTACGGTCCATTTTATCGATTACGTCACATTACATTGCATTATATCACTGGCTGCATCATAAAGTTGCAATACGTGAGGGGCGGGGAGGGGACTGTGCAATATATTTTCATTCCGCGAGGGTGTATATTTGCGCATTGTGCATTGTCGTTCGAAAGCATCTGCTCGCGTGTTTATTTTTGACAAGACTCAGTTACAAAACTACAGGCAAATCAAACTGCAAACGATTTAATTTTTTACGATTATCGCAGCTAGACGCGATACTATATTTGCGTGATTAAATTGAACTGACTTTCCCAAGCTAATAAAAAAGTTAGCCAAAATGGAGACTATGCAATCAAAAATACTAAGAACAAATGCACCTTGGTATATCAAAAATTTCTTCTATCGAAGAAGAAATTCCACACAGGCAGATATAAAACAAGTCACCCAAATTTATTGGCTAAAACCAATGAATCTGTACACCACCGGGACAACTAGAAGACTAAAGATGAAATATCCTCAGGACCTGCTGACGCAAGCTCAGATATAAACGAAATTTAACACAATTAAAACGTCTTGGCGAATGTCCACAGGACAAATTGCAACAGTCGCAAGGGGTTGAAATAAAAAAAAAAAAATAATAAATAAGAAAGTTCAATTGCAAATACAAAATAAAGTTGTTCCTTGATCCCTGACAAACTCGATAATCGTTATTTGCAAACGCAGTAAAAAATTCAATCAACCGACGCTCAAACTGAAAATCGAACGCTTACACGAGGGGTAGTACATTATATAGTACGTGTATATTTCCCTTTTGCAATTAAAATTCCCTCGTTCGTTCGTTCACCTATTCAGTTTGCGTAGAAAAATGGCAAACCAACGAACGTCGTCGTTTCATCGACTCTGGCAAGAAAGAGAAGAAAACAAAGCAACACGTCTGATCGAGACGATGGCACGAGAGGGGGTGAAAGAAGAAGAAGGTTGAAACTCGCGGCGGATCGCTTTTTCAAACGGATGGCGGGAAGTTAGTTGAAAAGTTATGGTGACACAGAAAACGGCCGCCGCCATGGTGAAAAACACACTCGCAGACATGTTTAAACGGCGATTACCATATCCATGGCAACAACGGCAATCGATCCCTAGAGGATTTTTTATAAAGCCACCCTTATGCGTAGTCGCATCGCTCAAGTACGTTTACGTGATGCGTGTACGTGCACATACATGGCTGAAGGTGGCGCCTATATATAGGCGAGTGCTTAGATATATATAACCTTGCGTATGATTATAAATATGTAGCGTAATGTGCAACAATTCCTGCGTTCCGAGCTAGCTCGTTACTATCGATACGGTACTATTGACGCGGGGCGCAGTGTCTCTCAAAGGAAAGTTCTCTAGGAAACACGGATTCTCTTCGGAGCGAGAAAACTGCTGCTGGACCGGGCAGACACTGAAAGAGAGAAGAAACCGAGCATCTTCGCTCGGGGAACAACCGATCAAGGGGGTGACGAAACGAACGGTCCGCTAATCGGTCGCTGGTGCGACGAGCAACGGGAAGGGGAACATGGGATGTTTATCAGAGAAACGCCAGGCGGAGACACGACTTTCCTCGAACCTCGGGAAAGTAGAAAATGTCAGGCTACTGAATAATGAATAAGACATTTTCCAGGAGATTCGAACGCCTCTCGATCGGCTCTCGTGCCTCTCCGTGCAGCAACATTACTCCCGAAGAAACTTTCGACGAATGTTAAAACCTCGCGGGTCACTCTTTTGTCGTTGCAATTTCTACTTGATTCTCGAACAGATGATATGCACAAAGAATAAGAAATAGTGAGAAATAAAAAATATATAAAAAGAAAATAATAGAAGAGTTCGAGTTGATCTTTAGGTTACGTTGTAGAAAATTCTGGTATTTCGCGATTTTGTTCGGCTGAATGTACGATCTCCGCGAGATTTCGAATTATTGTTATTTCAAATTATTTGATTTATCGATGAACGATAAGCTTATTTGTCCGTTGCGTTTCGCAATATTTATTTACGCGTCTTGCAATATTAAAATTATTTATTCCAGTATCTTGAATATTTTCATGTATCTGCAAAGCGAGATAATTCATTATTTACTCGAAAGTACAGCTTATTACGCATAATGCGTTATTTAAAGAGAAATAATAAAGCAAAGAATATTGGACGAGCGATCGAGGCGTCGAAACTTTCTGAATGTTTAAGCTTGGCACGCGTTTCAATTTTCATTTCATTCCGACATGAGAGACACTGTCACGCGGCGTATCCTCGTCTCCTTTCACTTCGAAGCTCCTTTTAGTATAGGTGGAAACATCTACCGTTACCTATGCGCGTAGGTATGTGCCGCGTGCCATAAAAGCAGAGCAAAGTAAGTATATAATGTAAGGGTAAGCGTCGACAACAGGTGCTCAGTTTCCATAGACACGGAAGTGCGTCGTGCTTGGTATCGCAAGATGTAAACGCCTCGATCCTTTGAAACTTATTTTTTTTTTTTTTTTTTTTTTCTAAGTAGAACAACCCTCGGGAAAACTATTCTCGTCTATTCACTGTTAATCACGTTGTTCATTTCAATAAGTTTTTCTGCTTATCGTATCGCAAACATTTTCGTCGAAATTTCGACTGGAATTGAGATTTTTATTAGTCTGTAGAAATCTTTTTATCAAGTGGCTTTGAATTCGTACGGACAGAGTAAGACGCAGCAAGAACTGCTTTTATTTCAGTAATTGTAGTTGTTGAAACATATTGAAATATATATTTTGCAACGATCGCGTCGTTATTGTGTCTCGCATATTTTCGAAAAATTTCGACTTGAAAATTAATGTATACAAGTGGCTTTAAAATTCGTGTAAAGAGACTAAGATTTTGAAAATGACATTGAAAATATGTTTTCCAATAAATTACTCTTCTCACAATCGCTTGTCCACTCTCTCTTTGAATCGCATTGTTCGTTTCAATGAATTTTTATATTTATCTCAAACATTTCCACACTCGAGGATTTCGACAAATTGATCTTTTCGATTACGACTTTCGCGTCGTCTGTGGAGAATTTTTTAATGGGTAATTTTCAAACTCGTGTGGAGGAAGTAAGACGGAAGGAGCGAGCAACCGCAAAGGCAAGGTCTTTCATTTCGGCAATTGTACTTACAAACGTATTGAAATAGCTGCCCCATTGTACGTAAAATGAGAAAGGTTAATGCATTTATTAGCTCCGATGATTTTCAAGTATTTGTACCCCCGATTCTGATATTGAATATAAATTCCAACGCTTTCTGCGAAACACGGTATTTTTCATATAAACGGGCAGCCAGCTCTGGTCGCGTTCAATGTTAATAACGTTGAATCGCTGTAAAACTGCCCTTTAATGAAATTTTGAAAGAGGGTATTGACCTTTCTCTGTCTGTCTCTTCCTCTCCTCCCTCCCCTCCTCTCTCTCTCTCTCTCTCTTTCGTATGTTGTGTCATCTTAACGTATGCGTGTACAGCCGTTCGCAAAAATCTTTGTAAAAAGTAAAATACTATGTTGAAAAATTATTCTACTCTGCACTACATATGAGAGTTGTTTTTATTACTATTCTGTGACAGATCGACGAGAACGTCGAGAACGAATAATTTATTCTAAAGTAAAAGAAAATATTTCAGAGAATATAATTGATAAATATTTTTGAAAAATTTCAAAATCTCCTGCATTCTCGATGATAAGCGTGGGAAATAATTATTAATACCGTGACAGCGTGATAAACGAAGAATTTCCCTTTTTGTATAGCTACGCTATCCAAAAGTTCAAAAAAAAAAAAAAAAAGAAAAAGAAGAAAAAAGTTTCTTGCTTTATTTTATACATTACGAATGTCATCACGTGAATTTTTGTGTACGACTGTACGTTAATAGCGCGTTTACGTAAGTCACCGATTTAAGGAAAGAGATAATTATCAAAATGACAAATTCGCACGAAAAATCTGTCGTTGCATCATTAATCTGTGGACGACTGGCCGGCGAAGCTTCTCCCACGGTGTTTTTAATGAACACTATTTACGCAACACTGGCAATTATGTGGCTCGATAGTTATAATATAGCAGAAAATGTATTATCTCTATTAATTGGCCATTTATTGGACGTCCTGTAATCCACGAGCTCATCGTTAGCCTGCATAATAGAATAATCTCGCGCTTCTTCGCCAGATCCCTTGCAAATAGACCGTGATACTCGTGTCGTTCATTCATTCATTGTTCGTCTTTTTAATACTTTGACTTTGAACTTTTGCAACTTTGGATGAGAGAAGGTAATTTTTTTCTTATTCAATTGCGAGGTATTTACAATGTTTCTAGCCAACATCTGTTTAACGTGAAAGATACTGAAATATCCAAGAAAGTACATTAAATTAATGTTAATATCAATAAGAAATATTAACATTTCTTGGATGGTAAGAAATGTGAAAATATTCCAAGTAAATAACGAATAGGTGCTATCTATATTTACTATGAAATGTAACATTTTTTTTATTTATATTTACGTAGATATTAAACAATTCTACGAAAAATTAATTCTATTTTGTCACAATTTAAATGTCAAACAACTCGAGGTCTTTAAAAATTTTCTTTCTCTCTCAGGTGACATCCTTTATCAAAAGCGTCTACTAAAATTCAACTGTTCGAACATTTCGAAATTAGCATCGAAACGCCATCTCATCACGGCCACGGCCTCGAAACTTATGCGTCTCCCGAACAACGCGAAAGAGGAATCGAAACGCGTATTGCCTCTCGCGACATAAATATATTATCGACTTGGAAATTCGCGTAGTATCGTACTGTCACGCGATTCGTAATGGCTCGGCTCTTTCTCTCAGTTGACGTCATCGAGAGATAGAATCCGAAAACCCGGCGACCGGCTGCCATTAGTCATCATTGTGCAATAACGCATCTGCCAATTCGCAGAAAAGGCGCCGGTTTCGTCCCGGAAAGGGAACCGTGGAAATCGAAGCGATTTCGCCCCCGACACAATGTCCGAAATCCTTAGACGGTGTCGCAGTTTCAGCTGGCTGCGTGTCCCGACAATGGGGACGAAATCAAGGCAGATGGCTGGTAAAAATGCAGATCAGCCCGCACGATTTTCCGGAAAGTCGTGGGAAAAGGGTTGCACGCGGGGGTGGGGCATACGCTTTGCAAAGTCGGCAGATGCGAGATCACGAAGGATCGATTAAAGATGGTAGCCAGAATCCGAACGTACCTCACTTACAGCCCCAACTGTTTGTTCATTTAATTGCAGAGTAAAAATTGCGATAAATTTTATTATAAATTCGGCATTATTAGTGCGTGTTAGAAATCGCCAGGGGCAGATTCTGTGAAATTTGCGATCTTATCGACTCGGGAGATTTCGTCACCCTTTCCACTTCGTGAATCGCCAGATCCTCTTTTCGTTACAACATTTACCTAAACATCTGCTGGGATTTTTCAAGTTTATTTGGGACTCGGTTCGGTCATAAACCTTTACATGGAAAGCGAAATAAATGGCTACGAGGCTATATCTGTCTTCGAACAATCTCGAAATTGCCACATTGCTCACATATGTGTAATTACACAATTATATTATATATTTTTAATATATCAACGTGACACGCAATATATTATTTCTCATACGTTAATGTAAATTTCTAACATGAAAGTTTGCACTATTGTTCTATTGTAAGGTGATGGAATTGATTTTAAAAAAAGGCTTGCAATGAAAAATTTGCACCTATAAAAGTGAAGCAAGTTGCAGGAAATATTTTGAAAAAATTAGCCGCCATTACTTCTGGCAATGTTATTAAAAGGATCTGGCATTTGATGTTTCTAGAAAAATTGCAAGCTTGAACATTTATATTAGACGCAACTAAGAAAATGGTACTTAGATAGATCAAATATAAGTACTGCGCCATGGATATTTTATATTTCTGACAAATTTCATATGAACCCTATCGCGAATGATCGCGATCACAGCCCTTCTTCGAGCAGATGAACAATCGTTTGTATCGTAATTGTCCCACGCGGAACAGCCTTTTCGCACACTTTCCGCCGAAAATGTCCCGCCGGTTGACCGACCGCTTTACACCAGAGAGTTCCGATGAATAGACAGGATTTTTGCATAAAGGATATCCTGGTGCGAACCCACCACTAGAGGACTAGTTTTAGGATTAATCCGGCCGACCGTTCTCTCACGTCCTGTGAACGTGAGAGAAATCGCGCGGCACACGATCTTTCGATCCCTCTTGTTATCCGCGATTTCTCATCTGTCGATATTTTCAGAGGAAGGTGGGGGTGAAACGAAATGTCACGGCGTATTTTCTCGGATAAGAAGACCGCGAGTGAAAAGCGGGTCGTTTCACACGCGGGACGAAATTGTTTCCACTACAAATTGCGGTCGATTACGTAGATTACAGAAATTGTAGAAATGAATTATGGCAGAAATGAATTGTAGAAATAATCACAAAGATATACAATGGGATATTTTATTTTACGATTCGAACGCGATTTTTTTCTTCCTTTTTCTGTTTCGAAGAACATTTCCGGCAGAATCACCGATTTTTTCTTTTTTTTCATTTCTACTTAGGATAGAGTACAGAAATTGCAGAAATGAATTACGATCGCGTAGTCGTGGGACAAAATTATACGACGAATATTTTAAAAGACATGGTATAATGGAGGTTTTGTAAAGGGACATTTTACGATTTTTTTTTTCTTTCCCTTTTCGAAGAATGCTTCCGGTGGAACAAAGATGGCCAATTCTTTTTATTTCTACTTAAGACAGATTACAGAAATCGTAGAAATGAATTACGATCGTATAATCGCGGCATAAAAATGTACGACGAATACTTTGAAAGGGGGTTTTGTAAAGGGACATTTTATGATTCCAACGCGAATTTTTTCGTTTCCTTTTTGAAGAACATTTCCGGTAGAACAAGAACTGCCGATTTTTTTTTCCCTACTTAAGGTAGAACTGTCCTTTAGATCTGCTCGTGTGCAACAATGCGTGGGTCTAACATTGTGGACGCTTGAAAAGATTTTTAAAATTGGAATATAACTTGAAAGATCAGCAGTGTGGCTCGTAATGTCGTAAAATGTAGATATAGCTTGAAAGAACTGTAATTCAAAAGAAATGTAGATGTAGTTTAAAATTTTTAAATAGTTTGAAAGTTACGACGAAGGGCAATAACGATGAAAACTTGTCGATAATTTAAACTGTTGTAACTTGGTGAATAAAATCGCACAATAATCCACTTGGTCTCGTTCTGAAGCTCAGTACTTGTATTTTCGCAGTCTTTGTTTTTTTTCTAAAGACGATTTTACACCACGTAGCGGATGAGAAAATAAAGAAAATTGTTTTCCTCGAAAATTGCAAAAATTCAAACGTGTTGTCTAGAAATAATAAAAATTTTTTTCATGAGTAGATCCACCATGTTTTTGAAGACTGAAGTCTCTTTTTTTACACTATATCAAACTTTGTACGTTAGAGTTATACATTAGGATTTCTGGAATTTTTATCCTAATATTCAAAGTTCAATGAAATGAAAATGGAGAAAAATCGCACAGCACGTTTTAAGGGCTGGTTAAAGAGAGAAGACTTCGTTTTTCAAAGTGACGATCACAAAAAATACAATTTTCCTCAAAAAAAAAAAAAAAAAGTTTCTTCATTTTACCATGCATTGTGTGATGTAAAATCACGTTTGAGAAGAACAGACTTAGGACTGTCAGAGTGGAAGTTCTGTACTTTAAAATCCTTTTACAAAGTTGTAACAATTTTTCATCGTTATTGGTTCAGTTCATCCTATTCACCCCACAAGTCGTAAGAATCTCAAGCAGTTCGGTTTATCTCAATTCAAATCCTTTCCGCGGAAATAACTCTAATTTGTAGCGTCCTTCAGCCAAGTCCTTGACATTAATCAGACTGAAAATCAAAATGGCCACACATTTCAAAAAGCACGAGTGTGCTCACGTGTTATCACGTTACGTTAAAGCAAATATTTCACGGCGCGCGATTACGTAAATCGTCTGGAAAATTGTTAAAACAAATAAAAAATGTTGTCACCGTTCCTATGATTCATTAACATGTGCCATTAACATACACTGTCATTTATATGATTCGTTACACCCTTGAGTACTACAGCATTTTTAAATTATTAATAATAATGACGCGCATAAATATACGAATTTTGCACAATGTACGTAAATAACTATAAATCTGCGAAAGTTTGCATTTTTCACTCGACTTTATCTTTGCAATTGAAAGAGACAGTTTACTCCCGAATTAAACTGGTTGCTTCATTCTAATCGCGAAAATGATTAGTTTTATTAATCTGTCAAGGAGGAAGCAGCAACGTTGCAATTTTTTTTAACATCGTAATATTATAGTTGCTTTGGATTTTATAAAATTATAGAATCTAGTTGGAAGATATAATGGTGGAAAGATAGAGAATGAATTCTTGGAATTTCCATTCTGCAGTATTAAACAACAGAATAACACGAATCGATTGAAAAGAATTGCAAACGAAACTATCATTGCAGAGTTAACCTCCTCAACGCAGTTAATGTGGAACTGAAAATGACTTGAAAAGTGACGCGTGCAAATTTTTCGTTTTCTGTTGAAGAAAATTGCGGAAACGAAAAATTTACGTGTACTTCAACGTGAAATTTCCACTTGCAAGAAATTTACAATGGATTGAAATTTGTCGAATGCGACTACATTTAACATCTCGAAACAATAGAAAATGTACTTGCACCGCTTACGAACTAAAATGGTCCAACGGCTGATTACTTCACGAGCAAAAGTCCAAATCTCCGTCAATATCGTAGATGATTTTTCTTAACGTCTCCTCCATGGTCACGGCCGTCATGCTAATTGCTTGTCGCGCGTGTTCCTTAATTACAATCTGTCACGCAAAGGTACCACGGTACTGGCCAGGTACTTTCACGAGCTGCGCGAAATAATCGCCGGTCCAATGCATGTTAAATAGTTCTCTCTCTGTCCGGTCGATTTTAGCCTGGTGAAAATACCTGGCTATATTATATCATTGAAGCGAATCGATTTTGAGGCCGTCCGAGCGTATCCGTATCGACAGAATACGGAACTAGCAGTTCAGCTGGCGACCGGTGGAATTTCCACCGGTTTAATTGCGTTTATTTTTCGCCGTGGCAATTGCAAACAGAAAAGAAGAATAAGAAAGCTCGGGCCGTCTAATTGTATCAACGTTTCGGGCGGTGGGTGGTATTTTCTCGTTAAAATTTACCACCCGCCACTATGGGAGGGAGGCGAGAAATAGCCTCAATTCATAGGTAATAGTTCGTTTATATGCAAATACGATGGCCACGGTGGCGAACGGAACACGAAAATGGCCCGTGCGAATACGTATGGAAGTATACAAATCGTAAAATTGCATCGGCCGTAATAATCGCGAAATACGCGCGCGTTACGGGGATTTAAAATGAAAAAAAAAAAAGAGAAGAAAAAAGCAAAAGCGAGAGGAGGAAAAACGGGTATAGCACGCGAGAAGGATAGACGGAAAAAGAGAGAGAGAGAGGACGAATTTTTGATTTTTCATCGACCAATCGTGTGATCGTCGAGCGTTTATCGTGGTCGCTCACAGTCACACGGACACGCGAGTGTACAATCGTTGAAAAAAGACGAGAAAAAAAAAACGCGGTCTCGCTGATAATCCGATGACTATTAATCTGGTAAATTTTATTTGGCTCAGCCGACGTAATTCTGCCTTATCTCTGCACTCGACGAAACGAAAAAAAAAAAAAGGAAAAAAAAAAGAAAAGCGTACCCGATAAAGAGACCTTCGCTCGATCTGGCTGTGAAGTGGCGGTGCCGGTCGAAAAACGGACGCGTCGAGACGCCAAATTTTCGTCTACATTCGCGAAGGGAATTGCGTCTCGCGAGCGTTAAACGCGCTGAACGTAGCAAGGCTTGACCTCGTAACCCGCTGTGAAATTCATAATACTGTTTATTGTACCTTTATCATCGCGGCACGAACGCGATCCTGCATACTTGGTATCGTTTGATCGCGGCGGCAGGGGCTGGAAGGGGGAGGCTCGCAGAGGCCGCGAAAGAAGATGGCGCGCGGCGACGCGCCATTAAACAACCATCGAGATCACCGATTAACGCTTCAGATCGCGAGATCTGTCGATTAGGAGTCCTGATTTCGCCGGACGGCGTTTACTCCCCAGTAATTTATACCCCATTACGCGCTACCCCGTCTGCATTATTAATCGAGTAATTAGTCGAAAGTCCGTACACTTACGATACTCGTGGCGAGCGGCCCGGGTATTCGTGTACAGGGAAACGAGCTCGTGTGACGCACGCTTGACATTAATAATATTGAATGGTTGGCCGACCATGGTGGAAATCGTGCATCGATAATTTCGCGGGGAGGAAACGGAAGTCGATTAATCGAGCTTCTCCGAAGCTGCTCTATCGACGTCTATAGCTCGGTATTCTCTTCTACGAGCGCATCTTTCTTCGAATGTAGAAGTAGAGGTGATGAAATTATGCTCGTAATCAGTTTTTGCAAGTAATCATACAGTCCTCTTGCATGATTTTACTAGAGTAACGATTTTCTTGCAAGCTTCCTGTAACAATCGAGATCTTCTTCTAATCCACGCGACTGTTGAAAAATTCAGGCACTGCGAATTAGTCTAGAATTCTTAAAATTATAACGATCATACTGTCTAGTAAAAAGAAAAAACTGGACGAACGAGTGTATCTTTCTCAGGTGCTCGAATAATGCACACAATCGTCGCCAAGTCTTGCAGTCTTTATCGTATTCTCGTATTAAATTTAAGTCGACCTTATCTGTCGACGAAAGATTAGGTCATATCAATCGTATCACCGATCAAAAAAAAAAAAAAAAAAAAAAAAAAAAAAAAAAAAAAATAAAAAAAACCAGCTTTCCACTGAAAATTCGTCGATACGCGATAAAACTAGACAAAGTTCTTAGTCTCTGTTTCCAGTGGTTGCATTGCAATTGCTTTTCTCTTCTGTTCTATGAAACAAGATGAGCTTGGTAAAAGCGTAGAGGTAACATAGTAAACTGGCTGGCGACAACAGAATTATGGATGCTCTCAGACGATCAGGATGAACGTTTGATTCCTGATTCGATCATCTGTCGGTGGGTTATCCTGTATCGAGCCGAGTCTCTCACATCGGGTTTGCGTCAATATGTGTATATCTAGAGAAAATGTCTGTAGATATCAATGGCGTGCATACAGGCGACTTCGTTATCTTGATAACTATCGCTTTGGGATTTTTCCGTCTGATTTCACGATGCGACGAGCGCATAGTGGAAGCGAATAAAAGATCGTCGAACGACGGGTTATTTCCCCGTTTATCTGATGAATAATTAGTGGCACGAGAATTTGTTTACGGGGACACTTTGGCGGCGCGTTACATCTCATCGGTGGGGAAATTACAAGCGCTATCTTTCCGTCGTTCGCGATTTTCGAACGCGATACGTCTATAATACGGTACGTAGTTAGAGTTATTAAGTCGGTTATTAAGTCCTCGTTCGAGGATATCGCGGTCGAATGTTTCATTTCGCTTTATACGCCGAGTCGAGAGAGTTTTCTGAATTTTAGAAATTTTATTGCGAGACCGACGTCGTCGTCGTCGTCGGGCACTTTGGCAACAGGAAGAGATATTTCCTAAACATTTCGCTTGTTTCGCGAGATATTCAGATGATCGATCGTGGATGGAATATATTAAAATGGTTGAATGAAATTCAGCGAACGTTGCTATGTAACGCGGCGCGTTACGTTGCTATTTATAGATTTATAGATTCGCGCGGACACGATAATTTTTATGCAGTCTGTCAAAATCAAGGATTACACAAATCAGTCAGCAGATCGGTCGTAATAAATTATCGCTACAAGCATAAAAGATACTGATTATTTTTTTTTATTCTTTATCGGGCTATCTTCAAGTACTATTTTCTCAATCTCTCTTTTTTTCATGAAAGATAATGTCTGTGCCAGAAGAACACGTCCCCTATTTTTCTTCCTTTTTTTTTTCCAAACTTATTCGAACACTCGACGTACATTATTCCGGCATTATTCTATCATTAGAACTGTTTGAGATATTCGTGTAGTTTAATATCACTCGGGTCACGAAAAAAGCGTCGTCGCACAACCCGAGTAATTAATGGTTAAATCACCGTCACGTCGAAAAAAGACGCGGCGAGAGGAGGCGAAACAATCGGCGACTCTTTTTCTCTAGCCGTGGCGCAATTTTTCCAGAAATTAACCCACATCAATTTCAATCTGACGCACGCCGGCGAAACCGAACGGTTTTGTGCTGCATAAATTTCGAGCGAGACGCCGTGAAAATTAGCGAAAAATCAAGCAAGATTATTATATATCGCGGCGGGCGAGCAAAAACGAAGAGAAAGAAAATTGCGCGCA
This sequence comes from Tetragonisca angustula, assembly GCA_036937485.2. NCBI lineage: Eukaryota > Metazoa > Arthropoda > Insecta > Hymenoptera > Apidae > Tetragonisca > Tetragonisca angustula. The sequence goes on along the minus strand of JAWNGG020000102.1, from coordinate 625,336 downwards.
TAGAAGCGCGGAGCGCGGCGTGACGTGAACTTTCAGGAACAACTTATTTTTATCACCCCCCGCTAAACCGACTTGCCGCATAATTTTCCCACGTGTATAGTTTCGGTTTTGCCTGTTCTTTTTGTCCGCCGTCTTTCGTTCGCCGGCACCGGCGGTTCGCTGCGCGCTGCTTTATTGTACCAACGTCCGCATGAACAATGTTCCGGAGTCTTTATGTGAACCCGATGCTCATTTGTCGGTCCTTGCTTTCGAGTCAGGATAATCAATGGAGCGCGTGCACCGTCGACGTCAAATTAAGGCGCGCGCTTCTCGCCAGCTTATTTTCACGCCAACTTTCGATCACGTGCGCGCGTCCCCTGCTTATAGTTACCTCGAGTCGTCGCTATCGCCTCGATCACCGCGAATAATTCGCCGCAGAAAGATCCCCGTGCATGGGGGAAAAGGTATTTTGTCAGAAGCAGAAACTCAAAGCTGGAAGTATCTTTTCGTGACGTTTTAAAAAATGGTAATTTTTTATCAAACGATCGATCGACTGCGTGCAGATTGAATCTTGCTAGGAACCATCGATCGTTGTAAATTGGATTGCGCGTATGTATTTACGAAGAATTTGAAGATGAAAAATGTAAAAGTACGCGTATTTAATGCTCGCTGCTGGTCAAATGTTGGTCGATAGATAGAACAGTTCTCCATCTAGGTTCCATTTTTGAAGTTACACGAAACTGCATAAATATCGATTATGAAAAATGGAAAAACGGGTAAAATAGGTAGAACAATTCTCCGCCTAGGTTTCATTTTTGAAAATTATATGAAAGTGCATGTATCTGCATATATCTGCAAATATCGGCCATGAAAAACGAAATGGATAAAATAATTTTCCACCTAGCTTCTACTTTTGAAATTTTCAAATATTGGTTATGAGAAACGAAATGGGTGAAACAATTCTCTACCCAAATTCCATTTTTGAAATTATACGAAACTGTAAACATAAGTGTCTGCAAATATCGGTCACAAAAAACGAAATGGATAAAATAATTTTCCACCTAGGTTCCATTTTTGAAATTTTCAAGTATTGGTTATGAAAAAATGGGTAAAACAGTTCTCTATCCGAGTTCCATTTTTGAAATTATACGAAACTGTAAACATAAATGTAAACATAAGTGTCTGCAAATATCGGTCACAAAAAAACGAAATGGGTAAAACAATTTTCCACTTAGGTTCCACTTTTGAAATTACACGAAACTGTATAAATATCTGCAAATGTTGGTCACAAGAAACGAAATGGGTAAAACAATTCTCCACCTAGGTACCATTTTTGAAATTACACGAGACAAACTTCTACAAATATTAGTTATAACGAAAATTGTCAAGTCACGACTTTTCAAGAAATCTCAAGCGTCTCTCAGTTTCACGAATCGCGCGAGATCTTCGAAAATCAATTCGATCGAGTTGTCGCGCAGCATCGACCGATCGGTCGGTAAACGAGGATATACGCGAACGGGCAGAACGGGCTCGAGTGGATTAAAAATGGTCAGCGAAGTTGAAGCGAACGGCATTACAATTAAGAATGCTTCGTTATGCCCGGAGTCTATTGGCGGTGGTCATTGACCATGCTAAAGTGGAGCTGCTTTGCATTTCGAGTGGGCCGCTGCCTATCGAGGGTAGTCCCCGTGCAATTAACGTACCTCCGAGAACGCTTTTCTTCCTTCCCTTCTCTTCCTCCCCCCCCACACTCTTTCACCCCTCCTCCTTTCTCTATTTCGGCCTGTTTCTTTGAGCTAATGCTGGCATTCTCGTCCAGAGAATAAAGGTTACAAATCTGCTTACTTCCCTGACCAAGATCACCCTTCTTTGTCCCTTCTCTCGCTTTCCTTGGGGTCGATTCGTCGTATCGATAAAGGGTTGCTGGCGCCGTGCAGCCTTTCCTCTCTTTTCTTTTCCCCTCTTTTTCAGCTCGATTCTTCTCTTTATCGGGATGATTCGCGTCGGGAGAACGCGAGGAGCAATTTGTTTCTTCCGTCGTCGAAATGTCTTTGGATACGAGCGGGGTCGTAGTTGAATGTTTAACGTCGCGGACTTTCATGTCCGCAATTGCCACAATTGATCGACACATTGAGCCCGTCGTGCACGGTCCCGCGATCTCTAGCTTCCCGCTGTAGCACCGTTATCTTCTCCGCTGGTGCGTGCGATCGCAGAAAGAGGCGATCGAGAAAGAAAAAAAAAAAAAAAGAAAAAAAAGGAAAAAGAACCGAGCAACGTCTTAATTAATAGTATTCCCCCGAGGGATCGCTGGATTAGCTGCTGCTGCTGCTCCTTTCTGCCTCACGTTTCCACTTCCTCTCTTCACTTTTTCTTTTCTTCTCGTCGCTCTTCCGTTTCCACACAGCCGGAAAATCGGTTGGGAGAAAGAGAGCTTCAGCTTCCGTGTAACGGGTGAAAGTTGCGATACCTCGTCGCATTCTCTCGAAGGCGTCGAGAATACTCGTAAAATCGGTCCGAAGACAAATGTGAAAAGTATCGAGGCAATTCGTTCTTTTGCTGTCGTCGAGGAATTTTCGACCGTGGCAAGAATGAGAAGGTATTTTTATTCTGTATTTTATCGTTACTTCGTGTTTTGCATCTTTCTGATTTTATGTGTACACGTACGATTTTTGGAATCAGCGATCAGGTTTTTTTCAGCCATGGAAGTTGCAACGTCTCGTTGTATTTTCGCCATTTGAGAATTCGTAAAATTAATTGACAAGTAACGATATTGAAATATTAATTCTTTCGTTATTGTCAATTATAGTTGATTATACTGGATTGTTATCAAGAGTTTTTGGCTGCAGTATGAATGAAAATGTATTTTTCTGTATATGATATTTTGGCATTTTGAAATTATAGTATTTTACTGCTATTTTGCGTTCCGTGTGTTTCGCATTTCATGCGACACGTACGTTTTTTGAGATCATTGATCAAATTCCTTCGCGTCGCATTCTTGCAGATCATTAGTTTAAGAGCTCGTAAAATTAATTGAGAACTAAAGGTGATTAATTGAGATACTAATTCTTTCGTTATCTTCAACGATTATAGTGGATCGTTATCAAGAAATTTCGACTGTAGCAAGAATGAGAATGTATTTCTATATGTATGTAATATTTTATACTTTTATGCGACACGTTCTTTTTTTTAAAGAAGTGATTAAACTTAAAAACTTTAAACCGTGACATTAATATCTCATTTCTAACGTACGCTCGTGTCTCGTTATAAAAGAAATTCTTGCAAACACAGTTTTGTACGTACGGATTATGTGCCAACTGCCAAAAGTAAAAGTACCAGCAACATTATACGCGGTTGTTGTTCAAAATGGAAAGGTTCAAAAGCGACAATAAGATAAGACCTTCTTCCCAATAAAGAAATCGAGAGTTCTCGGAATATATCATTCGTACAGATTAGCATCGTGGCTTCTCTTTTTATCGTAATAACAATACCCTTTGAGATACCTAATCTCTTTGTTACTTCCTGTTTTTTGATCGCATTCCATATTGCATTTCTTGATAACCTGATATATTTATGCCTGCTGGTTCGTAACCCCGTTCATACCGTGATAAGATTCTCTTCTCCGTGGCCGTGCAATTTTTACACCAGAGAGACCCAGAAATTTCCCGCCGATTTTCAGAAAATCGATTTTGTCCCTCAAAGAAATCGCGCAAATCAACATGCCCAGGATCTAATCAATCCGGATCGTGAAAATCTTCTTTCAATCCTCTCCTACCCCCTCCTCGACCATTTGGTTCGCGCAGAGCGACCAGAGTCACCTCCATTTAACCACTCTACGAGTTAACCGACCTTTAAAATTCCCTTTTCGCCGTTCACGTTCGGCGGTTGACGTACGTTTGGATAAACGAGTGACGCTGGATCCGAGCGGTCGTCGCGTCGTTCCGGGAAAGCACCGGCGTTCCATCTCCGTGCAAACTAGCCGTTTCCTTCGCGAGGCGGAACGCGCCGGTCACCAAACCGATCTACACACACAAGCACACACATTCCGCGCGTTACGACTCTTCTTTCGTAATTCTGCCACGACAGTTCTTTCTTTCTCTTTCTCTTCTTCCCTTTTCTTTTTTCTTCTTTTCTTTACTTCTGTCCTTTTTTTGCGACGCGCTCTCCCATCGAGAACCCTTTCAGAGGCAGCAATAAGCAAAGCAGCAACAGTCAGCGACGGCGACGGGAATTCCGGTTGAATTCAGCTTGGTAAAGAACGATGCATTATGGATCACCCAGATATACACGGGGGCTCGAACGTGAGGCGAAGCGCTGATTGAGAGGCGCTGCCTAGCAACTGGTGTCCTCGCAACCTTTTTCCACCCCTCGCGCCGCCAAACCCCCTCGCAACCCCAGCCCGGCCAACCCCCTGCCCTCCGCCGAGGTTTCAACCCTCGCGACGACATCGTTTCCACCTTGTATCGACGATCTTCGACGATGCTCTAGCGTGAAAATCGTTCCTCCTCCTCCTCCTCCTCCTCCTCATCTTCAGCCATTTTGTGCATTCAATTCTTCCCGTGCTCGCGGTACACGTTTCGTACACGTTCCAGCAGGAAATTTATTTCCAATAAACTAATTATAGGAATTCCTAATTATTGGAATTGTTTAAGTAGTCGACGATCGGACAGAGTTACTTCAACCAAAATTTGGTTTTTGTCGTTCGCACGGTGTGTTGCGTGCGAAGATGTTCGACGATGACGATCGTTGAGACGTTGCAACGTCGACGCAGGAGAAAGGGACGTTTCACGCGGTGGGTAATGATCTGTGGAATTAGGGGAGTGTTGGGTTGAATGGTTTTATCGTTTGATCGAAAGCTTGGTGGATGCTCTCTGCGTCGATCGAGGTTGCACGCGGGGGGGAGGTACGTTTGACGAAAGATTTGACATTTAATGAAACTCAGAACTGTAAAACGTTCTGTCGTTTTTCGAATGAGCGTGTCGTAACTTTTTTTTTCTAGCTGACGGGAGAGCCGTGACAAATTGTTGCTTCTTGAAAAAAAAAAGGACACTTCGCGTTGTGAAGACATTTCGCGGTTTATTTCTAAAAATAAACGAGAGCAACTTCGGATTATATTTAACCCTTTGAGCACACATAACGAGACGTTTAAAATAATAAGTTTACCTATTGAAGGTTCAAAGAGCATTTACGTAGGATGTATATTACGTCGAGCAAATATCCGTTGTGTGTCAGAAGATACACGTACAAAAGCTCCCCCCCCCGGGTTCGGTATTGAACTTTCAGATTTTTGGCGAATTTCAACGAGAGCCGAAAGGTTTAACCCCTTGAGCTGGCAACTGGTTCGCGGACCATAACGAGTGACCGAACCGTATACAATAATTCGTCGCTTTCTTTTTCTTTTGAACTCGCCGGTACGATATCAGTAGAATAGAAATTATTAAGATGTAACAAACTTATCATTTGTTTTGCCTGGGTTGCGTTGAAATATACTTAAAACCGAGAAAATGTTGCAATTTGGGACAAAAAATTCTCGACGTGTGTGAGAGGTTAATCCGTTGCGCTGGCAACTGGTTCGCGGACCATAACGAGTGACCGAACCGTATACAATAAATCGTCGCTTTTTTTTTCCTTTTAAACTCGTCGATATGATAAAACTGGAATAGAAATTATTAAGAAGTAATAAACTCATCGTTTGTTTTGCCTGGGTTATATTGAAGTATACTTAAGATCGAAAAAATGTTGCAATTTGGGACAAAAAATTCTCGACGTGCGTGGGACGTCGCTTCAGCGCAAAGAACGTACGTACGTACGTACCAACGATTTCACAGGACCATGAAGTTACGACGTGCCAAGAGCGCGCGCGCGCGCGCACGGATATTTCATATCGTTTCATCGGTCGCGGCAATATTTTTCGAGCCAGACAGGACATTTAAATGGAAAGTAATTAGAGCAAATTTCAGGAATATATTACATATTCGGTAGAGATCGATTGATGTTGTACTTGTAATGATAATGAAGTATGAGCAGACCCTGGTGCCCGGCACAGAATCACAATAATACGTATATCGGGGAAAACGCAGGCGCGGCAACGCCGAACAGTAATTGGTACGTATTTGATGGATTTTATGCCCTTCGTTGATTGAGTAGGTTGTAACCGGTCGGAAAATTGTGTATGCCGTGTGCACGCCGTGTGCAGAATAGAAATTCATAACAATTATAACGCCGCGCGTCGGCTATTTCACTTCGAAATTAGGACTTGCGACTCCTCTCGTTAAACATTTCAGCCTTTCTCGAAGACGACGACGCGATTGACTTCACTTTTCCTCGTTCTCCGATCCAGAGACCGGCGAGATAAATAAATATTAAATAAATATAAGAATGAATCGTAATTAAAACACGGAACGAACGATCCTTAGCAGCGTAGACAATAGCGTTAAACACTAATTTTAAACTTTATCCGCCGGTCTGTAACTGAACGATTAATATTCAAGAGACATTTGCATAAACTCATTTGTCGTAGGCAGGTGGCACGAACAAGTGCCAAGAGCGCTGCGTGCTCTCGAACGCGTATGTCGTTCATAAAAATTGTTCGTCGTTAAATAGAATGTTCCGCGAATCAATCGCTGGAAGATGTTTAAACTGGTTCTCATAAATTATAGACAATTCAGACAATCGCTCGAGCGATTGTAAATTTCAACCGTGGCGAACGAAGAACTCGCATCGAAAAAGTGTCAAAAGTGGCAGCGTTTCGTAAAAACCAGGGACCGTATCGCATCGCGTGACCCAAATTCCCCACTGACTCCGTACCAATTTGCTTTTCACCGATAGACGATTAACTGAAAAAAAAAGAAAAAAAAAAAAGAAAGAATACACGAAACACAAACTGAAACTATGCGAACTAGACGAGCACACGCGCGTAAAAGGTACGAAGATCATCGTGCACGCCGCACGGTTTCAAACAAACGCGAAGATCGGGTCTTCCACGAAGAGCGCAAACGAACAAGAGGAAAAAGAGAAACACAATAGAAAGATAAGTATCCGCACAAAAGGCGCAAATACACAAAGAGGAAGAGGAAGAAGAAGAAGAAGAAGAAGAAGAGAGGTTTATTCGATTCTTTGTAACACGGTTAGACGAACACACGGCGTTATTTGTCTTGCACTCGCAGAGCGGCCGGAGAGGAGGAGGAGAATGAGAGACAGAGAGAGAGAGAGAGAGACAGAGAGAGGCACTCTTGCCCCTTGGGAAGGGTGGCTAGGTGTCCGGGGGAAGGTAAAAGGTAGCGATGGTAAGGGATGTCACACTTGTTGCTGCCTCCTGAAATTCCTCTCTTCCGACGCGTTCGCTTCGCTTACGTCTCGATCGCGGTTCTTTTGCGTGTCTGCTCGTGTGTTCAACTCTCTTTCATTCTCTCTCTTTCTCTCTTTTACGTGTTTCGAATCCCGGATGCCGGAATTTGATATTTCCGCGAATTTCGTAGCCGAAATCTTCCGTCAGACTTGTCCAGTCCAGTTCGGCCCGCTTCTGGTTTTGAAATTCAGCGGAGCGTCCCGAGCGTTGCTGGAATTTTCGTCGCCGAGCCAATTAGAAGTTTCCCGCGGTACGTTTGCACGTGGCGCGTCCCTCGTTCTGTGAATCAAAGGGTGCTCCGCGGTGGAGACGTTCTCTCTCTCTCTCTCTCTCACTCTCGTTTCACGTCGAATTAAACCTTTAAACCGGCCGTTGAAGAAAGTTTCGCGCATTGTGACTGAAACCGTGCCGTCCCGGTTTCGTTCTCGGGCCAGATAGAGAACTCGTATAGTCGCTAGTTTCGCGAGATTGAAGCCGGAATTTTCTTCCGTTTCGAAGCGCGCTTTTGTCACGCCTCTGTGACAATAGCAGCGCAGAGAACGATTCCTCTCTCTTCTCTTTTGGCAGCGAGATAAATGTCTCTGGCCACGTGTCGATCGTGCGCGAGGAAATAAACGGAAGAGTGGGCGGAAAATAATTTCTCTGGATATTTCCCGGCGTATCTTGCATGTATCGTTTCGACGAAGCGCGCGCGCCAAGCCGACCGCGAAGCGTAGTTACACTTAAATCGAACAAAGGAATTTTCGGCGGACGCTTATTATTCGCGCAAGTGTGGTTCTCTCTGGCTTTGTGCTCGAATGTTTTTCCAGGCTAGCGTCCCGACGTAGCGATCGAACGTGCATATTATAGAGAAAGAGACAGAGACAGAGAGAGAGAGAGAGAGAGAGAGTGAAATGCGATTCAACTGGCAGGCCGACAGGATATCGTCGACTAATGAATTTCATTTGGTTCGTTGCGAATGCAGAATGGGTCGCAATTACTACGGACACAAGGCGCGTAGGAAATTTAATCGGGCTTAATTACTGCACAGCTCTTCCGGAGTGGCGTCGATAATCGACTGAAACGCGTCGAATCGGTCAAACCGCCGTAAGCTCCCGATACATTCTCTCGATACGAAAACGACGACGACGACGACGATGACGTTGACGCTCAGGCGAATCCTCCGCGTTAATCCGCGTTTATTAAATTAATCGTAGGGCGCCGAGTAGAGAAGAGGGCGGCAAATATGTCGCGTCGATGACGGTGCGCTTGCAACGCGCTGCATCAACGCGAAACGCGTTGCAGCTGTTGTCTGGAAATTGATCAGATCCCTGTTTTCTTATCCGACAGTTTTGCACCTGTCGATCTAACGATAGACGATAGATATATAATACGTTACAACTATTTGGCTCGCGGAACTGTTTCAACACTTACCAAGGTGGCAAGTTTTTAACGAACATTATTTATTGTACGCTGCTCACAAAAATTAGAGAATTTCAAAATGAATGTGAAGCGATGAGAAAAAGAAGCATTTGATTTTCTTTTTATTTTTTTTTTTTTTTTTTTTTTTACTAAACAAGAACATCGGAGAAGCAAACGACAAGTCAAAGAAAGTTGTTCTTGTTTAATAAGAAAAAAAAAAATCAAATATTCAATGTTCATTTTGAAATATCCCCTATCTAATTTTTAGAGCAGTATATATTACTATTATTGGTGATTATCTTATGGGACATTTACTCTTTTTCTCGCATAAAATTTGATCAATGTCAAATTCCTGGGGGAGGTGAATCAATTAGAATTTTGTATTCGTTCTCAATTCATTTTCTTTTTTTTTTTTCAAATTACCTGCCGAATAATTATTCGGTGATCACTCTCTGAATTATGTAGAAAAAAATTAAAAAGGAATTTGGCTCGATATTTGAATCTGAATATTGTAACAGACGTGGGACCCAGTGAAAACAAATATAACAGTAATAGGTGTGAAAGTTTAAAATTTGATGGGGATAGCGATGGAGAGACGCGGCGATTGAAATATTTATGCGCATCGCGTAAAGCCACGCTCGGAAAAATTTATACAAGTTTTATGAACGCTACTTATTGATGATGCAGGCATTCAGCAGCGAATGATTGACATTACACTGGCGTTCTATAATTATAATTTCGACGCACAGATGTCTGACAAAATGCATCGAGATGAAAGATCGCGGCAGCAATCGATTTCGTTCGTCGATGGCCAAGCACGAATTTAATTGCTTACGTGAAATTCACTTATCTGGAAAGTGTACGATCGCGGAGAACAAGATGTACGTACGATCCCGTGGACGAGAGTCGTGAAAGTGGTTTAAATATGTTTACTGTGAAGTTACGTCGAGCAGAATTTAATCGATAATAATGAAGCAGTGAGAAACATCAAGGATGGAGATATATTCGAGGGATATTTGTTTCTAGTGGAGTTAACGATAGGTCATTCTTTGCCGGAGAAATTGCAAATTAACCTATATTCGTTTTAAAGAATACTCCTTTTAACCTACATTCGCATTAAAGAATTTACTCCTCTAAATTCTCGTATCAAGTACATACGGACGTACAGAAAGATTTTATTTCGCTTCTACGTGTAGCCCGATATCGAATCAACGTTAATGTCACGTAATTTTTTTTTTCTTTTTTGAAGAAGACGAAATTTTGAAAATGATATTAGCAACAACGCGGGTACTTAGGTTGAAAATTTCGTACAAAAGTCGCGGTCTCCGTTACGAGGGACATTGTTATTAGCTCTGCAAATGCTCTCTCGGTTGATGAATGTCGTTAAATAGGTTAAGACCGTCTTATTTCTCTGTTGTTTCTGATAATATTCTTGAGCGTTTGCGACTCGATAAATTCCTCCACGGACCTCCTCTCGACGATACGCGCTCTTTCGAGACGAACACGATAGTCAAATAAAAAAAAAAACAGACCAAAATTTTACATGTAACCAAAAAAAAAAAAAAAAAAGAAAAAAAACGCGATTAAAACAAATAACTAGCAACTTTGTGCCTTCGACCCGCGAAAGATCAACGTTAGAGGGATAAAAAAAATGCACGTACTCGCGCAAATAACATAAATCAGGGCCGAAACACGAACGGTTTGGGGGAGGTGGGGCGATCACCGTCCCCGTTTGAATTTGCGCCCTTCTTAACAGCTGTAAAGTTTGAATAATGATCTTGTTATGAACAGTTCGCGTAGCTCGCCGCTGGCCGTGGCTCTTGCTCCTCGTTTCACCCTTCATCTTCCGGCATTATCCTCTTAAAAATCCCGGCAGCCGAGGGCCTCGCGTCGGTAATGACCGCAAGAACCAGGAGGGAGCTCGTCGTGCACGTTAATTTCTCCCCCCGCCGCCAGCCCGAAAACCAATTAATCAGGGTTCGCTTCATTGAATTGTTTCGCGCTGTCTCGTCCAACCGACCTGGCCCTCGACCTGTCTCTCTCGGGAGGCACGGATAATTTTTCAAGAATTTCATTTTTTCGCCGACTGCGCCGTGATCGGTCAGATCACGTCGTCGACTCCCTCCGCCATCTTTCTCTCCTCGCTCAGCGAGATGAGAGAAATCCACCTCGCTTGAATTGCCTCGAACGAGCGCCGAGGCACACTCGAGTTTTTGAGACTCGAGCGAAAAGACGAAAGAGCGAAGAGAGAAGGCCGGCCGAGCGGAAGACGAGCCGCTTACAAATTATGATACAGCTTAAGTAGCTGCCCCTACCGTCGATTAGAGAGACGGCGCTCAGATTCTGAAGGATCGGGCCTCGTTTTACCTCGAGCGTGGTTGTCGACGCTGACTTGTGAGACGATTAGGCCAGGGGAGAGATTTAACATTAGAACTACCGAGGACTAATGTACAAAAATTTCGACAAAGAAATTAGAATACAAGAAATAGGAAAGGATTTATAATACGGTAGTGAACACGAGCTTTCATTCATTTATTTTACAAAAACCACTCGAATTTCTAAGAAATGTGTAACATTGTAAATCCGCAAAATTATTCTAAAAAAATTATAAATTGGTCATTTTGAGCGCTTCGGTAGTTCTAGTGTTGTTACGCGTGTACATTGTCTCTTCTGTCAAAAGTTATAAAAAACAGTTTTTATCTCAGTTTACATTTACATTTTTCCTCTACCTTGTTCAAGCTTTTCTTTTTCCTTGCTTTCAACCGAAAAGATTCGAATTTCAATTGTTGTTTTAATTGACATTCAGGCGAAGTATTTATTGAACTAATTGACAAAAGCGTGGAGATTAAGTGACTTCTTTTTGTAAGAATAAATTACAATATTTATCCGTCTCTTATATTTTTGTTTACAAACTAAACATTTGCTTGTCGTATTTTGCAGCCTGGAACGTAACTTGACTTTTGACTCGTCAAACGTTGCCATTGTTTCGAATTTCTGAGATCCGTGGGGTCTCGAAGTGTAGTTACATTATTGTTCCACACATCGAATTCGAGGAAGACGTTATTTGTATAATAAGACACGCAACAAGAGGCTAAAACGATTATCTACGTGTTACACCTTTAACTCGTTAACATGCTTTAACTTGGTAATTGGAAAAGCCGACTTAACTCGTCATCCGATTTGTCAATATCTTGAACTCTTCTTTTTTTTTTCTTTTAACGTGTACATATTTACATTTAGTAAACCGATTAAAATTAAAATTAACTCGCCCTTGTCAACTTTGAATTGCACTCGAAAAGATAATTCTGACAAAGGCGAGATTTATTAATAATTAATAAAGTCGTTTCTTTTGTTTTCTTATAGATTGACACCGCGCGCGTTCGTTTGTGTCCGAGCACATCGTTTAAACGTTTACAGACGTTTATCACGAGAAAAGCAATGTATTTGCCACATCTTGACCTTCCCTGTTATCATTTATTATCGATGCTGGCCATTATCGTTCAAAAATACGCTACGACACGGATGATATAATTTCGCGAATCACTACGAAACAGTTGAGAACATAAAAAAAAAAAATGTAATTAATTAATCTCCAGAGAAGCAGCGTTCTATCAGAAAATTTTCTCCAGAAATTCATGCGAGAATTTCGAGAGAATTTCTCATTTTTAACAGTTTAATAAAGTTTCTTAATTACGTCTGTATTTTACAGTGTGACGACTGTCGATATCGTTCGTTCTATTTTGTTTAATTGTTCCAACTTGGTCTCTCGAACGAAGATGTACGATGCAAATTTTTGAAAATTTGCTTAAAAATCTCTTCGACGATAAAACGGAAGCACACCGCACGGAATCTGAAGATTCGCGCGAAAAGCCGCGAAAGTGGCCTCGCGAAACTCGGCGAATCGAGCCAGTTACGAAAAAGTTGCCAGCCATATGAAACCACGTGGAACGTTCGTTCTACGTCCTCTAACCAGCTACCAGCAAAGTTAAACGAGTGTTTAACAGAGAGGTCGCCGAGGTTGCGGACATTTTAATGGCGCATCGTTAGCGCAGTTCGTCAGATTAAATTATTCGAACGGGCCGGCGTTCGCGGCGTTTGCGAAGGATGATTTAGGATCGGATTGCACGCAGGTAAACCACGATGGTCAACTCAGGGCTGGCTGCACGTAATTCAACAGGTGGGTAGTGTAAGGTAGGGTTAGGACTAGCATTACCTCTCTCGCCTTCCTCAGCCTCATTGAATTCCGCTCGTTTACTCCTTTGCCCCTCTTCTCCACACCTATCCTCGTTTACACCCTTTCGAGCCAACTCCTCTCAAGTGCCCTCCCCCACCCCCGTCTACCCTCGGCGGCTGTCATAATCAGCCGCGCGAATCTCGTAGAATTCAGCCCCAAGAAGAACCAGCAAACTCCCCTCGGTTTCATATTTTTCCGGCGAAATGCCCCTCTCACGCTCGACTCTCGTTTGACGAAAGAAAGAAACTATCGTTTTCTTTCTGTTGTTTGACTTTTACATTTCTCATTCTATTTTTACTTGTTTCTAATCTAACCCTTTCTCAGTTTTGGGAAAAAAAGAAACTATCGTTTTCCGTTTGTTGTTTGACTTTTACATCTCTCATTCTATTTTTACTTACTTCTAATCTAACTCTCTCTCTTCAGTTTTGTTAAAGCAAGGAACTGTCGTTTTCTATTTGTGGTTCAATTTTTTGAAATTTAAATTTATTGTTTATTCTAAATTTGTTTTTACCTTTCTCTGATTTTTTCCATTTATTGTTTATTTTCATTTCTAATTTTAACTATTATTGTTTCTTTTAATAATCATCGATCCAATTTTTACTCGTTGTATCTTTATTACAATCGAACATTGGACAGTCTTTTTTTTAAAAGAAAATTATGTAAATGAGAAGAGATCTTGGGAATTATGAAAAATTGGGGGGGGGGGGTTACGTTATGTTTCAATCAATTTTGCAACTAACCTCTGTCGCGAAAAAGGCGAAATCAAAATAAAATCGAGCACCGCGAGTTTCAGCAGGCTAATATAAATTTTTATAATCGTGCAACGATGGTGAAACGAATGAAATTTTACAAAACAGTTCAGACTATTGTAAATTGTAGGTCTGACGCGCACAGTATATGCCAGAGACATATCAATTGATTTACGTTTACTTTCTATGTCATGTAACCGTTTGATTGAAAGTAACGATTTGGTATTTGATTTTTCGAGACTTTTTTAACTGCCCTACTCTTTTATTAACTTTATCGTATCAACGAATGAAAAGTAATATTAAAAAAAAATCATAATAAAAAAAAATAAAAAGCTCGAGCACTGACACGATTCATATATTTTTTTTCTCCCCCTATCGTTTCGAGTCATTTTATTTATTCAAATAAAGACGAACGATTTGAATGTGAAATTTAATTTCGTCGAAAGTTACGACGAATTTTAAATAAATTCATTATCGAACTTCGAATAAACTTCGCTTAACCGTAGATGAAATTCTACATGCTTTCGTCGTGGTAATCGGGAAATAAAATACTCTGCGAATGTTATGCAGTGCGATACAAGAATGGTAATAAATGAAATTTTAACGTCAGGCATCTCTACTGAATATTCGCTGTTTGTGAACAGTTTATTGAACAGGAAGTTGAAGGACCACTCGTACCATCAATAATCAATCGATCAGAATGATATTTCGATGATGAACCTAAGTTTCAAAGTCGTCCATGTTCGCATGGAAATGTCCAAATGGTCGAGCGATTTGCCGAAGTAATAAAGGTTTATCGTTCGTTTGCCTATTCTTCGACTGCTCGCCATTGGATGGCCGACACTACAGGACCAAAAGTTTGTCGATTTAATTTTTATAGTCGTCAGCGTAATATCCATTATACGGCAACGAGTTCCACTCGGTTTCCACCAGTCTAGTCTAGCTCGAAAAATGCTATCTGAGAGTGCTGCTTTAGTTCGTTTCGCGTCCGTTTCCCTTTGGCCGTGTTTTCACTCGTTTCTCGCAGAAATACTCGACTCGATGATTTCGAAATCGCATGGTCTGTTTTTACAATAGGTATCCACTGTCGCTTATGCCGATAATCTCTTTTCGTATAATTAGGCAATTTTAATTGCACAACTAGAGTCATTGCCAGACTCTGGATGTTTGTGCAAACGTGTGTTTTTGGTAGAAAATTTTTTATCGTTTTATCGTTGAACGATTCTAAATTTTTGCGCATTACGTATATTTTTTTTAAACGCATACGTAAAAATATATTGCACGTGTTATTTATATGTATTTCTGAATTGTCGTTTATACGTGTATTTCTGAAATTCGATATTTACTTACTTAACTTTATATACAGGGTGTCCTTAATTTTTTTGGTCTCTGTCTAACTTAGATTCCAGTAGATTCTATGCTCTAATAAAAGTTCTAAATTAAAGCTGTAACGAAAATTCGAAATAACAGCGTAATAGGTATTCCCTTGGAAACAACATAAGAACAGATCTAATCTGTGTAATCTGCGCTTTTCTTGTGAATTTTCTGCAAAATGAATTGAAGCCAGACGAAATTTGTGGATACAGTTGGGTAATTGTCCTGCGGAACACTATACAGCACAAGTGCGGCAATAGCTAAATCATCGTTATTCGCAAAGATGGATAGGTCGAGGTAAACCAATTCACCAGATCTGGCCCCGCGTATTAGAACAAACGTTTACCACGCAATAATCATTGCAAAGAATTTGTAACGCGTTCAACGAAACTAGCAAATCAACAAAATATACAATATCAAATTCGAAATGTAATAAACTCAACTTTTGATACGTGTCAAAAAAATGGACAACGGTTTGAAATGGAACTAGCGCGGGCAAAAAGACACAGTTTCTTTTCCATTTTTGCTCGCGGAATCTACTGGCAAAAGTAGTTGGCGTTCATATAGTAAAATAGTTATTCGTCTATTACTTTTCCTTCGTTTTAAAGGAATATTCTGGTAATCCGGCTTGAAAAAAATCGACTTTCTGGGGATGATACATTTTGGCATGCAGTTTTCGCACACAGATTTATTCATACTTAAAGAATATTTACAATTTTTTTTTTTTTTTGTATTAATGAAATTGTATAGCCTTAGGTAAAGCATGTTTTTAAAAACGGGTTCGAATGGCTGACGTGATTCCGGTCCACCTGGTTATTTGAAACTAAAAAACCAAATTGCATCTTAATTAGTATAAATATGGCTATCGCATGAACCACGGAAACAGCGAAATTTCGAAAATGTAAAAAATGGTAGCATTTTGAATTTGAAATATCGATTTTTCTTGTCCTTTTCGTCTTTTGAGTGGAAAAAAAAAAAATAGAAAAAAACATCAGATTTTAAAATCCGTAGTTCATGCGATAAAGGTATATCCGGTGAGAAGATTTCAAGTCAATCGGTCAACTAAGACGTGAGATATCCCGTCAGCCAGTTCAAAAAGTATGGATTTGAGAAAAAACACGTTTGAAGTTTCTGTTACCCGTTGTACAAAAATATTCATGCAATCAGTCGAGCAGTACAAAAAATAAAATATTATAAAATAACAATAATATAAAAACAAATAATAATATTGTAAAATAAAATATTTTTCGAGAGAAACACATTTGAAGTTTTCGTCACTCGTTGTACAAAAATATTCATACTTACGTTGCGAGCAGTGCACCGTTTTCTTTAAACATCTGTAACTTTGTTAATTTTACGAATCCGTTCAAACAAATCCGTTTGCATGGCATCCGTTACATTGCATTGCCGAAAGCAATATACTTTGAGAAAGTGTAAAAGAGAAAATCGATTTTTTGGATTACCAGAAGACGCGTTTAGAGACGAGATAGATTCCACCAACGCAGCAAACAAAGTTTCGTGCCGTGTTGCTCCGTTTGCTCACTTGCGTGTAATGCCCGCGAACTAAACGAAAAGCGAGTTGGAAAGTGACGAAAAGAAGTACAACGGGTCGTGAAATTGACGAAAAAGAAGGAACGGGCTCAACGACTGGGTCGTTGGAACGCGATCGAACGCACGATCCCTTTCTTTCGCAGCGCGCACGGCGGTTATACGTACGTATGTACATACGTTCAATTGCATAACGATGCACACGAGGTGGACATGGCGCGACGCGATTCTACGGAACGGAAAGGGACTCTGGAGGGAAGGAAGGAGGACGTGGACGAAGAAGAAAAGGAATTGCCGCGCGCGGTGCGTCGTGCCACGTTATACTCCGCGAGGAGGAAAGAGAGAGAGAGAGAGAGAGAGAGTGAGAGGGCCAGGCAAATGCGTCGAACGAGCCTCCGTTCCGACAGATCACGAGCAAGACGGAGAAAGAGAGTAGGTACCGGAGCGAACAGGGCACGGTGGACGAGGAAGGAGGGTGGGGCAGGAGGAGAATAGATAAAGCAAAACGAAGAGAGGGAACTCTAATTGAGATCAATTGCGACTCAGCCAGGGTCAACTCACTCCGGGCGATCTCTGGATGCTGCTGCTACTACTACGAGGATGCTTTTGTTTGCGCGTGTTCGCGGACGTTGGATCGCGTGGACGAGACGCGCGTGGGCTGCATAGCAAGCAGGCGGAATTAAAGATCAATTGCTCGGCGATTCTAGCCGTGAGAATGCCGCGTTTCGCACCTGATGAGACCCGGGGGACGAGGCTCCGGTTCCTCGTCGTCTGAAAATTAAACAGCCATCGCCACCTGGTAGTCCGCGATGTCGTTCGTGTTGTTGCTTCGCGCTCGTCGGTTCTTTGCTCGCGACCGTGTCCGATCGCCCGTGAAATCGGGCAGCTTCGTTCGATTCGCAGTTGAACGGCTCGACGTTTCGTCAAACGACCGTCTCTCTTCTTCGCACGGTCATCGTTTTATGTCGTCCGCGACCATTTCGGCCAATGCGCGATGCCAACAGGCCTAAACGACACGTAATTCATCGTGATTGAGTTAGCGAGCGAGGGACGCGAGAGACTTACACTTCGGGAACTTACACTCGAATTGTTCGTCGGGATTTTTACGTGCAACGGCAAGTTACTTTCGATCCTTCGTAGGAAAACACACCTCGACGTAGGGGCAAGAGCAACGTTTCCGAACGTTGGTTAAAGCGCGAAGTAATCGATGTTCGATAAGATATTTTTGAAAAATACGAGGCAAATGTGTCAAGTTCCGAAACGATCTTTGGTAAACAGCGTCACGTAAAAAATTTTTACCTTTTCTTTTTGTAAAACTATTGTTGAATATCAAGAGTGATTCCAATCGTAATTACAAAGTTTAACTAACATCGAAACACTCGACGATGAATGATACAAACTTCTTCGTCTCGTTCGCCTCGCGAAGAAATAATCGTTTGCAAAAAATTAATTCTGTTTAGCAAGAAACACGAGTATTACGTACAAAAGTGTCCAGATGTCGCTAAAATTTTGACGAGAAAACCTCGAAGGCCTTTTTTCCCCATTTTCTCGATTCAATGATAAACTGACCTTTTTACGGTCACGAGTACGAAATTCTTGCAGTTTTGTATGTTTAGTGAAAATTTACAATTTACCTAACTAGCAATAGAGTGTTTGTCGTAATTTCCACTGGATGAAACAAAAAAAAAATCTGTTTGAGAAGGAAAAAAAAAAAGGTATAAAATTGAAACGCAGAAAATTTACAATAAAAGACCTAACTAACAATAGAGTGTTTGTCGTAATTTCCACTAGATGAAACAAAAAAAAAAAAATCTGTTTGAGAAGGAAAAAGAAAAGTATAAAATTGAAACAGAAAATTTAGAATAGAAAACCTAACTAGCAGTAGAGTGTTTGTCGTAATTTCCACTAGATGAAACAAAAAAATCTGTTTGAGAAGGAAAAAGAAAAGTATAAAATTGAAACAGAAAATTTAGAATAGAAAACCTAACTAGCAGTAGAGTGTTTGTCGTAATTTCCACTAGATGAAACAAAAAAATCTGTTTGAGAAAGAAAAAGAAAAGTATAAAATTGAAATAGAAAATTTAGAATAGAAAACCTAACTAGCAGTAGAGTGTTTGTCGTAATTTCCACTAGATGAAACAAAAAGATCTGTTTGAGAAAGAAAAAGAAAAGTATAAAATTGAAACAGAAAATTTAGAATAGAAGATCTAACTAGTAGTAGAGTGTTTGTCATAATTTCCACTAGATGAAACAAAAAAATCTGTTTGAGAAGGAAAAAGAAAAGTATAAAATTGAAACAGAAAATTTAGAATAGGAAACCTAACTAGCAATAGAGTGTCGTAATTTTCACTAGACGAAACAAAAAAATCTGTTTGAGAAGAAAAAGCAAAATATAAAATTGAAACGCAGAAAATTTACAATAAAAGACCCAACTAGCAGTAGAGTGTTTGTCGTAATTTCCACTAGATGAAACAAAAAAAGAATCTGTTTGAGAAGGAAAAAGAAAAGTATAAAATTGAAACAGAAAATTTAGAATAGGAGACCTAACTAGCAGTAGAGTGTCGTAATTTTCACTAGACGAAACAAAAAAATCTGTTTGAGAAGAAAAAGCAAAATATAAAATTGAAACGCAGAAAATTGACAATAGAAAATCTAACTAGCAGGTAGAGTGTTTGTCGTAATTTCCACTAGATGAAACAAAAAAAAAAAAAAAATCTGTTTGAGAAGGAAAAAGAAAAATATAAAATTGAAACGCAGAAGTCGGCAATTTGCAACGCGCGTTATGAGATTCTTCGTCGATATTTTCAAAAGAGAATGGTTTCCCGAGTGGAAAGCGCTTTCCTCCCTTTTCGGCTCGCTTTCACGCCCTTCCCTCCTTACAAGAGGCTCTCGCAACTGCCGAACAACTCGCTAAGATCTCGCCGACGGAGAAAACGGTGGTGTTGTTATGAATGCATCTTGGGGTAATGGCGTGCCACTAATAGTTCAACGAGTCGTTTCTCTCTCCACCCAGCCTTTGGCTCTCGCTGTTCCTTCAGATTCCGTCGCTTCGGCCGCAACGCCGAGCTTCAAGACGCACGATCGCGCTTCCTTTATCTTAAATTACGACCTCCGTCGTTTATGGTCAGCGCGAGAAAGCACAGAACGTCGTGAGGAAAGGAAGAGAATGAAAAACGCCTCCCTCCCTTCTCGTTTCTTCTCCGCGTTCGTCGAACATCCAGAGACTAAGGGAAGAAGCACGATCAGAGGAGAGATCTTTTCGTCTTTTTGATATCGGAGGTCGCTCCAACGCGCGATCCAACTTTCGATTTCGACGTTTTTCCTTGGCTTCCTGTCTCGCTGAACGGCGCTTCCGTCTGCGGACGCTCTGTTAATCGGCCGTGATTCCATCGAAGAGGTCGGGCTCTCGACGCCGCCACTCTTCGTGCTTCTTAATCCCCGTTTCTCGTCGTTTTACTCGTCGTCGAGCCCCGACTCTTTCACCTGAGAATCTACGCGCTCTATGCTTGGCGTTCTCTTTGAATTTTCTTTCGATTTACTTGCACTCGGCGTGCGTAATGGAGAAGGCACAAAGCTTAAGGAAAGTCGTACACTCGACGAACAATTGTCGGTATTTTAAACTGCAACGTTCGTGGAAAGAACTGAAATTCAGTTGGTCTCATTTTGAAGACACGCGGCCTCTATTTCAACAGTCCCAAGTTCGTTTCCCTGGGTTCCTGATGTTTTCGCATCGCGCAGCAGGTGGGAAAGCAGAGAAACTGTGAAAATTCAAAAGCGTCTCTGGAAATCACTGAAAAATTTTCCTCACCACTGAATCCACCGTAATCTCGAAGACTGAAGTTTCGTCTTTGCGTTGATCCTTTGAAACTTGCCTCGCCATTTCTTTCCCCGCCATTTCGTTGGACTTTGAACTTTGTCAGGTATAGACAAAAATTCAGGAAATCCTAACGTTAAATGGCCCCTGTTCAATTTTAGGCTGACAATTCCATCGTATTTCTGTACAACAAATCTGTCATTATTTGAGGATTTGTACGATCCTTTGCCGTCACGTTTCCAACGTACTGTCCAGCAATAACTTTAACTCACAAGTTAAACATAAACTTCAACTAGTGTATGAAAATGGAAGTTTCGTCCGGGGTTGATGGGAAAGATTACGAGTTTCGGATTCAGATGTGCCGAGATTTACGCGAGATTATAGTTCTCAATGAAATCTATGGCCGGCACGTTTCTTCTTCGCAGTTCTTTTATTGGGAATATGGATGCGTTGAACGAAGTGATAGATGAGCAACGTCAAAACAGCGGTACGTATTCCGCGTGGAATCGGCATTTAATCATTCGGTAGTATTTGCATTATAATCATAAGCCGTAACTTGATATTAAACGACAGTCGCACGAAAGACGCGCTGTTATTCAGCAAATGTGGAAGTAATCTTGTAATTAGTTTTCAGTCGATCTACATTTCGTTTTCAATGCAGAGTGAAAAAAAAAAAAATGGACCAAAGTAGGAGAAGAATTTGACACTCGCGGAGGAATTATCTCTGCCAAATTCGTTTCGATCTCTTGTCCGTTTAATGTAAGTACGATCAAAGTCGATAAACTTCGATCGAATTACTTCATGAACACTCGCTTCCAGTCACGAGTATTATAAATTATCTTCAAATATCGTTCGAAGACTTCTCCGAGTCTAATTTTTCGCAAAGAAACTGTCTCGCGCCCGTTCGAGATTTACCGGTGGCTGAAGCTATAAAACTTGTTTATATCGAAACAAAATTTAATCGCAGAAAGTAGAAGAAAGTTTGTAATACAATAAGGATCGAGATTAAACATTTCTTGACGAGAAATTACGAACTGGCCATTTTCATCATCCTCGGTGGCTTCGCTTTTAACCACTTGCGCTGGCAACTGATTGCGGACCATAACGAGTGACCAAAACCGTATAACGATAATCCGTCGCTTTCTTTTTCAACACGTCGGTACGATATCATGTAAAAATTATTGAAAAGTAATAACTTTATTATTTGTTTTGCCTGGGTTATACTTAAGTATATTTAAAACTGAGAAAATATTGCAATTTTGGGACAAAAAAATTCTCGACCTCTGCGGCACGTGACTTCAGCGCAAGAAGTTGAAGACAGAAGAAAAGGGGTGGAAAGAAGAGTCACGCAATCTCATTAACGTGCAAGCTCCCAGCGGCAAATTTAAATTTAAAAGCGCAGAAAGCAGAAAATAGATTGTAATGCAATAAAGATCGAGATCTTGGAGGAATTCGTCGCTGTAAATTGTACGAAAAATTACGAACTGGCCGTTTATATTTTTTTTTTTTTTTTTTTTGACCACTCCCGGTGGTTTCTTCGCTGTTAAGGACGGGAGGAAAGGGGTGGAAAAAAGAAAAATGTGCAGGCAATCTCATTAACGTGCAGGTTTCCAGCGGCAAATAAGAAGCTAAGCCGTGGTCTCGAGCGATCCAAGATGGGGACATCCGATTTCAGGGCACAGTTACCAATCGACAACGACGCCGAACTCTTTAATCACGGTCGCCGTGGTCTCGCCGAATTTGGGATTCAAATGTAGCTGCCGCTCTCCTCCTCGTCGTCGTCGTCGTCGTCGTCGTCGTCGTCGTCGTTGTCGTAGTCTCTCGCTCCAACACCTCAACGCGGCTGGATTTCGATCTCTTATCCGTTCGTTCCTCTTCCACCGTGCTTCTCATTTCTCAAGCCCGCTCATCCTCCTCCCGTATCTCCATCGCGCGACTTCACGGAGACGGTGAGACTGCCTCTTATTCCCTCGTACGTTCGAGTTTAGATCGCCTCCCTTTTATACGTGCGCGCACACCACACGCGCGAGAACGAGGTTTCCGCGCGCGCGGGGATCTATGTGTGCCGAGCTCAGTGTTCTTCAACTAGACCGACGACCGTGTTCGTTCATCACCACGTGGGAGTAGGTCGATGCACCTGTCGATGCCGATGTCGATACGCGCCAAGGCTGCTCATCACCACGACATTTTGTCTCCTCTTTTCTCTTCTCTTTCATCTCCGCTTTTCAGATAAATTTTTGAGAATGGAATGCAGTCAGTAAGAGCGCGTGGGAAGAGTAAGCGACAAGTGGAATTTTTCTGCGTTTATGAAAAAAGAAAAAAATATCTAAATAACAATGTTCTTTGCGATATCTCTTCCATTATTACGTAGAGATATTCAGTTTTCCAATCGTACGGATTGTATTTGCGTAATTTCTGCTTTTGATGGAAATTTCTGGCAATCTGTAAGATTTTATTCGTCGTGTCAATGTAATTTTAGAACGAGTAAGAACGGTTCTAAATTTAGAACAAGTAGGGAAGAACGCGATAAGTTATATTTTCTGTGGGAGAGTGTGGATTTTATATTAACGTTGATTCGTTCTTCTTTTGTTGCTTCGTTCTCTTATCGTCTTGATGCATTACCAAGGAACTGCGCGATTATATTAACGTTTAAACATTCTGATAATTTGTTGGCGTACCACGCCATAGAATCAGAAAGAGAGACGCAGCTCGGTTATTTTCCAGAAAGAAGTCGAATCGGTTAATAAATTCTTATCAGTCAAGATCCAATACCGAGGTGCATGATCTTGCACGTTCCCCGTGTAATAATAAAACGATTCGACTGATTCATTCCGAGTTAACCGTCTAAGTCTCGGGATTTTTATCACGTTATTATGTGAATCGTGGAATAATTAATATCTCGTTTGAGATCAGTTTACTTTCTCTATTTTCTTTTTCGGTGTTATCACTAGTTGCGAGGCAACTTTCAATATATCCGCGTTACAAAGCATTTTCGTAAATTTCATCTCATCGCGCCGCGCGCGAGCAACCTGACCACTTTCCATCCATTATTACTGCTCAGTCAATTTTTTTCCCCCCGAAATTCCGTCAAATTTGAAACCTTCTCCGGATCAAACTATTGCCATCCGCGTGACAAGCACGATACAACATTTTTAAATCACCACGGCCACAATGTCTCCGCTCGGAAGAAACTATAATACGTCTTCGTGGAGTTATAATCGAACGAATTTCTCGATCCTCCATATCTCTGCCGAAGCGAGCTCTCAATCGAATAATTGATTCAATAGCCGAGTACGCAGCAAACAGAAGGAGAGATCGAAATTCTTGTCGTTCCTGCGTGTGTCTTGTTCTCTGTATCGACGTTCGTATCGCGGCGATTGCGATCGGTGGCCGCGGGGAAGGTTGACGATCACTGGTCTAAGGGGTCGAAAAGAACGCGGAGGACTGGAGGAAGGAGGAGGTAAGGGTGAGAGTGGGTGGAGAACGCGCAGGGGTCGGGAACACGGTGGATACGAATACTATAGTCGGTCTGCGCGTGAGCGTCGAAACCACGACTGCACAGCCGGCCGTGTCGACGCCGCCGCTGCCGCCGCCGCCGCCGCCGCCGCCGCCGCGACGCCCGGCGCCGCCAGACTTTGGGTTTCAGATTAATGGATCATTTTTCTTCCCTCGACTCGACTCGACTCGACTCGACGCTCACCTACCAGTCTGCGAGCTCACCCCTACGACCACCTTCCTGCACCTTCGAAACTTCCATCTTCCGCTCGCGCCGTCCTCCTCTGCTCTTCCTCCCTCTTTCTCGCCCTCTTTCTCTTTCTCCCTCCTCCGTCCCTCCGCGCGATCCACGGCTACCACCCCTCTCCCGAATGCACCGTGCACCAGTGCACTTTGCGATTTTGAATGCGGCCTGCAGCCAGAGAGGAGGCAGGCAGCCAGCCACTCGCGCGTCCGCGATGACCCGCTCGCTTTGATGGAGGACTCGCCTCGGAGAGATTCCCCGAATCACCGTTTCGAGCACAGCCGTTCAAGAGGGTGAGACGAACCCTCGTTCTCGCGGGAATGATTTATCATTGCAGGCAATTACGCTGGATCGACGACGCGACTGCGCTTCCACGCGATTAGGTGATTAAAGAAACACGATCGCGTTCACGAGGAGAAAAGGGAGAAAGAGCAATTTGCTCTATTTGTTGGATGCGTGTTCTAGGTCTGGAGAGCGGTTCGCGGATATTAGCATCGCGGCCTTGGTCGCGAGTGTAACAACGCGCGCGATGTAATCTTCTCGTTAATCTTTCGCTAATTTGCGCGAGATCGATGCCCGTTTCCCGTGACAGCACGCAGGAATCAGTCGTTGGTCGTCGAATTCTGTCTAAAGTCAACAGTTCTCAACGTCTTTGCTAGCGTTTGGTGAAATTGAAGGATCGTAATTCGGTGAAAGGTAATTTCACAATTAGTTTGCGTTTCTCAACCCGTTTCGGCATTTTCCTTATGCTCTCTGTTGCATCTGTTTCTTCTTCCAATTTTTATTTCCACGATGTGAAAAGCGAACGACACGATTTTTAAGGATTGAAGCGAGTTTCTCTGACACGTCCACTCGGTATTTAATCACTCGTCGTGATAATTAATTCTATCGCTTTCAGAACAAATACTCGGTAGTAATAAATGATAAGATATCGTGTGAATTATTGGCACGTATTTTCCTTTTGCAATACTCCAATAGTTAATTATTTAGAGCTCGTTGAATTTTGAGAGACTTGTCAAGAAAAGAAATATTTTCTTCCGTTTTATTATTTCATTATATTATCGTCCATACTTTCATTTTATAGGTTTTACGTGCGAAGTATATTTACTAATAAACGTATTTGCGTGATACTTTAATAGTAGATTTTCAGAAT